>CM064487.1:30301405-30746773 GCA_032716605.1 Paralithodes platypus
AGTGTTTATGTTATCTACGTCATTCACTCATGGTTAATCCCGAAAGATACTAGCACATGGTAATAAAACGGCAATTTACCCCATATTTTTTATTTTACTGCAAGTTATAGGGATATGATAGCATCATGTACGAAAGGGTATTTCATTAACCCTTTCAGTACCGGTGCCATTCTTTTAATTTAAATCTATCTACTATTGGACGATTGTATTCAGTTTGAAAAGGGCATCCAGCAATAAACAAGCTTTAATCTACCTCTCTTAATCCTTTTTACTACGACAGATCCTTCTTAAACTTCACAAAATCATCCAAATATAGCTAGAATTAAATAAAAAAGACGTCGCCGGTACAGATGGGCTTAAAAACGTTTTCCCTGTCAATTTCTTTATGCCGACCTGCAGAAGCTTTATTAAAACGTTGTCAATGAAGTGCTTTTGCTTCCATTTTGTGTATGCTTCGAAGTTTATTATCCAATATGGAATGATAGCTAGAACAGAGTGTAAAAATGTGTCCCCAAATAATGAAAGTGTTAATATTTCTCTTGTAAATGTGATGGAAGGGTGGACTCTGTTGTTGAACATGGTACACTCGAATGCCATAGTCTCTGGCCCACTCATACACATCCGTGGACTTCATCTATTTATAATTATGGAAGTATATCTCTCAAATCGAATTTATGAATACGATGTTTTATAAATCTACTACAAAACTATATATAGTATATATTGAAAAGCAAGTTCTATCCAAAAATCATCAAGATAGTTATAATTACATAAACAAAAACAGAAAAGGGTCCACGAATTCTTGTGAGTGGGCTAGAAACTAAGGTATCTGAGTGTACAATCAGTGTGGTTGGGTCAGGTGTCTGGATTCCCACACTCTCTCTCCCTCACACACAACGCAAACTTTACCCTACTTTGTGTGAGGCCCGCAGTGGCACCATTGGGGGGGGGGGGCACTCGCCCCCCCCCCCCCCCAGACTCGGCTGGCCACCCCCAAGATCTGTCTTCCCCCCCCCCCCCCCCACAAGTCCCAAGACCCTCATCAGACTTCTAAGAGTTGGTTATAAACTTTGTCTAGATAAATACGTCATAACGCCTATTAATAGGACATTAAATATGTAGGCCTACAAAGGAAAGGAAGCAACAACATCCGCTGATCCTAACGAGGTTGCTTGTAGCTAACTACATAAATTTTTAATATATTAGACTGAACCTAGTGCTTATCAACTGTATCAACAACCTTGAAGACTTTGTGGGGGGTTTTCAACTGTACAAACATTGTATAATTTCATTTCAAATAGTAACACAAGACATGAACTTTTTGTCAAATCACAAAAAGAGCTTGGACAGGAGGTATTAGAGCTAGAAAGAACTGTGACAACAAGATGGTTCTATTGGTACAGAAGTATCCGTAAAATTCGCATTCGCTATGAAGCCATTCTTGCTGTACTAACGTCTCTCTCAGAGTCCAGTAACGAGTCGTCTATGGAACCGTCTGGTCTGAAATCAAAAATGGAATCTTGGAGGTTTATAGTTTGCCTTTTTATTGCTGAGAAATTATTCATGCAAACAAATTCTTTGTCTGAGCAGCTTCAAGAAGGGGGAATATCAATTGTTCGGGCTGTGGATCTAATTACAGCAACAAAAGCAAACTTGGTAAAAATGAGAACCGACAGTGAATATGATCAACTGTATGATGGAGCAAAGGAGTTTGCTAGAAAACATGGAATAGATGTGCCAGAGGTAAACACAAGTTCACTTCCCTCGAATTGCTTTCCACAAACTTACAATCAACAAATGTTTAAATCCAGTTGTTACAAACATTTTATGAATGGAGGATGCCTTTAGGCACATGGACCTTTTTGTTTTATCTGTGTTTTTCCTTCCTCCGTTCATTGTCTCTTAAAAAAAAAAAAAAAAAAAAAGTGTGGGATCAGCTCGTAGCAAGAGAGTGCAAAAAATATCAAATAGCTTGAAAGACTATTTATCCAACAGTACCCTCGGGAAGCGACCAGAACAATTAGAATGTGTTCAGAAAGTCAGCCTAAAGCAGTAATTGAAGTCACAGTTGTATTTTTCAGTGATTGATAGGTGCACTGCTGAATACGATCGTAGGTTCAGTAATAACATAATTTTTTGTCAGTCTCTCTCTTCTTTTGATGTTCAGTCAAAGCAGTTCTTTGAAAAAGAAAAGCTAACATTGTTTTCCAACCATTACAGTGCACATATTGATTCAAGCATTTTGCTATCCCAAGTTCATTCAACTACTTGAACTATTTAGCACATTATAATAATTTGAATATATAGCATATCTATAAAGGAATGACAGTAATCAGATGTTCAGTGTAGTAACTGATGGAAATATAATTTGGTTAATAAGGCAGGAGTTTATTTATTATTTGAATCTATATTGGTAAAGATATTTTTGTTTTGTTGTTTTCATTTTGTTTCAGATTTCAGGGGAAAAGTTAGATTTATCATCTATCTATATGTTATAATAATATTGGCTACATCATCTACATGTCTATATTAACAATACAGATACATACTATGATATTATTTAGTTATCATGCATTGAAGCACTTGAACGCAGGGTTTTGATTTGATGTAGTGATGATATTGGCAATATCCAAAGTCAACCCCAACCCCCACCCATTGCATGGAAAAGGGTGGGGATTGGGAACTATTCGTGCATAAGAAATAACATATTAATATAGAGAAGAGAATAATGTAAATCTATTATTTATATTTTAAACACAATGGTCAAGAGATACATTTTGTATACGAATGTATAACCATATGATGATATGAACAAACAACATAAATCCACGAATCGTTTATTTTCTTTACATCCACTTTTGGGGCAAATGAACAATAATTATTTGGTTGGTTACATTTGGTTAGGTTAAGCTACAAACTAAACTCAAAATAAATATAATTAACTTAAAACCTTTATATATATATATATATATATATATATATATATATCATCCCTCCTTTCGGGACTTCGGTGAGACTTTTTCTATTG
Organism: Paralithodes platypus; assembly: GCA_032716605.1. Classification (NCBI taxonomy): domain Eukaryota; kingdom Metazoa; phylum Arthropoda; class Malacostraca; order Decapoda; family Lithodidae; genus Paralithodes; species Paralithodes platypus. The sequence goes on from CM064487.1 coordinate 30,304,434, forward strand.
CACTAGACATATCGAAAGCCTTCGATAGAGTCTGGCATAAATCTTTAATTTCTAAACTACCCTCCTTCGGTTTCTATCCCTCCATCTGTGCCTTTGTCTCTAATTTCCTTTCCGGCCGTTCCATAGCCGCGGTTGTGGACGGCCATTGTTCACTTCCTCACTCTATAAACTCCGGTGTTCCTCAGGGCTCTGTCCTATCTCCTATTCTCTTTCTAATTTTTATAAATGATCTCCTTAACTGTACCTTAATTCCCATCCATTCATACGCAGACGACTCAACCTTGCACTACTCCATTAGTTTTTCAGAACGCCCCAGCCAGCAATCCCTCAACGACAAACGTAATGAAGCCATAGAACTCTTAAATTCTGATCTAAATACTATTTCCAATTGGGGCAGAGAAAACCTTGTTAACTTTAATGCTTCCAAAACCCAATTTCTCCATCTATCTACCCGTCAGGATCTCCCAGCGGACTATCCCTTATTCTTCAACAATACAAAAATCAACCCTTCATCTTCTCTCAATATTCTTGGTGTCTCTTTTTCTTCTGCTCTCATTTGGAAGGACCATATTACCAGTCTTGCTAAGGCAGCATCCCAGAAGCTGGTGTGCTCAACCGCCTTAGGGGGTTCTTTTCCCCTGCACAGCTTCTTGCTCTGTACAGGGGCATAGTGCGCCCTTGTATTGAGTATTGTTCACATGTGTGGGGTTCCTCTCACACTGCTCTCCTAGACAAAGTTGAAAGGAAGGCCTTTCGTATCATTAACTCCCGTCCACTCACCAACTCTCTGCAATCTCTCTCTCTCCGCCGCAATGTTGCATCTCTCTCGCTATTCTATCGCTACTATAATAATCAGTGTTCCTCAGAGCTATCCCAGTGCATACCACCCTTTACGTAGGGCACGTGGTACCCGTCTTGCAACTCAATCCCACCCCTACTCTGTGCAACTCTCCAACCCAAGAGTGAAACGTTACTCTCAAACTTTCTTCTACTCAACAGCTGAGCTCTGGAACTCTCTCCCAGAATCAGTCTTTCCCTCTTCCTATGACTTAAATTGCTTCAAACTCCGTGTGTCCAGGCATTTTGGCTCGAACGTCCCTTGATTTTGGCCCTGTCACTCTTTCAACTATGGGGGAGGCACTCGCTATAGGCAGTTATGCCTTTTGCCTCCCTCAATCACATAGAAAAAAAAAAAAAAAAAAAAAAAAAAAAATATATATTATTGCTTTATTTACCTCAATATACCTTTGCATATGGCTTCAAAATGCTCCTAGAATTGCTCAAATTGCTCAAATTTTCTCGGGGGGGCTTACAGTGCCCCCCCGAAACCCCCCAGCTTATTAGGCTCGCTTCGCTCACCACCCACCCCCTTGTCCCCCCCCCCCCCCCCCCCCAAGAAATAATGAAATGACGCCACTGTGCGAGGGTGGTATTTTTTTAACCTCTCCTGTTTCGCTCCATCACTTTCAAGATTGGTGTGACATTTCACCAAAATAATTTGGCGATAATAACACATACACCCCATCCAGGAGTCGATTCATTTTTCTGGTAGCGCGATTGAGGCTGTAACTTAAAAGAATTCGGCCTTGGGAAGGAAAATTGTTCTATCTATATATGAACAAAATTACCTTTAAGCGGGTCTGGGTTGTCTATGTTCTAGTTTGGAAGAAGTCTGGGAAGGAGTTTTTGTTAGCCTTGGTAACAAACTGAAATAAATAGCTCGAAAATGGTAGAAGCAAGCAAAATCCTCAAATATATTTGAACAAAATATCATAATATTCCACAACACGTTAGATCAGATAGATGCCTACATGGAACTTGGGCTAGACTTTGTGTGAGTGTGTGTGTTTTTTGTTTTATATAATGTATTTAACCCTTAACTGACGGCACCCGGCTATTGTCGAGTTAAATAAATGTGGCATATGTGGCGGGTAACGGATATTGTCGAGTGCAATTTTTAGCACGTAATGTGCTCTGAGAGAGAGCGGAGCAGTGGGAGGAGCGTAGGTTACCTCATGACCGCTCGCCACGGTGGCCGTGGAGCTACTGAGATGTACTCCTTTGTACTCCAGCCTCTCTCACTCGTTTCACACGTAATAATGTAAGAAAATGACCGTATTTTACCGATTTTGCCCTTCGGTTGCACGATCGTTGCAAGACAACCAGTGATCGTAGAAGGATGGTTCTGGTGTCATTGGAAAGCTGAATTAACGCCCTTTCAGGGATGCATACTTGTATTACGCTCTGGCTCTTGTTTATAAATGCATGAAAACGAGCACGGAAACAAGCTCGTTTACGGTAAAACCCCCTGCTGGGCGGCACATCAAATATACTCCTCCACCCGCTCTTGAGGTGTTAATGTGTATTTACTGTGTGTTTCTTACGTTTTATAATCCCGAGTCAATTGATTGCATTTTCCATATTTTTTTTATTCCAGTCAGGCTGCCAAAAACACCCAACAAATCCCATTAATGACCTAAGTAATAGTATAGAGGCGATAGCAATATACTGTACTGTATATTAAGGGGGGATGGGCATATTATCTAGTGGCTCATTTGTGTATATGTATACCGGTATAATTTTTTTTTTTTTGTTTTTCGTTTTACGTTTCCTCCCTAGACCTTCATCAAGCTTAAAAAAACACCCACCCAAGACCCTCCTTCAAGATAAATGTATTCATTTTTCGATAGAAAAATGTCTTGGCCGCAGGCTGGTTCCTCTTAAATTACAGGCTTTTATTACAGGTTATTATCGCATAAACATTAACCCTAATATATGCAAAATATGGGTATGAAGAGGGTATTTAAAGTGTCCATAATAATCTACTAATGTACTATATTGGAGGTAGTAAACCCATATTTTACCAGTTTAAATAGTAAACCACCATTAATATACCTAAGAACTGTAGACACCATTTTCCTATCTATCTATCTATCTATATGCTCAGGCCCAATCCCCACTTTTCCTATTTTTATTTTATTTATTTATTTATTTATTTATTTTTATTTTTTTGGGGGGGTGGCCGACTCCAGACAGAGCAAGAATAGGGACAACACAAAACACAACAGAAAACAATGAATACACAAAAACGAAACACAAATTCACACACATCTAGGTCATCCAGGAGAAGACCCAGAGACCAGGGTCACCAAGGTCCCTCCATCACTCCCCCGGCACCCGACCACCCGAAGAGGTTTCGATCTCGGCAGGCAGACATGCAGCGAAGCCCTACCACCACAACCCACCCACCACACTTTCAGGCGCACCCTTCATATTAATCGTCTCCCCGGGCCAGGCGCCTGATGGACTATTATCTAGTCCAACTTGTGCCCGACCCCTTCCCCCAAATGACCATGTGTTCACTCATCTATTCACAAGCATTTTCCATTCATTTCTGTTTATTACCACATCCCTTGCCTGATCTATATTCATTCCTCTATCATCCAAAGCTATCTCTCCATCTCAATGGGGGTCTTCCTGCCCTTCTATCTCCCCTTGTATCTGACTCATATATTCTCTTTGTAAGCCTTTCATCTTCCATTCGTTCAACATGACCATACCAGCTCAGCACCCTTCCTTCCACTCTGGCTGACAAATGTTCCTGCTGCCCCACTCTCCTCAATCTGTCTCTACGAGTAACTCCACACATACTCCTCAAGCAGCTCATCTCCATCACATCCAGCTTTCTTCTCTCCTTTTCCTTCAGAGCCCATGTCTCAGCTCCATACATCACTGTTGGTACAACAATTCCTTGATACATTGCACTTTATACTTTCATTCCGAGATTTCTCGTCTTCCACATACTTCCCATTGCTCCGAAAACCTTCCTTCCTTCACACACTCTCTGTTTTACCTCCATTTCCATACCTCCACTCGTACTTATCATTCCTCCTAGATATTTAAAACATTACTTGTTCCAATATTTCCCCATCCAGCCTCGCATTTAGATTCACCCTACAATCAGCCCTATTACACACCATTACTTTACTTTTATTGACGTTCACCTTCAGTTTCCTCCTCCCACAAACCACACCAAACTCTTTGACTACCCGTTGCAACTTCTCCTCAGAATCCGCCACCAACGCTGTGTCATCAGCGAACATCAACTGATTCAACTCCCAATCTCTACCATTCTTTCCTACTAAACCCAATCCTCCTCCCATAGTTCTCATTTTCACCTCCCTCACCACACCATCCATAAACATATTAAACAGCCATGGTGACAATACACAACCCTGCCGAAAACCTACCTTTACCTCAAACCATTCACTCATCTCACCATTTCCTACTCTAACACATGCTCTGCTCCCTTCATAAAAGCTCTTAACTGCTTCCAACGAATTTCCTCTAATTTCATAAATCCTTAACACCTTCCACATTGCTTCACGATCCACACGATCATACGCTTTTTCCAAATCCATAAAATCCCAAAAATATCTCCCTATGCTTCTCTAAATACTTCTCGCATAACTGTTTTACTGCAAGCATCTGATCCACGCACCATCTTCCCCTCCTAAAACCGCACTATTCTTCTATTGCAACTTCTGTACACTATATTATCCTCTCTATCAAAACCCTGCCATACAGCTTTCCAACCACTGATAATAAACTAATATCTCTATAACTTGAACAATCCTGCCGATCTCCCTTCCCCTTGTACAACGGCACAATACATGCACTCTTCCAGTCTATTGGTACCCTCGACACCTCAAAGCACACATTGAAAAGTCTCACCAACCAATCTATTATCACATCTCCACCCTTCTTTATACACTCCACAGCAATACCATCCAAACCTTTTGCTTTTCCTGCTCTCATTTGTTTAACTGCTTCTTTCACCTCATTTTCCAACAATGTTTATATCGTATCTTTAGTGTTGGTAAGTTATTCTATATTTAGAAGCATATGGAGTTACTAACTGTGGTGCCTCTCTCCAAAGGCTCAGCCAGAACATTTGTTATAACTTAGCCTACATCTTATTGTAAGTAGTATGGTTGACTAAATATTATATAATTATCAAGTAACATTTAAATGTAAATGTACTCTCAACATGGGATAGCCAACACCCTTACGAGCAGTCTAAGCGTTTGTTTGTGTTGTATGGCGAGGGTGGGAGAGTGTGGGAACAACACCATCTCTGTCTATAGAACCTTGGGCTAGGCCTCTCTGTTTGTTGGGGGATGTATTCTGTATTTACGTTCTTCTGTGTGTTTATTATGTGTACTGATTTCATGAGTTTTACAACTCGTTTTCTACCTTACTATGTGTTTAACCCCTTCCGGTAATGTATTCCAAACTTTATTCTGGCTACTGATAGAAGATGTTATTCAGTATAAAAACTGCCTACAGCAATTAAAAGGCTTCACTTAACCAGTTTTACCACCCCAGATCCTTTTTAAAATGCACAAAATCATCCAAATATAGCTAAGAAAAAATATAAAGACGTCGCCGGTAAGGAAGGGGCTAATGTGTGCTTACTGCCTGTTTCATAAAGGTTTTTCTGTGTTTTCATTATGTGTCGGTAAGGAAGGGGCTAATGTGTGCTTACTGCCTGTTTCATAAAGGTTTGTCTGTGTTTTCATTATGTGTACTATTTTTATGTGTTTCAAAAGTTGTTTTCAACCTTACTCTGTGGTTACTGTGTACTTACTGGTTGTTTTACTGTTTTATGTTTCTATGTGTTGATGTGTGATTATATGTCAAATGTTTTGGTTGTGTTGACCATGTGTACAGGGTGTTCAGTGTGTACCTCCTCTCTAAATATGTGCTTGTTGTGTGTTACTGTGTCATTACAAGTTGTTTATCTCTGTTACTTGGGGCTTACTATGTTATTGAGTGCGTATTAATCTACTGAATGTGTTTTACTATATGTTCGCTGCATATGTGTTTAGCAAGCACACTCTCTGACATGTATACTTTAATTTAGCCCTACAGGACCCATGCATTATACTGCAGGATAGGTTTCTATTTTTTCCCCAGGAACCCCATCAAGCTTAGAATAATACCTTCAAGACCACCTTCGGAATTATATTTGTACATTTCTTGGTAGACAAATGTCCAGGCCAAAGGCTAGTTACTCCTAAATTACAGGCTCGCTATCACTTGCCAGGGTTAAATCGACCCCTAAGTGACACGAAATGTCTTAATATTGACAAAGAAATGGGGCGAAAAGTCTTAAAATCGCCAAACCAATGGAGCAAACGCCTCAAAACTAGTGGTGCTAAACATGAGGGAGAAGGGGATCCAGAAAAAATGAAAAACCTCCCCTTAACTGTTTATCCATGGGGCTCCTCGGCCTAACTGTTTACTAAGGGTTTATATACAGTACCGGTATGTTACTGTCTGTTTACTATGTTTAGTACCTGTTTAATAGAGGTATATGTATTTTATTGTCCGTTTAGTACCTGTTTACTAGGGGTGTATATATTTGACTGCCTCTTTTCGATGTTTATTTCCTGTTTACTACTTGTTTACTAGGATGTATATATGTTACTGTCTGTTTACTATGTTTACTCCCTGTTTACTAAGGGTGTATATATTATACTGTCTGTTTACTCCCTGTTTACTACCTGTTTACTAAATGGGTATATATGTATTTTACTGTCTGTTTACTCCATGTTTACTAGGGGTGTATATATGTTACTGTCTGGTTACTATATTTACTCCCTGTTTACTATGTTTACTCCCTGTTTACTAAGGGTGTATATATTTTACTACATATTTACTATGTTTCCTACCTGACTACTAGGGATGTATATAATATACTCTCCTGTCTGTTTACTATTCTTACAACCTGTTTACTAAGGGTGTATAACTATATTTTATTGCTTGTTTACTATACTTACTACCTGTTTACTAATTTGATATTATCGGCACAGTTTGTGAAATCCCTGTTTGTCAACTCAAAAAGCGAACATTTTCAGCAGAACAGATTCTTCCGATTTGTTTCTAGCAAATTGGACAGAACCTAATTATTACGAAAACAAAAGAGAGATTATCCTCCCCTTGATGTCAATAAAAATGCGCTGCAAATATTTGTGGCGTGCTCACATGTGGCAAGATTTTGGTGACTGTGATCAAACTGTGCATTAGTACCGATATGTATTTAGTTTGTGATAGCATGTTTCCTAGCCTACAGTAGGTAACAATATGCTTGGAGAATTTGATATTAAACACACACACACTCACGCACACACACACACAAACACACACACATATACAAACACACACACACATACATGTACATGCACCGCGACCCACGCACGCATGCACAAACTCAAGTCTCTCTCTCTCTCTCTCTCTCTCTCTCTCTCTCTCTCTCTCTCTCTCTCTCTCTCTCTCTCTCTCTCTCTCAACCAACACCCACACATCTAATATACGCATGGCACTTAATTACCCTGGCTCCGATGAAGTAGCAAAGTTAAGCACATACGTAGAACAGGAAACAATTAACAACAACAACAACAACAACAACTCCGACAAATAACAAACAGCAGGCGTAACAACAATGGTTAGGGGTTTGTAAGGTTATGTGTTTAGTGTTGTTGTTGTTGTTGGTGTCCGTGGGCAGACTCGGACGTGAAGACACGTTCGCCACAACCCTGCCATAGTAGTCTAGTAATCTAGCGTTCTTATTCGCGCTCTCTAATGTTCGCTCTTGACTCTGGCATTTTACTTCTCTCTCTCTCTCTCACACTCTCACTGTCTCTCTCTCTCTCTCTCTCTCTCTTTATATATATTTGTTCTATGTGTAAGAAGGAGACAAAAGATTGGCTGCCTGTAACAAGTGTCTCCCCCAAAGCCAAAAGAGTGACAGAGAACCAAATTCAAAGGGACTTTTGCGTCAAAATGCCTGGAAACACGAAGTTTAAAGCAGTCTATGTCATAGGATGAAGGAAAGACTGATTGAGGGAGAACTCTAGAGCTCACTTGTTGAGTAGAATAAAGACTGAGAAAATTTGCTAATTCTTGGCTTATAGAGTTGGACTGATGATCAATAGGAATGGGACTGTGTTGAAAGGCGGGAGCCTCGTACTCGCTGCACTGCACTCGAGAGAGCTCTGAAGAACACTGATTGTTGTAATAGCGATAGAAGAGTGAAAGCGATGTATATAATTGTGGCGTGTAGAAAGAGATTGTAGGGAACTATAGTTGGGACCAATTAATCTGACCAGGCCTGTATGGCAACACTGAACCTTCAAGGATCGTGATATGCTGTTGACGACTGTTCGATTTCGTCGCTCAACAACAGACGTGAAAATGCTTGTTTTGACAATACAATCATCTAAAGCATTAAAACAAATGTATATTGTTCCCTAAAATTATAATTTAGTAGGTAAATCTACAAACGTGTTTCCAAAGTATTGCAAACTATAAAATCAATCAGTTGTCATAGTCAGGAAGCCAAGTTGCACATTCGGACAATGTTTGGGGTCTTATAAAACAGCATAAAATGGAGGAAATCTGCTTAATGTAAGCAATGGTATAACACATGCTTATATTGTAGCATCAATTCACACCCCTACATCAATATAAAAATAAGGAAAAGAGTAGCTCGCATAATGTGGGGAGGATGACGCTCCATTGAACAGCCACTGTGCCCGACAGCCAGCTGACTGAAGGCACGGGATTTAAACTTAAAAACCTGTAACACCATGATCATAATTTGTCTGGTTCTCTGAATATAATACCGTATATATAGGCTACCCTGTCACGTACAAATTGAATTGATATGGGCCTATCTGAAAAATTAAGTAAAGTAAAGAAACTCAAATGGAGATCAATCCCTGATAAGTCTAGGAAATTACTCATGATGCTCTAAGCAAGATATGGCTACACCAGAAAATTGGCGAAAGTGCATCAACCCCACCAACAGATGAAGAATACCGTGCCAATTAATTGGTCCCAACTATAGTAAATACACCGTTGGTAGTTTAGACGTATGTGTGTGTGTGTGTGTGTGTGTGTGTGTGTGTGTGTGTGTGTGTGTGTGTGTGTGTGTGTGTGTGTGATCGTTATGCACTAGTATTTTATAAGTTTAACACCTTACGAGTGGGCCCCGTCAGTTTTTTCCACTACGTGCCCAGCGTTTTTTTTTTTACCTTAAATGGCCTTGTTTCCGTGCTCTTTTTCATGCATAAACAAGAGCCAGAGCGTAATACAATTATGTATCCCTGAAAGGGCGTAAATTGAGCTTTCCAATGACACCAGAACCATCCTTCTACGACCACGCGTTCTCTTGCAACGATCGTGCAACACGAGTGCAAAATCCCTAAAATATGGTAATTTCCTGACATAATTCCCTGTGTGGCGAGGTAGGGAGGGTGGAGTAGATGTCAGTAGGCGCGCGGGGTCCGTGCCGAGCGGTCATGAGGTAACCTACGCTCCTCCCGTCGCTCGTCTCTCTCTCACAGCCATTCTTGCTCAAAAATTGCACACAGACTTAAGTCGGTCCCCGCCACATAGTCCAGGTTTTTAGATACGGACTTAAGTCGGGCCCCGCTAATAAGGGGTTAACAAACTAAAATGTGAGAGTAGCTTACCGGTAGCACATTAGGCTACGTCATCGCCGAGAAAATCAAGAGGAATATTAGGCTGCCTATTTATTTAAAACTAACTGTTTTCGTAGCGCAATGGATAAATGCACTGAATTTTGGTGTGAGCATCCTAGGTTCGAATCCCTGGACTGCCACATGTATTTATTGATTTCATTAATTGAGTTTAGGAGTAAACTCGGTTGGTGGAGGTAACATAATAATTATACAGGGTGCCATGCAAGTTATGACAAATACTTTCAGGAATGAAAGATTGTGCAATTCTAAGTACCAGTAACAAAACAAATTCTATACACAAATTTTTTGTTTTCTTCTGCGTCAGTGTTTGGTTATCAGTGACTTAACCCTATTAGGTGCAGGGCGGGCCAATTTTGGATCCTTCCTGTTTTACTCGATTAGCTTGTAGATTTTATGACGTTTTATCTCATTAGTTTGGCGATTATATGATGCTTCAACCCAATGTGTTGATTTTTCCTGGGCGAGCGATAGCGAGCCTGCAATTTGGAAACCGGCTGTTGGCCGGGACATTTTTGTACCGAAAAATTTACACATTTAGCTTGAAGGGGGTCTGGGTTTTTTTTTTTTTTTTAGTTTGAAGGGGATTTGGAGAGGCGTCTCGGAGTAAACTAAAAACACATTGTTCGAAAAGGATTAGGGTGACTTCGGCCCAGTGATCTTGGACCACTATCCTCGGTGACTTCGGCCCAATATATTTTTGGGCCGAAGTCACCGATCTTAAACTACCGCTTTCTTGCGAGATTCGACAATAGGCAAACAAATGGGAACTTATTATAGCTGTATTATTCCTCCCCCACACCAATTCCTTCTCTACAGTATTGTGACGCACCCCAGTGCTCTGCAACGCAACCTGATTGTACTCCTTGGTACTCGACTGTACCGCCCGTGATCTGGCTACCGTCAGCTGCAATGTATATTGAGTGTGACAACTTATAACTATGTTCTTTGTATCTCTGCAAAGGTCTCGTCATGTGCTAACCAGTGGTGGGTTTTGTTTTAAGCCATGTCGAGACCTTCCATTTAATATGTAGTATCAATAGAGAAGTTGATAGATAAGACAATGGGAGTTCAGAGAGAGAGAGTGAGTTTGGCTTCAGAGCAAGAGGGTAGCAACGCGCCAAGCTGCCGGCCGGGTGGGTTGCCATACGTATGGACTGGTTGGCAGCCCTGCGCTTGTAGCTAGGCGCGACAGGGTTGGTAGTCCATTGTTGCCTGCCTACGCTGCCTGGGCTGGGCCCATGTTGTCGTACAGCACACTGCCTGGAGGCTGGCTGCGTGTTCCATGACCAGGTTGCCTAGAACCTTTGAGATTCTAACATCCCTTGCCCTCTCTCCCAACTTCTCACTGTTGCACTCTTTCTCTCTGACGACATTACTCTCATTTCATTCTTCTCTCTATTTAAATGCATAACCTTCCCTTGAGGTCCTAAAGGAGTTTCAGCACTCACCTCTCGTATTACTCTTAGGACAAGCATATATTTACATGTATTAGATTTAAGGGGTTAATGTGAACAGCGATCTTCTTGATGAGGATAGTTGGTGAACGTTCTACATGTTCACGAGTTATATGCCCCGCTCATCATCCAATTTGTGACTAGACTGGTGCCATGTGTAAGAGCCCGACCATGCCCAGGAGTTGTCTGTAGAGGGACGAGGACTTAGCCTTGATTTGCATACCGAGCCAGGAGCGAGTGTAGTACCCGAGACTACAGCTCGCTCGTAGTGCCGGTATAGTAGAGTAACGTAATTTATCTGTCCTTGTGTTCTCTACAGTCTTCTCCTGGGTTCTCGCTTTAGGTGCTGGGACTCGTTGTTCTTGTGACTTGGCCTGCTAGCTAGAACACATGGGGATGATGAGTGGGATATATCTTTATTTTACTATGCATTGCAGCTCTCTTTAACACCTTAAGAGCGGCCTATGCGGTTTATTTATATGTATAACATATATACGTATCCCGGATCGCATCGGAGATCGGCCCAACATTCTTGACCTGTTTCTAACTTCTAACCCTTCTTCTTATACTGTCGATCTTTTCTCTCCTTTGGGCTCCTCCGACCATAAACTTATCTCTGTCACCTGTCCTATCTCTCCAGTACAGCCACCCGATCCTCCTAGCCGGCGGCGCTTGTGGCACTTTGGCGCTGCCGACTGGGAGGCTCTTCGGCAGTACTTCTTTGATTTCCCATGGAATGATTTCTGCTTCCATGGCCGAGGACCCTCGGAGAGTGCTGAACGCATTACCGAGGTAATCCTATCGGGCATGGAAGCATACATTCCATTCTCTTTCTCTCAGACTAATGCTAAAAAATCTTGGTTTACTCACGCCTGTTCTACTGCTGTCCGCAATAAGGAGGAAGCATTCAAACGGTACCGACGCCTTAAAACTCAAGACTCTCATTCTTCATATGTTTCTGCCCGGAATCAAGCCAAATCTGTTCTTCGACTTGCCAAACACTCTTTCAACAATAAATGCACTAAACTATCCAACTCTAGCTTTTCCCAAGCTTTCTGGCATCTAGCCAAAAACCTCTCCAACAATTTCTCCTCGTTCCCTTTCCCACTCTGATGGCACAACCATCACTTCTTCCTCTGACAAAGCTAAACTCTTCGCTCAAACTTTTGCTAGAAACTCCACCTTGGATGATTCCGGTGCTATTCCTCCTTCTCCGCCTCCTCTCTCTTACTTATGCCTAATATCCTAATCTCTTCTAAAGATGTACTTTCTACCCTCTCTGGCTTAACACTAATAAGGCGTACGGTCCGACGGTGTTCCTCCTGTTGTTCTCAAAAACTGTGCTTCCGTGCTGACTCCCTGCCTAGGCAAACTCTTTCGTCTCTGTCTATCCTCTAACGTCTTCCCTTCATGCTGGAAGTTTGCTCACATTCAACCTGTCCCAAAGAAGGGTGACCGCTCTCAACCCTCCAACTATCGTCCAATTGCTCTCATCTCTTGTCTTTCTAAAGTTTTTGAAACTATTCTTGCTTCCAAATTTCTTAAGCATTTCTCTTCTCATAATCTGCTCTCAGATCGCCAGTATGGCTTCCTTAAGGGTCGCTCTACTGGTGATCTTCTTCATATCTTACTAACTCTTGGTCATCCTCCTTTCGGGACTTCGGTGAGACTTTTTCTATTGCACTAGACATATCGAAAGCCTTCGATAGAGTCTGGCATAAATCTTTAATTTCTAACTACCCTCCTTCGGTTTCTATCCCTCCATTTGTGCCTTGGCTCTAATTTCCTTTCCGGCCGTTCCATAGCCGTGGTTGTGGACGGCCATTGTTCACTTCCTCACTCTATCCCGGTGTTCCTCAGGGCTCTGTCCTATCTCCTATTCTCTTTCTAATTTTTATAAATGATCTCCTTAACTGTACCTTAATTCCCATCCATTCATACGCAGACGACTCAACCTTGCACTACTCCATTAGTTTTTCAGACGCCCCAGCCAGCAATCCCTCAACGACAAACGTAATGAAGCTATAGAACTCTTAAATTCTGATCTAAATACTATTTCCAATTGGGGCAGAGAAAACCTTGTTAACTTTAATGCTTCCAAAACCCAATTTCTCCATCTATCTACCCGTCAGGATCTCCCAGCGGACTATCCCTTATTCTTCAACAATACAAAAATCAACCCTTCATCTTCTCTCAATATTCTTGGTGTCTCTTTTTCTTCTGCTCTCATTTGGAAGGACCATATTACCAGTCTTGCTAAGGCAGCATCCCAGAAGCTGGGTGTGCTCAACCGCCTTAGGGGTTCTTTTCCCTGCACAGCTTCTTGCTCTGTACAGGGGCATAGTGCGCCCTTGTATTGAGTATTGTTCACATGTGTGGGGAGGTTCCTCTCACACTGCTCTCCTAGACAAAGTTGAAAGGAAGGCCTTTCGTATCATTAACTCCCGTCCACTCACCAACTCTCTGCAATCTCTCTCTCTCCGCCGCAATGTTGCATCTCTCTCGCTATTCTATCGCTACTATAATAATCAGTGTTCCTCAGAGCTATCCCAGTGCATACCACCTCCTTTACGTAGGGCACGTGGTATCCGTCTTGCAACTCAATCCCCCCCTACTCTGTGCAACTCTCCAACCCAAGAGTGAAACGTTACTCTCAAACTTTCTTCTACTCAACAGCTGAGCTCTGGAACTCTCTCCAGAATCAGTCTTTCCCTCTTCCTATGACTTAAATTGCTTCAAACTCCGTGTGTCCAGGCATTTTGGCTCGAACGTCCCTTGATTTTGGCCCTGTCACTCTTTCAACTATGGGGGAGGCACTCGCTATAGGCAGTTATGCCTTTTGCCTCCCTCAATCACATGTACCGCCCAGCGGGGTGTTTTAGCCAAAATAGGGCTGTTTACGTGATCATTTTCATGCCTAAATAAGACCCAGAACGTAAAACAAGTACCTATCCCTGAAAGGCATAAACAGAGCTTTCGAATGACACCATAACGATCTTTTATGATGGCTAGTTTTCTTGCAATAACCGTGCAACGCGAGTGCAAAAAGCATGTAATTCGGTACTTTCCCCATATAATTCAGTATGTAGCGAGTGAGAGAGGGAGGAGGGAGCTGAGATTCGTGTCAGTAGGTTCGCCGCGGTGGTCTGGAGCAGTCATACGCTCGCTAGTCTCCTGCCACCACTTGTCTCTCTCTCTCAGCAACATTACGTGCTGAAATTGCCACTCGACCTATGTCGAGCGCCGCCACATAGTCCAGCTTTATTAAATACGACTTATGTGGTGAGCCGCTAATTAAGGGTTAAGTATATGTATGTAACCCTTTACAATACACATTACTCACACACAAGACAACACTATTAATACTTTCATGTATCAATTAACTGCACTGTCGTTTTGCTGCTGTGTCCGGAGTTCTGTTGCGTAGGGCGCATACGGACTCGGAGGGGAGACAGTGTGAGAGAAGCGAAGTAGCCTATGCGGTAGTAGGGTACCGGCGCAGTACTGTTGCCTGCAACCTTTTAGTTATTCCAAGTATAGATTCATTATTATAATAAGTGACTACTATTTATGTTCCTCCCATGTGTATTATTAGGTATCTACTGGATCATGAACATCTTGTATGCTACATGCTAGTGCATGTTAGTAGGGGACAGTTATTGTAGTGCACGCGCTTTCAAGTAGGCGTGTACATTTGTCATTTAGCATTTCACTGTCATACCTTTAGCCTGCTTCTATTCTACATTATTAGAGGCTTAATATTAACGTAGTTTCTTGAGTATTGCATTTCTTTAGTAATAACGTAACCTATAAATGTCTGAGGGAGTTTAGCCTCATAGCCTACCCCCTGTTGTACACTTTCGCCGAGTTAAGGTACCTCGTTACCGTAGACGATAACTCTGTAGGGCGTTGGTGCTTTTGTTGTCTGGAGCATATAGTATTTGGGACTGGAATCGAGCGTGTCGTTGTCACTTAAGCCATTTCTGTCCTACGATCAAGAATCCCGAATATGTATTGCCGATCCAGCCGTAACAAAATGGCGACCTTGCACAAGATTCAGTAGTATCCTATCACATGTTTTTTTGGAGAACTATTCTATGCTACCTAGTAGAGCTGGCTAGAATTTTCTTGCATATTGGAGGAATTTTTATTGTGTCATTATTGTATTGGTGGACTTGCAGATTGTTTCGTTAGGTGTCTAGAGTAGAGTCATTCAAGCATCTTTATCATTTTGTGAGTCGAGACTGCAATTAGTAATAAGCACTTTTTTTTTTTATGAACAGCAATTGTATAACCAGCACTATGTCTAATGACTCATCATTTACGGGGGAGGATAACACGGTACAGCCTAGTGACCAGCAAGTACAGCAGATATTTAGGGAGGGGAGTGTTATAAGTGAAGAGAGGGATGCCCGGGCATTTTTGCAGTCACCTTTGACCGAACAGCGCCTGCAGGCTATTGATTGTTACGGTCTTCGCTGTTTAGCCACGGTTTTGGGGCGGGACTGTCCTGACAGTTGGCCCAAGAAGAATTTGGTGGCATGTTTGTTGGGTGATGGCGATGGGGCGGTGGGTGGAGTGGGGTCTTGGGGGGTTCCCTCCAAGCCTCCATTCCACTCTACCCCTGAGCTGGGCCCTCAGCCAGCGAGTCTTAGCACGATGCAGCAGGAGGGTTCTTAATGGCAAGCTGGCTTACCCGTAAACACGTCTCGGTGTGGATCCCCCATTTTGTGCTCTCCCCCCCAGGCCTGTCTCCTGAGATGTTATTTCAGCTAGAACTAGCTAAGCTTAAGTTGCAAGAGAGTCAACAGGCTAGTATAGAATGGATTAAGCTGCAGGAGACTCAGATACAACAGGCTAGTATAGAACGCATAGAGGTTGCTAGAATCCAAGCCAATCAGGATGCAACCAGGTACCAGGCTGAAATGGATGTCGAGAAAGTCTAGAGTAGAGACCACGGGGCGTCATCTCGGTGGTGGGCACCGGGTTACAGACTCACTTTCGCATTTAATTAAGTTAGTACCCGCATTTGATGAGACAGCAGTGACTGAGTTTTTTGCTCGTTTCGAAAAGAAGTGTCGTGAGTATGACTGGCCGGAGGTTAAATGGGCAGCATTAGTTTCATCACGTCTAGTGGGTAAGGGGTTGAAAGCCTACGATGCACTGTCACTGGACGAGAGTGTCGTGTATGGACTGGTGAAGGAGGCTGTGCTCCGGGCCTACGAACTGCAACCCGAAACTTATAGATTGAAGTTCCGTGGCGTGAATAAGAAGAGCGACGTCAGTTTTATGGAGCACGCACGGGACTTAACAGATGCATGTAATAACTGGTTTCGGTCCGAGCACGCAGAGTCGGCTGAGGAAATTAAGCAACTTTTCTATCTGGAACAGTTTTACAAATGTACTGGAACCGATCTAACGCTGAACATTAAGGAAAAATGTCCCAAGACAGTAGAGGAGGCTGCCAAGATGGCAGACCTCAGATTATCATTGATTCGTGGTTGCGGTGCCACTCAGAGGGCTGAGTCAGGGCAGAAGGGGCGCTATACCCCACCCACCAGAGTTTTCGATAATAACAAATCCTATGACACACATAACCACACTAAAAGCATTGCACCTAATAACACCTACAAACACAAGCCTCTCCCGTTTACTAAAGGTCAGGCCCCTTCTTCGCCCGCACAAGGGAAGAAGCCCATTGGGGATGTGAAATGTTACAAATGTCAGAAGCTAGGCCATTATTCACGTGAGTGCCCTAGTAACACTCCCGCTAAGCCGGTGTCATTGGTTCACAGTATCGGTGTGTCTCTGAAGGCTGCAGCAACTGCCCGGGGTAGGTTGTCAGCAGCTGAGGCACACGCGGTAAAGAAGCGTACGGAAGGCTCGACACCTGTCCGGGACACTTTCTGTAGCCATCGGGGACACAGGTTTGTGAGCTGGGGGAGTGAACTATGGAGGGTTGACTTGCTGAGGGATACGGGGGCTTCGCAAACTTTGTTGAGGAACTTCACAGGGAAACCGATAAATGCGGCCAGAGTTGTTGTGGTGCAGGGTATAAATGCTACGAGGTCATACCCACTTGTGAGGTTGGAGTTGAGAGTGGGAGAGGTGTGCAGGGAGCTGGATGTAGGGATCGTTGAGTGTTTGCCAGTTGAGGGCGTCGACCTTCTTCTCGGCAACGACTTTGCGGTGCCCACTTCCGGGACTCCACCCTTAGTCGTTGCCGAGAGGGCGGCCGACGTGGATGGTGAGAATCGGGAAGGGGTTGGGAGGTGCCAACAGGATGAGATGGCCTGTGTGGTAACCCGATCTCGCTCTGCGGCTCCTGCACAGCCTAGCACTCAACCTCGGGGACAGTGGAGGAAGGATCAGGGGAAGGTTGCTAAGGGCAGGAAAAGGGACATTGATTCTGATGCACTTCTCGGTGATTCGGTACTTGGACCTATAATAAACACGGGAGTTGACTCTGGCCCAGATATGGTGTGTAACAAGGCAGAGTTGGGTAAGACTTCGCGTGAGGCAAGAGCTGTAGCGAGAGCCACTAAGGCAGTAGAGCCTACTAGCCGGGGTAATGTCTTATTACAAAACCATCTTGATGCATTGACGCCCGGGGACATTAGTGAGCAGCAGCTGCAAGACGCTAGCCTAGCTCGTTATAGCAATGGTGCCATAGAGTTGGAGGAAGATGGGGATGCGAAGCCGGGAGATTTCTTTAGGCTCAACAGGATATTGTACCGCAGATTTCTAGACCCCAAATCGAAGTGGGAGGGCGGTGCGAGGGTAGTAGACCAGGTGGTTGTTCCAAATAAGTATAGAGAGTCCTTATTGTGTCTGGCGCATGATGTGCCGGTGGCGGGTCATTTGGGGTAACAAAAACATTGGCGGCATTGGGCAGGTTTTTCTGGTGGCCTGGGGTCAAGGCTGATGTCTGTGCATGGGTGGCTGGGTGTGCGACCTGCCAGACAACGGGGAAGCCTAACCAGACAATCCCGAAGGCACCTTTGTTTCCCATACCTGTCACCGGGCCTCCGTTCAGCAAAGTTGTAGTAGATTTGGTTGGCCCTTTCCCGCCTACTAGTAGTGGCAATAAATTCTTGTTGACAATCATGGATGTGGCTACGAGATACCCGGACGCATACCCCATGAGAAACGGCTCGGCAAAGGCAGTTGTTAAAAACTTATTATTGTTCTGTTCCCGTTATGGATTTCCACGTGAGGTGCAGTCAGACCAGGGGAGCAATTTTACATCCAAATTGTTCAAGCAAACCCTTCAGTTGCACGGTATATGTTCTGTAGTGTCGTCAGCCTACCATCCCGAGAGTCAGGGAGTCTTGGAGCGGTGGCACTCGACCCTGAAGAGTATGCTACGCTGTTACTGTGCAGAACATGACACTGATTGGGATTTGGGTCTGCCGTATGTTCTGTTCGCTGCACGTGAAGTCCCAGGAGAGAGCCTGGGGTTCAGTCCAAATCAACTAGTCTTTGGCCATAATGTGAGAGGACCTTTAAGTATGGTGAAAGAGATCTGGGAGGGCGAAGAGAAGCCGGGGTCTGTACTTAAATATGTCCTTGAGAGCCGGGAGAGACTTATAGGTTGCATGGCAGTGGCAGGTAATAACTTGGTTAATGCACAGGCGGTCATGAAGCACCAGTATGACGCCAAGGTGAAGCTTCGGGAGTTTTCGGTGGGTCAGGAGGTAATGTTGCTTTTACCTTTGCCTGGACACCCCCTTTCTGCCAAGTTCATTGGGCCGTATGTGGTGGCTAAGAAACTGTCCGACCTTGATTATCTCGTTGCAACACCTGACCGTAGGAAAAAACATCAGTTATGTCATGTTAACCTCATGAAAGAGTATGTGAGACGCCCCTCAGAGCCTCTCACTGTCCCTGTGCTGGCCTGCAGCGGCCAGGGTGGAGAAGGAGGTGGGGACAGTCATGCTGCTGAGGAGGATAGCTGGGACTGTGTCATTTCCGCGGAACAGTGGGCGGGGAATACTGAACAAGAGGCTAGGCAAGCTGTAAGTCACCTGCCTGAGCACCAGGGTGCTGCTGTCCTAGGCCTGTTCAGGTCATACCCCTCTGTTTTCGCCGAACACCCAGGTCTCACTACTCAGGTAACGCACGACGTGGACGTCGGTGATAATGTGCCCTTCAAGTCAGTGCCCTACCGTGTGCCCCCGGTAAAGTTGCCAGCTTTACGGGAGGAGTTAAAGTACATGGTTGAGAGAGGGATGATCACTGAAGGTTATGTGAAGTGGACATCACCCGTCACGTTGCAGCCAAAACCTGACGGCAAGGTGCGGTTCTGCATAGATTTTCGTAGGCTAAATGGCTTGACCACTACCAACCCTTACCCTTTGCCTCGAGTTGACGACAGCGTGGACAAGATAGGGAATGCAAAGTACCTTACTAAAATTGATCTTGTAAAAGGCTACTGGCAAGTACCCCTGTTGGACCGAGCTAAGCAAGTTTGTGGTTTTGTGGTAGATGGCAAGACCTACCAATGCAACGTAATGCCTTATGGGCTTAAGAACGCACCTGCCACGTTTCAGAACCTGATGAACGATATTTGTGACGACCTAGTCAAGCACCTGCTGTGTACACATCCGATTTTGAGGGCCCCAGACTTCTCCAGGAGTTTTCAGCTGGCGACTGATGCCAGCGGTGTGGGTGCCGGGGCAGTGTTACTGCAGACTGATTCTGAGGGCTTGGAACACCCAGTGAGCTTCTTTTCTCGCAAGTTTAATTCGGCACAAAGGAATTACTCAACTATAGAGAAGGAGCTTCTGGCTATCGTTTTGTCGCTCAAACATTTCGAAGTTTATGTTCCAGCCTACGGCCCGGTAGTGACGATTTATACGGACCATCATCCCTTGAAATTCCTAAATCAGTTTCACAATCGGAATATGCGGTTGACCAGGTGGTCCCTAATGCTCCAAGAGTATAATCTCAACATTCAGCATATTGCCGGGAGTGAGAACGTGATAGCAGATTGTCTATCAAGGGTTGATGATCCAAGATAGTCGTGCATGGTGTGTGGGTTGAGCAGGAGTAAAATTAGGCTATCATAACGCCGTCCAAAAAGATTATAAAACAATAAAATAAACGAGAAAACTTTTTTTTTTTTTAGTTTTGTAAGTCTTTATTGTTGTAGCATGATGCATGCGATATTGTGTTTTATGTATAATTCACACTTCAGTTGTTGTGCACCTTTTGCAATTAGTGGCAGCTAAGGGTAGCAGGTCGGTTGGTTGCCTGTCAGATTTTGATAATGCTTCTAAGGTCGATTATCTAAAATCTTGGGGGGGCTGTGACGCACCCCAGTTCTCTGCAACGCAACCTGATTGTACTCCTTGGTACTCGACTGTACCGCCCGTGATCTGGCTACCGTCAGCCGCAATGTATATTGAGTGTGACAACTTATAACTATGTTCTTTGTATCTCTGCAAAGGTCTCGTCATGTGCTAACCAGTGGTGGGTTTTGTTTTAAGCCATGTCGAGACCTTCCATTTAATATGTAGTATCAATAGAGAAGTTGATAGATAAGACAATGGGAGTTCAGAGAGAGAGAGTGAGTTAGGCTTCAGAGCAAGAGGGTAGCAACGCGCCACGCTGCCGGCCGGGGGGGTTGCCAGACGTATGGACTGGTTGGCAGCCCTGTGCTTATAGCTAGGCGCGACAGGGTTGGTAGTCCATTGTTGCCTGCCTGGGCTGGGCCCATGTTGTCGTACAGCACACTGCCTGGAGGCTGGCTGCGTGTTCCATGACCAGGTTGCCTAGAACCTTTAAGATTCTAACATCCCTTGCCCTCTCTCCCAACTTCTCACTGTTGCACTCTTTCTCTCTGACGACATTACTCTCATTTCATTCTTCTCTCTATTTAAATGCATAACCTTCCCTTGAGGTCCTAAAGGAGTTTCAGCACTCACCTCTCGTATTACTCTTAGGACAAGCATATATTTACATGTATTAGATTTAAGGGGTTAATGTGAACAGCGATCTTCTTGATGAGGATAGTTGGTGAACGTTCTACATGTTCACGAGTTATATGCCCCGCTCATCATCCCATTTGTGACTAGACTGGTGCCATGTGTAAGAGCCCGACCATGCCCAGGAGTTGTCTGTAGAGGGACGAGGACTTAGCCTTGATTTGCATACCGAGCCAGGAGCGAGTGTAGTACCCGAGACTACAGCTCGCTCGTAGTGCCGGTATAGTAGAGTAACGTAATTTATCTGTCCTTGTGTTCTCTACAGTCTTCTCCTGGGTTCTCGCTTTCGGTGCTGGGACTCGTTGTTCCTGTGACTTGGCCTGCTAGCTAGAACACATGGGGATGATGAGTGGGATATATCTTTATTTTACTATGCATTGCAGCTCTCTTTAAGTATATGTATGTAACCCTTTACAATACACATTACTCACACACAAGACAACACTATTAATACTTTCATGTATCAATTAACTGCACTGTCGTTTTGCTGCTGTGTCCGGAGTTCTGTTGCGTAGGGCGCATACGGACTCGGATGGGAGACAGAGTGAGAGAAGCGAAGTAGCCTATGCGGTAGTAGGCTACCGGCGCAGTACTGTTGCCTGCAACCTTTTAGTTATTCCAAGTATAGATTCATTATTATAATAAGTGACTACTATTTATGTTCCTCCCATGTGTATTATTAGGTATCTACTGGATCATGAACATCTTGTATGCTACATGCTAGTGCATGTTAGTAGGGGACAGTTATTGTAGTGCACACGCTTTCAAGTAGGCGTGTACATTTGTCATTTAGCATTTCACTGTCATACCTTTAGCCTGCTTCTATTCTACATTATTAGAGGCTTAATATTAACGTAGTTTCTTGAGTATTGCATTTCTTTAGTAATAACGTAACCTATAAATGTCTGAGGGAGTTTAGCCTCATAGCCTACCCCCTGTTGTACACTTTCGCCGAGTTAAGGTACCTCGTTACCGTAGACGATAACTCTGTAGGGCGTTGGTGCTTTTGTTGTCTGGAGCATATAGTATTTTGGGACTGGAATCGAGCGTGTCGTTGTCACTTAAGCCATTTCTGTCCTACGATCAAGAATCCCGAATATGTATTGCCGATCCAGCCGTAACAGTATTTATAAAGGACGTTGGGATTTATTGATAAAGTTCTAGTGCACATATATAGGCTACGCTCGGCGCATGCAGCGCATACTATCGCGTGTGTGTGTTTGTGTGTATGTATAGTCTAAACCATAGAGAAATCGTATTTATCTCTTGATGTATGTTGTAATTGTTCATTATGGATTTGTGTAGGCTATAGTCTTACTTCAGCCCGGTTCACATTTCTCACAGATCCATTAACCCTTGCCTAGCGGGGGGTTTTGGGCTTATTTGGGCGTATTCAGGCCCTCCTGAATGATAAATCAAGTATCTGCATGAAAAGAAATGTATTCAGCAAAAAACTAGGCTCTAAAAGCTTCAAAATGAGACCAGAACGAGCTACGTAGCACTCGTGGTTCTCATACAGTGGTACCAGTAACATGGGAGTTTAGCATATAGCGGTATATTTTTCCCAGCTACGCTCACTACTGGCTACACTGCCGGCCTCTCGAGAACACAGGGAGGGTGAGTTAGTGGGCGGCGGTAAGCCCTGGGTGTTGGCCGTGTGGCCTGCTGCGCTCCCAGCCATTTGCACTCGATTTTAACCCTT
The DNA here is from genome assembly GCA_032716605.1 of Paralithodes platypus. Taxonomy (NCBI): domain Eukaryota; kingdom Metazoa; phylum Arthropoda; class Malacostraca; order Decapoda; family Lithodidae; genus Paralithodes; species Paralithodes platypus. The sequence goes on from CM064487.1 coordinate 30,327,151, forward strand.
TAAAAGCCTTAATAATGCTCCTAACTTGCTGCTTTTTGGATACAGACTTAAGTCGGGCCCCGCTCTTTAAGTGTTAATATTAAAAGAACTTTCGACATTCATAAAGTACGGTGTACCTTATAGGCCTAATGTAGTCTTGGCTTATCAGGGGATATTGTAATGTAATTTAGGTCTTTGGGATGTGGTGGCTGATGTTTTTGGCGGTGGTAATTTGCATTGTGAGCAACATACTCTATTGATTGCAAGGCATTAAAAGGACCATAAGTAATATTTTGTTTGCAAGACTTTGAGAGCAAGACTTTGGTAGCAATATCAGTAGCAGATTGAAAGGGATTTTCTTTTGCAATATCCTTTGCTTGCATTGCAACACATGCTGCTATTTCAGTCCCCGATTGAGCTTGGTGATCATGTGCTTGAGGTCCGTGAATAAATGTATTTTCATGCATCTGGAGCACAGTAGCAAGACAGTTTGTTGACCGAGATCTATTTGAACATCTCCATGTTACCGTCTTTGCAGATTTCCGTTTTACTGTGTAAGCCATGAGGGTCAAACAATTATCTCCACCACGTATTGAAGTGCCTTTAATTATCTTGTAACTATTGTCATATGGTTGACTCCCATAAAGCAACTTGTCCTAATTCCTATTTAGTTAGTTAAAGAAATGCAACGAGAGAATGAGTATTATAATTTAAAAGCAGCATTTAAGTTTTAATATTTACATATAAGGTACACCGTACTTTATGAATGTCGAAAGTTCTTTTAATATTAATGGATTATGTGAGAAATGTGAACCGGGCTGAAGTAAGACTTATAGCCTACACAAATCCATAATGAACAATTACAACATACACCAAGAGATAAATACGATTTCTCTATGGTTTAGACTGTACATACACACAAACACACACACGCGATAGTATGCGCTGCATGCGCCGAGCGTAGCCTATATATGTGCACTAGAACTTTATCAATAAATCCCGACGTCCTTTATAAATACTGTAGAGAAGGAATTGGTGTGGAGGAGGAATAATACAGCTATAATAAGTTCCCATTTGTTTTCCTATTGCCGAATCTCGCAAGAAAGCGGTAGTTTAAAGGTGGTGATGCATGAATTAACACATTTACTTTTTATCATGGTTGAGAGGTTCTACAGGAGCTGATAAATAACTGGTTATATATGATTTACCAAAAATATCACTCAGTAATGGCAAAAAAAAACATTATTAACAACACGCACTGGCAACGATGTGTGACGTCACACCAGTAATAGAGTGCGAAAATATTTGGGAATGAATTAATTTCACGTCAGTCACGGGCAGTGCCTCCTCACCCCTCGTCAGGAGCAGTTATGTTTGCCGAACTGCTGTGTGGTATTGGGGTGTTTTAACACACCTGGACCATGTATGTCTCTTCATAAATTTCCTGAGGAAGAACAGTATGTTAGAAAATGGTATGTTTTTGTCAACCAGACAAAAATGAAAACCAAAGTCTAGCTGTAGGCCTAGGCTATGTGTAGCCTACTTTAAATTTCGAGGAAGTGCATTCATTATTATCCTAAGACGTGTGCATGGGGGGGTATGAGGCACCACACGCCTGTGCGCACGTATTTGAGCTGTTCCTATCACTAACATCATTATTTTACCATAAATAGCATTAATACTTATCCATATGCGCTTATTATAGGTTGATTATAAAGGTATTAACCTGTTACAGCAATAAAACAAGTGGAAACAGCGTTTGGATGGTCAAAATCGGCGATACAGGCCGGGAGTTACATAATTTATGGCTGAGGCAACCTCCCTCCCCTCCACTTTTCCCCACGTCTGGAGAGAGACTGTCGATCGATACTCTCTCTCTCTCTCTCTTGCACTCGCTTGGTATCAGTGATGACAATGCCCTGCTTGCAACTCGCTAATGTTAGCACGAAAATGGACCACAGAATAAGGGAATAACAGGGAAAATAGGTGATAACTGAAGGAGGGGGGGGAGGGGGTTCAAGTTTTTTGGGGGTGTTTTAAATGGATTATTTTAGGCCCAGGATCTTAACCCTTGTCTAGCGGCGCTCGACTTAAGTCGAGTGAAAGAAACTGGGAGAAAACGGGTGAAAAAGGGGTGAAGATCGAGTGAAAATGGGTGGAACAGTAATGAACCATACGTCCGTAATCTGTGGCCTCCCGGCCCACACTAACTCCAGTTCCCCCACCGCACGGGTGGATGACAGTGTGACCAATAGTTAGCGAAAAGTGAACAATGTAGCAAAATCAGCTAAACTTCCATCTTTGAGGTAACACTGTCAGGGCTCCACGAGTGCTACGTAGCTGTATGTGGTGTCATTGTGTAGCGATTTCCGCCTAGTTTTCGGCACAATACAGTTCCATGCTGATGGTTGATATAGCAGTCAGAATGGCCTGAAAAGGCCCAAAACGGCCACAGACCCTCCGCTAGACAAGGGTTAAAGAGTCTTCCCGCAGTCGCCCGGGGAAACTCTTAAGAGTCTTCCCACAGTTGCCGGGTTAAGCAACAGGTTACAATGTGCTTGGCAAAGAGACTACATTTAACACTAGATTAGCGGGCTAGCAGTTTATTTATATGTACCGCCCAGCGGGGTGTTTTTAGCCAAAATAGGGCTGTTTACGTGATCATTTTCATGCCTAAATAAGACCCAGAGCGTAAAACAAGTATCTATCCCTGAAAGGGCATAAACAGAGCTTTCCAATGACACCATAACGATCCTTTTATGACGGCTAGCTTTCTTGCAAAAACCGCGCAACGCGAGTGCAAAAAGCATGTAATTCGGTACTTTCCCCATTAAATTCAGTATGTAGCGAGTGAGAGAGGGAGGGAGGAGGTGGGATTCGTGTCAGTAGGTTCGCCGCGGTGGTCTGGAGCAGTCATACGCTCGCTACTCTCCTACCACCACTTGTCTCTCTCTCTCAGCAACATTACGTGCTGAAATTGCCACACGACCTATGTCGCGCGCCGCCAGATAGTCCAGATTTATTTAACTCGACTTATGTTGCGCACCGATAGTTAGGGGTTAAAGAGTAATGCTGTTCCTACAATCTCCACCCACAAGATACCTGCAGCTCTAATCACTCTTCAGCTACCATAGCCTATTGCTAAACCATTCACCATTGCAGAGGCCAGCAGCAATGAAACGTCAAATTCAATGTGGGTTGCATTCAAGGAGACTATTGTAGGACTTACCTCTGACCGGGTATAGGCCTAGGCTATCCTAGTGTTTACTATACCCCTTTGAAATGACATTAGCCTAACCTAACAACCTTACCTAACCTATCCTAGTATTATGGGTGGGGGCTACCGCCCCCACACCCCCACTGTTTTACATTTTTTACTTTGATTTTTGGTGTATTTGTATGCGAAGTGGGTATTTTTTCAATTTATCGATAACGAAAATCCTCCATGGGGACTAGCCTATATGGAGAAAAATATGGCGAATCTATTGGTGCCTATTTTCCCTAATAAATTGTTTCTCATAACGCTGCAGTAGGCTAGTGTCGTTTAAAATAACCCCCTAGGCTAAGGCTAGTGCAGTTTATGACATTTAGGCTACTAATCTTTCGCAGTAGCCTATAGGCTAGGCTACTGGCTAGGTCGAACGATTGCAGTATTAGCCTATTATTATTATTACACTTAGCCTAGGTGAGCCTATGGACAACTTATGATATTGGTAAATTTCTACAAGTGCACCATCATGAGTTTTTATTAGTAGGCTAAACATAGACTTTTCTGGGGAAGGATATAGGGGATGGATGTAGATTCCGGGCGTACGGTCGTCATGTTTTCATAGGGCGATCGCCGCGGTTAACTTCGCGTCTATTTTGACGGCGATTTTTGTTTAGGTTATTTGCCCACTGCTGGCAATATATATGATGATGACAATATGTCATAGGGGGGTGAGCCCTCAACATATTATTGTATCCAAAGGCAGTCAAAATAGATGGGAACATGATGGCAAAGGTTCGACGCCATTACGCGTAGTGTAAACAAGGCTGGCGGTACGCCCGAACTCTACGTTCTACCCGGATATAGTATCCGGGTGTACGGGCCGACAGTCGGCATGATTACATAGGTCGATAACTTGCGGTTAAGTTCCCGTCTATTTTGTTCTGTTGTTTGCCCCCTGCTGGCAATATATATGAGGATGACAATAGGCTAAGTCATGGGGGGGGGGGGTGAGAGGGGGCAAAGTCCCCCCTCAACTTATTATTGTAAACCATGCAAGTCAAAATAGATGGGAACCTGATCGTGAGCGTCTGTGTAGTGTAATCAAGGCGGGCGGTTTTACGGTAAACCCGCATACTACATCCTTGCCCTTTCTGCTATATTTTCATGCTAGGCCTATGTGTGTATTTTGATTATTTCGTACTAGTCTAGAAGTGTTGGTGGCTTGGTGCCAATTTATCACTAGCCTATATTTTCACCGTGAACACAATTTCTGGTACTGTACTCCTACCTGTAAAGCAGAATGTACATCCCTGGGCCCTGGCACTAGTCCATTACCTAGGTACGGTACTAATATGTGCACAGGCGCCTGTAAGAGTAAAGTCTGTGATAGATCCGCCACTTCTTGTGTTTGAATCCCAGTTTTGTTGACTATCTTGCCGATCCTGGCGATCCGTTCATGTCAACTCGTGCGCGGGATTATCATATCTGTCTTTTGTTGATGCCCCCTAATGGCAACATAGATGATCATTACACTAAGTTCTGAGGGGTGAGTGCCCCCCCTCAACCAATCTTATAATGATTCGGATCCCTGATTAGGCCCCCTTGAAAGAAAAACGAAACGGAGCAAAATGTTACCTCGACTTTGTGCGATTTGCTTACAATTTCTTACAGTTTCTTACAGTAGATCCTCTGGAAAAAGGCAAACTAGGCCTGTGTATCCAGCTCAGTACCAGTACTTGCACTGCTGCGGTCATTCACGGTGTTGGCGGCGGCGGTAGCAGACGCATCATTTTTACTATTCTGTATTTTTGCTTTATAATCAAACTTCAAATCTTGTCTTCCCCATGCTTTATCAAGATTACTTTCAAACTCCCTTATTGATTCGGAATCAACTACATACTGGGGCAATGCGTTCCACTCATTTACCACTCTATCACAAAATGAGTTCTTTGCCTTCTCAAGCCTATTTCTTTCTTTGTAAATTTTCTTAAGAGTGTCCTCTCGTTCTTGTTCCCTCCCGCATCAAGAAGATACCTTCACACACATCCTCATCATACTTTCCTGACACTATCTTAAAAGTCTCTATCATATCCCCTCTCTTTCTCCTATATGCCAGTGTCGGAAGCCCCAGAGTGTCCTCAACCTCTGCTCATAGCCCGCGTTCTTCAACGTTGGTACTAGCTTGCTAGCTCTCCTCTGCACTTTCTCCACTGCTTCTATATGCTTTACCATTTATGGAGCCCACACCTGGTTCGGATATTCCAGGTGCGGCCTAACCAGCGCTGTAGGCCTATAGAGATTCCTGAAGATTTCTTCGTCAAGTGACAAAAATGTCCTCCTTATCAGCCCTACAATTCTATTGGCTTTGTTTATCTTTTCCGCTAAATGTTCTGAGAAATTTAACTTATTGTCTATCACTACTCCTATATCCTTTTCTGCATTCACTTCCTCCATCGCTTCATACATACTGTATCCTACCTTGTCTATCTTGCTTGTCCCAATCCGCATGTACTTGCATTTTTTTGGATGAAAAGGCATTAACCAATGCTCAGACCATCTAGACCAGTCAAAGTAGGGCTGGACTTAGAACAAATTGCAATAGAAGGTTTTTTGGCTTTAACTTGTTTATTAGGTCCCTCTGATGAACATATAAAAAGTCTCCAACTTTTGGACACCGGGAAAGTGGTTAATTTGCATAAATTCAAGATGGCCGCCGTCCAAAGCTTCAATTTACAGATAACTTTTTTCTGGTTGCTCCTAGACCCTATAAATGTATTACAAACAACGTTTTTTGGCTTTAACTTGTTTATTAGGTCCCTCTGATGAACATATAAAAAGTCTCCAACTTTTGGACACCTGGAAAGTGGTTAATTTACAGCCAAAAACCTTACAGCCAAAAAACCTTCTATTGCAATTTGTTCTAGGTCAAGCCCTACCTTTACTGCACATTATTGTCTATTACATTTTGCCTAGGCCTATACTAATCCCATCATCTTGTTTCTTGTTTCAACAGATTGGTGCGACATCTACCGAAGCCATGGAAGACAATGTTGATCACAACTTGCGTACGCTTGATGGGCGAGGAACATACCATGGTATGGGTATAATTGTTGCTGTCACCCCTGAAGTAAGAGACACAACATCAATACCAAGATTGCAGTCACCTGAAAACAACTTCACGGCAGCTCAAATTGAAATCAAATACTACCGCAGTGTTCGCAAGAAGGGTGGGCCTCTCGAATTTAGAAAGCTTGACCCCATTTCAGCATCTGACAAGCTTGAAAATCTGGACATACTGTGGAAAACGTCATGGTTGCTTCGACCAAAACGACCAGGCTGGTCCGGCTTAATGCAGAGTGTGTGCCATGGACCACACCCAGGGAAATCATCCGTCCATTTCTTGCCCATGATTGACATGGACCCTACGGACATGAGTTGTATTTACTCAACACTTCACTTCGTTGCTGCGGAAAGCCATCGCCAGGGAACGACGCCAATGCTGACATTCGACCAACCGCTTTATTGGAAAGCGAAGACGATCATTGTTCATGAGAAGGAAGGAAGCGAACTGAAACCCATTGTTTTGAACCTTGGTGGCTTTCACTCTGTGATGAGCTTTTTGGGATGCATGGGCCATGTTATGGAAGCATCTGGGCTTAAGGAGGTTTTGGAACTTATATACGCTGAAAATGCTGTGACCCAAATGCTGAGTGGGAAAGCCTATGCACGAGCAATCAGAGGCCACTTCTTGGTTGACACAGCCTTGAGTTCGATTGTGTTAGGCAGGGCATACGGTGTCAACCTCTCAATGGTAGATGAGGAAAGTGACGCATGCAAGGACTTCCAGGAGGCTGCAGATCTTTTGGATAAGCTGTTGCGTGAAGACGTTTCACCGGATGAAGTCTGCAGTAAAGACGTTTTCAACAGAATTTCTGAAAAACTTAAAGCTGAGAAGAGCTCCTTAGCAGAGCATAAGATGGGAAAGCTATGGATTCAATACATGGACATGATTGACCTGCTGCGTCGCTTCCTGAGGGCACTGAGAATGGGCGATTTCCTACTGTACCTCGGAACACTCCAGGAGATGTTGCCGTACTTTGCAGCGTGTGGTCATAACAATTATGCCAAGTCAGCCCATGTGTACATTCAAGACATGATTGAACTTGAGCAGCTCAACCCAGACATGTTCTGTCAATTGAACTCCGGTCTATTTGTGATCCGCCGAAGTGATCGGCTGTGGGCAGGACTGCCAAGCGACTTGGTTATAGAGCAGGTTTTGATGCGCTCTTTGAAAACGAATGGTGGATTGACACGTGGTAGGGGCATGGAGGAAACGCAACGCCTGCGCTGGTTACTTGCTATGCCAGCCTGCGCTGAGGTGAGTGAAGTTATGCAAGAACTGACAGGGAAGCATTTCCACACCTCTGAGCAGCACAAAGAAATGACTGAAGCAAGGCGTGAACGAGATAGGAAGGACACAGAGAAGGTTCTCGCATTCTTCAAGGATTATGATCCATTTCAAGAATCAAATGAACTCAGGAATATTGCCAACGGTGTGACAGGACCAGCCTCGGCCAATCCTCATTTACTGTATGAGGTTGGTATGAACATTGTGCAGAAGATGGAAGGTAGCAATGCTTTTGACTTTTCATTTAGGAAGAAAGATCAAGTTGAGTCGTTGGGTGCAAAGGTTACAATCAGTGCTGAAAAAGTACCAATCGACCCACAGCTCCTTTTCCAGAGGCTCCTCATCTTTGCTAATAACAGGGACTTAGGTGTTGAAGAGGTCTTTGCGTATGAGTTGTCTAGCTACCCTACTGCTCTGTTCGATAAGTCGGGGAGGCTCAGGGAAGCCAATAAACCACAGCTAGGAGATGAGATAGCTGCTGTTGTTCCCAAGTCGTCATTGGAATCATTTGAGGAAGAAAGGACTGTGACCCATGTTCTGGATGGTGGTTCCTTATTGCAAAGGATTCCATGGAAGAAGGGTGACACATTTGAGGACATTGCAAGCATGTACATGAAGCATGTTTCCAAAAACTTTCTCAACCCGGTGGTTGTATTCGACGGTTATAAATCAGGACCTACTACCTAGGACATGACACACAATCGACGATCAAAAGGAGTCTTTGGTCAAAAGGTGATGTTCACTCCAACCATGCCCCTTCGGTCAAAAAGGAAAACTTCTTGTCAAACTCGGACAATAAGCAAAACTTCATTGACTTATTGTGTGAAACATTCAAGGCAAATGGAATTGACTGTGTCAATGCGCCAGCAGATGCAGATGTCATGATTGCGAAGAAGGGAATTGAGCATGCAAGGGAAACCGTGACATATGTGATAGGTGAGGACACAGACTTGTTGGTGCTGTTGTGTCATTATGCGGAACGAGGGATGAATGATTTGTACTTCAAGTCGAGCAAGGAAGGTGGGAAATGTTGGCATATTAACTCAGTAGCAGAAGCTCTCGGTGAAAGCATCTGTCGTGTCCTGCCAGTTGTCCATGCACTCTGTGGATGTGACACAACCTCACGACTGTATGGTATTGGTAAAGGGGCTGCCTTGAGGAAAGTGAGGGAAGACAACGGTTTCTTGAAATGTATAGAAGCATTCTGTTGCCAAAGTGGAAGTAAAGACGCGATATCATCAGCTGGTGAAAAGGCCTTGGTTTATTTGTACGGGGGAAAAGGAAATGACACCCTTGACGGACTGCGAAAGACAAAGTTTTGCAACAAGGTGGCAAAAAGTTCAACTACCGTTGAAGTTCACAGCCTTCCCCCAACAACCGATGCAGCCAAATACCACTCGTTCCGAGTTTATTGTCAGGTGCAGGAATGGATGGGGAACTGTGTGGACCCCGAGAAATGGGGCTGGTGTCTGCGGAAGGGACAGCTTGAACCGAAGACGATGGATTCGCCAGTGGCTCCTGATTCACTACTGAAATTGGTCAGATGTCAGTGTAAGGGCAACTGTGACACTCAACGCTGTAGTTGCAAACGGAATGAGCTTGAATGTTCCAGTGCATGTGGTCAATGTAAAGGACTCTGTCAAAATAGCAACTTTGATGCAAGCACCGATGATCCAAGTGAATACGAACTCCTATCATGAATTACATAATTGGCTCTGAATGACGTCATACTACGTCATGTTTTTTTTTTTTTTTTTTTTATAAAAAAGAGGGACAACAGGTCAAAAAACCCATACAAGCACAAAGTGCCTGTGTCACCCCTTGTGAAAGAGACAGTTCAGCCTGTCTGTAAGGTTTTTCGGCTGTAAATTAACCACTTTCCAGGTGTCCAAAAGTTGGAGACTTTTTATATGTTCATCAGAGGGACCTAATAAACAAGTTAAAGCCAAAAAACGTTGTTTGTAATACATTTATAGGGTCTAGGAGCAACCAGAAAAAAGTTATCTGTAAATTGAAGCTTTGGATGGCGGCCATCTTGAATTTATGCAAATTAACCACTTTCCCAGTGTCCAAAAGTTGGAGACTTTTTATATGTTCATCAGAGGGACCTAATAAACAAGTTAAAGCCAAAAAACCTTCTATTGCAATTTGTTCTAGGTCCAGTTAAATGATTGCTAGATTTACTGGACTAATCCCTTCATGCCCTCCACATCTCCTTGAAGCAAACCCACATCTTCCTTACTCCTCACTCTTCAATACAGCTTAGTGTCATCCACATACAGGTATACCTCACTTCCATTAGTTATAACTTCAGGTAAGTCGTTGATAAATATAACGAACAGTAGTGGTCCCAACACAGATCCCTGAGGCACCCCACTTGTAATTTCCCTCCACCCCGAGCCTATTCCATTCACCAGTACCCTCTGTCTCCGATCTTTCAGGAAGGCTTCTATCCATTTCACACATTTCTCCCCTATATTATAGCTTCTAACTTTCTCTATTAACCTCTTATGTGGGACCTTATCGAAGGCCTTCATAAAATTGCAATATACCACGTCTATTACATCACCATCCTCTAGAATTTGCATCCAATCATCTACCACCTTAACCCTTCCTACCCGGGCTGCCTTAGGTAAGGACGGCGCGGCTGAAGGGCCGCTACCCGGTATGCCTTACCTAAGGCATTTGCTTGAAAGCGTGCTTTAAAATTCGCGCGGGCAAATTTTACTTTGCGGGGGCGATCGTAGCGCCACCAAGCCTCAACTACCACGCTTATCAGTTCCTACGTTTCCGCCATTGCGAGCTACAGCAAAAAAATGAATTCCGACGCGTCCGATACTGTGCAATCTCCCGCGCGTCCCAGTGCTACCCCGCTTGCAACATCTACGCCTCTGCCAACCGAGAAGAAAAAGAAACTAAGGAAAGTGAAACGTTTGCTAAGTGATAGTGCAATACAACGTGAACTTTTCAACCAGGATTTGAGCAGTGGTGAAAGCTCTGTGGACAAAAACCTCTATATTCAGAGTAGAAGTGGGAGCGAAATTGACGAATTTGTGGGATTTGGTGCTGATGACAATGTTGATTTATTTGAGGGGGGTGATAGTAGTGATGATCCTGATGTGGAAGTGGTGGAGGAAGGTGCTATTGAAGTACCCAGTGTGCTAGAGCCAACCCCTTCGCCTAGTTTCGTAGGTCAGGGTAGGCCTAGGCCTAGCCCTAGCCCTAGCCCTACGCCAGGACCTTCCCCTTTGCCTGCCCGTACGCCCTTGAAAGTGGGTAAATACTTCTATAAACAGTCTTTAGTGAAAAGTGCAGCCAAGAAAGCACGCAGGGAGGCAGAAAAAGTGAGGGAAGGTGTAGATAGTGAGAGTGACGCCGACCCAGGCCTAGCAACCACTCGCATTCCTTTGTCCCGACGCCTTGACCCGGGATGCCGGGAGGGCCACCCACAGCCCTCGGCTTCATCTGTCCCTCAGGATGACCAAAGGGCCTCTACAAGTGCGCCATTGGCCTCCCACAGTGTGTCACCACAGGCCCCGCATCGTAGGTCCTTATTTCCTGCGGAAAAGTCCACGGCTAGCCGCAAAAGGAGCCCAACTCCCGAGGCCGAGGCTCCCATTGCTCAACCTCCCGCAGCCCCACGCCGCCGACGCCCGGTCTATTCTTCACCAGAGTTGTCTCCTGAAGAGGATGCTGACGACCCCAACATTGCCCCACATGACCTGACGTCGCCTGAGGAAAAGGAAAACGAAGAGGAAGAGGAAGAGGAAGAGGGAGTCCCGACAAGAAGAGTCAAAGGACCTCGAGGTCGTGGACGTGGTCAGCCTGCCGACGCCGCTGCCCCTGGGCCTGGGCCTGGGCGTGGGCGTGCAGGGCGTCCGCCTGGGCATCCGCGTGGCCAAGGGCGTGTGCCAGGGCGTCCAGGGCGTGTGCCTGCTGCAGATCCACGTCCTCGTCCTCGAGCTGCTGAAATGTTTGTGTGGTCAGATGGGGCGGATTTTGTGCCAGATTTTCCTGCCTTTGACGAGGTACAACAGGGTTCTGGGGTGTCACCAGCATATCCCTGTGGCCCAAATGCCACCCCCATTGAACTTTTCTGTGGCTTCTATGACAATGAAGTCATGGAATACCTTGTCAAAGAGACAAATAACCACCAGGCAATCTGTTCAAACTTTCTTGGCAGGAAGACCAGTGCCAAGATGGTGGCATGGAGAGCTCTCACTGTGGCAGAATTATATGTGTTCTTGGCACTCACAATACTGATGACACACATAAAGAAGCACGTTCTGGCCGACTACTGGATAACTGGCGACCTCACAACGACTCCAGCATTTGGGAAATTCATGTCAAGGGATAGGTACTTTGACATCCTCTCATATTTCCACCTGACAAAGAACATGCATGTCCACGAGCCCAACACACTCTGGAAGATCAGGCAACTCTATGACATGATACGTCATCGGTTTTCCACCTACCTGATTCCATTTCAGAAGCTGTGCATCGACGAGTCTCTGGTTCTGTTCCGTGGTAGGCTGCACTTCCGACAGTATATCCCGTCAAAGAGACACCGCTTCGGCATCAAGCTCTTCGTCCTCTGCGACTGCAAGACGGGATATGTGCTTGACTTTATAGTCTACAGCGGCAAGGGTGGTGAGGTGCAGATTGACCCCCTCATTGGTTTTGGCGGCGCTGTGGTAAAGAGGATGATGGAGAGGTACTTCCATGACAACCACGTCCTCTATACCGACAATTATTACACGTCGCCTATCCTCGCCAAGTACCTCCATGACCGCAAGACCGGAACTGTCGGCACAGTGAAGGGGAAGAGGAAGGGCATGCCAGCCTACCCAACCAAAACTAAGAAGACGGACATCTTCCATAAGAAGAGTGGCCCCATCCTCTCCATCCACTGGCATGACCAGCGCAAGATCAACCTCCTCACCACATGCCACAAAGCAGAGATGGTCCCCACAAGGAAGGTGGACCGAAAAACGAAGAACCCTATCACAAAACCAGCTGCTGTTCTGGACTATAACCTGAACATGCGCCTCGTCGACAAGTCCGACATGCAGATGGGCTTGATAGACTGCCTGCGAACATCTTGCAGGTGGTACAAGAAGTTTGTCCTGCATACAGTAGATATGTCTGTCCTCAACGCGTACAACATCTACCGTTTTGAGGAGTCCAGTCATCAAGTACAAGAGCCTGCGGACCTTCCAAAAGAAGCTGATACATGAGCTCCTGGTAAAACATGCGGGTACACCAGGGAGGCCACTACAAGGACCAGGCATGATGGACAGAATAGGGTGTGCCGAGTTCTTGAGAAAGCACCAGCTCGTCGCCCTTCCTTTCCCGGGTCCTAACAGCCGAATAAGGATGCAGAAGAGGTGCTATGTGTGCACCTGCACAACTCGACGACCAAACAAACCCACAAAAACCACTTGGCAATGCCTCGAGTGTCAGGTGGGATTGTGTGCTGGCACCTACTTCAATGATTTCCACACTCTGGCAAACTATTGAAGTGTAAGTGACAGTGATAGTGACACTCAATAATAATAATAATAATAATATAACTAAGTATAAGTGAAAGAGACACATAAGTAATAATAAGTGCCTTCAGAACAATATGAACAAGTGAAAGTGACACTAAAATATATATTCCTAACAATAAAGAAGTGAAAATTACACTATCAATGACCATAGTCCAGTATAAATAATCATAACTACTATAATAGTGACTATAAAACTAACTCTAAGTGAAAGAGACACACATAAGTAATAATAAGTGCCTTCAGAACAATATGAACAAGTGAAAGTGACACTAAAATATATATTCCTAACAATAAAGAAGTGAAAATGACACTATCAATTACCATAGTCCAGTATAAATAATCATAACTACTATAATAATAACAATAAAACTAAGTATAAGTGACAGAGACACAAATTACTTCAGAAAAATATATTTATTGAGTGAAAATATCATAATAACAATAATATATGGCATAATAAACAATAAAACACTAAAAAATCGCTTCCCGCCATAATTCAAGGTAGAGCGACGAGTCAAAACGTTCGTCGTAGCCTGGGCCGCGGTTGAGCGTACGGACGCGGCGAGGTAAATACGCGGCAAAAGTTACCTCCACTTCCATCACCATAACTCCGGAACTACTTGAGCTAGAAAGCTCTACTCAATGCCATTCTACGCGGCAAGGTAAGGCGCCCATTTTGACATATGTTTGATTAACCCTCTCACATCCTGACGCGATTTTTGAGCCTATTAGGGATACTTTAAATCCTTTGTTACCGTCAGGGGTATCTATAAACCTTTAGTTTGTTTACTTCAAACACTGCAGTTGTCTTTGAGTTAGCTGTGGGCAGAAAACTAATTTTGGAGAGGTAATTATAACAGTGAGAGTAATCTATTTCTTATTGCTAATCTGGCAACCTCTGCGTCCTATGGTCGTGAGAGGGTTAATGTAGGTAGTATATTAAGCGAGATTAGCCTTAGTTTACTTTTGTTGTGTTTTCAGCCAGATCGCCCGGATACAGCCTCCGTCCTTAAGAAAGGCTGCCCGGGTAGGAAGGGTTAAACAACACTGTCTATCAAATAAAAAATAAAAAACAACAAATTACCTGAAAAACTCGTATCTGGTTGGTGATAAACTTTTATCAAAATACGTTTTTTTTCCAGTTTCCTCTTCTGCTGAACCATCCAAAAAACACGCTAAAAGGCGTGTTTTGAAGGGGGGAGGTGGTAGGGGTAGTGGGGGAGGGGTAGTATAACTGTAGATTTACCGGTTCAATGTTATTTTAATACCACGAATTTTGTTGATATATTTGAAGATAAATATTGAATCTATATGCTCTAAAGATCATAAGAAAATGTGTTTTAACCCTCGGCAATACTTAATAAAAAAGTATGGTACTAAAATGTCTTTTTCGTAACAAGGTTGTCAATACGGTACTTCCAGTTATCGATAGCTCTAAAGATCATATGAAAATGTGTTAAACACTTGGAAAACCCTAATATAAAAGTATGGTACTAAAATTTAAGTTTCGTAACAAGGTTGTCAATACGGTACTTTCCCGTTATCATGTACAATCAAAGCTGAAGATTGCAGAGTAAACACTGTAGACTTCATAGACTTGCTTTCACCTTCGTATAATCGACAGCCAATTTTTTTTTTTTTTTTTACCAAGGGATTAGTACTCAACCAGCGGGGGTGTGGGGGCAGCAGCCCCCACCCATAATACTAGGTTAGGTTAGGTAAGGTTGTTAGGTTAGGCTAATGTCTTTTCAAATCACTATCGGGGGCGGGCGTGTCTCAACATCGATCAATAGGCCTAATGGGGAAAATAGGTTTTCCCGAGATTTCTAATTAATTACAAACACTATATATTGATGCAAATGAACAATTTCTTTTATAAAACACACTCGGAAAATTCGTGGTATTAAATTAACATTTTTCCGATTTACCAATAGGCTATAACATAACATAACATTACCTGAGAAAGAGAGGGCAGGGAGCCAGGGACCCTGGGTTAGTGGGTGATCCATAGCGCATTTTAAGACTGATATTTCTCAGTAAATACTGATTTCCGACATTCAATTAAACATCCTACAAGTTCTAACCAGTCCCCTGAACAGTTTTTGATAGGTTACTTGAGGATATTTTAACGGGACCATAGGTAAACATTTATCAAAATAATAATTAGGCCTAGGCCTATTATTGCAAAATGATTAGCCTATGTTTAGGCTAGGCCTGGGGTTCATGTGTAAGCAATAGCAAGTGTCCACCAACAGCTTGAGCCTGACGCCTGAAGAGTGAAGACTCTGTCGGAGCCTGTCCTGCCGCCTCTGCCACTGTTGGTTGCTGTGCAGCTTCTGGTTCGAACTGATACGGTCAGATTAGCATACGGTTGAACTAAATTTATTGTGCATTGCACAATTAGCCTAACCTGTTCAGTACCAGGGACTTCCTTTTCATCATATTTTGGCATCTAGGCTATTAGGTTAGGCTAGACGATTTTATTCAGCTTAAGAAAGACGTCTAGCAATAATAAGACTTCAAACTATCTCAACCAACCACTTCAACTACCACAAATCCTTCCTAAGCTGCATAGGCTAATATCGTCTAAATAGCCTACAGCTAGAAACAAATATGACACGTCGCTGGTTAAAAGTCATTTCGGTCAATATACAGGAGGCGCTACAATATAGGTAGCAACATTCTAATGGTAGTTTTGGGTTCCTATCATCATATGCTTCATTTCTATATACTTTTTATCCCCGGGGGAAAAAAAAAAATCTTGGAATTTTTCATTTATTTTCTTGGGATTTTTTGTTTTGGTCATTAACCTAACCAAAACAAAAAAAATCTAACCTAACCTAATAGCCCCCAAATACATTTAGGTTAGGTTAGGTTAGGTTTTTTGGTTAGGTTAATAAAAAAACAAAAAACAAAAATCCAAGAAAACAATAAAAAACCCAAGATTTTTTTTTTTTTTTCCCCGGGGATAAAAAGTATATAGAAATGAAGCATATGATGATAGGAACCCAAAACTACCATTAGAATTTTGCTACCTATATTGTAGCGCCTCCTGTATATTGACCGGCATTTCAAATTGTTCACTAGACCTAGGCTACTTTCACAGGAGCTCTCATAATCATCGTCCATTGTGCAGGGTGTTATACAACGAAGTTAAAGTTACGAAATTACCGCTCATAGGCCTAGGACTCTAAGAGTCAGCCTCACAAATCACAAGACATCTAGGCTAGTCAAGCTTTTCAGCCTCTCAGGCGTCTTCCTGAATCCTCTTGGTGCTGTTATTTTTTTTTTTTTTTTTTTTTTTTTTTAGGGATGTGGTCACGAGGAACCTATTTACCCTGGCATAGACCTATTTTACTGTTAGGCGATCAGAACAGAGGCAAGGGGTGTGAGGAGATTGCCCAACTATCTCCACCAGCCGAGAATCGAACTAGGTCCTCCCGGTTAGAAACCGAGCGCTCTACCAATGTCGCTACTGGTCACCCCTGCTGTTATTGTTTACAATTTGCCTGGTGTGACGTCACGAAGATCGCCTTAACTCCGAATCATGCACACCTTCCGCAAGGTATACAATTTGATATAAGCCCCTATTGAGATTATTGTTTGACAAAATTTAATAATAACACTCAAAGTGCGTTTCTTGCATGTTGGTATTTCCCATTATAAGTAGAGCCCATGTCATACACCACCACCTTTAAGATCGGTGACTTCGGCCCAAAAATATATTGGGCCGAAGTCACCAAAATGGGCCGAGGTCACCGAGGATAGGCTAGTGGTCCGAGATCACTGGGCCGAAGTCACTGGCACCCGTTCGAAAATGGCAAAAACAATTAAAACCCTCAATAATAATTAAACAAAATACCATAATGACCTCCAAGATGTTGCACCAGATAGTGTTAAGTGAGGTGGTGGTGTTGGGAGGGAGTGAAGGAGGAGGCTACGTTGGTGCCGATGGGAGAAAATAGGTGACAGGACAACTCAACAAGTAGACCATTTCAACCAGTTGAACCAGTAGCTCTCAACCATTACCAAATCAACCAATACGGTTAGGTTAGGTTATTACTATATTTTGGCACTGGTTTGGTTGGTCTTGGTTGATTTGGCACTGGCTGAGAGCTACTGCTTGAAATGGTCTACTGGTTGAGAACTTGAAATGTCCGGGAACCGAGAAAATATGATTTGGTAATTTTTTTGAAAAGACTCGCAGCGTTATTATACATAATTTATTAGGGAAAGTGAAGCTCTATGGAATCCTTATAATATACTCACATAGATTCCACTGTGGCAGAATAGTTTTGATAGTTAATAGTTTTGATGTAAATACTACCGCAACTACGAATCTTGTTTCCGAGACCTAGTATATTAACCTAACCATACAACCTAACCTAACTTAACCTAACCCTAGAGTGCCCTAGACCCAGTACGTGGGATACAACACTAGCCCTTGCAAGTTGCATGCCAGCTACTGTGGGTTCATATATTAGACATACAATAACATCTTTGTAGAACATAACTCTTAACCATAGCGAGTGTACTCCATTTCGAACACTTTTTGTAAACATGAACACGTCCGTAGCAGAGCTCTCAAGATTGCGAGACTGAGTTTGTTTACGCGCGGGACTATTTATATCGACAAAATCGAGTTACAAAACTTATCAAAACTATTCTACCACAACGGAATCTATGTGAGTATATTATAAGGATTCCATAGAGCTTCACTTTCCCTAATAAATTATGTATAATAACGCTGCGAGTCTATTCGCGATAATTATCTATGATTTCGTTATGCCATGATATTTTTGAAAATGGGAATGTTTTTAACCTGCTATTGCATGGATTTGTCCATTAGGATAATATGAAGCCTTGACTGAAACTTTGCAAAAGTGATCCTACTCGAAGTACAGTTGGATTAAGTTATCTTATCTATCGTTACGGTAGCAGGACTATTATATTGTTTAAAAAGGGCCACCGGCAATTAACAGACTTCGAACTAGCCTATCGCACTTAACAATTTTTTACAACTACAGATCCTATATGAGCTGCACAAAATCGTCTAAAAATAGCTAGGCCTAGCCTATATTAAAATCGAAAAGACGTCGCCGGTATAGGCTAGAGGTGGTTAATCTCTTAGCCTGTGAACAGTTTTGAGCTACGGTAGGCTAGGCCTACGCTCGGATTTAAATATATATTTTACCCAAACATGCTTCTTACTTATACCTACTTATAACCCAGATGCTTCAAAGGTTGGGTTAAAAGAGTTCAAAATATTCCAATGGGTGCGGGGTATAATAGGCTACTGTGCAACCTGAACGTCTTGTTGCGGGAGTGAAGCATAACATGAATGAGAACTCCTTTACTATATACACCAAGTCACAATGTGGCTTTAATACGGAATTAAAACTATTCACATAAGACAAGTTATTTATGTAAAGGATAATGTAATGCAGAAATCAAGGAATCAAATTGTGTAGTAAACGTCCTACAAACCTTGTTGCTGCCATGGCTTGGGTTGAAGCTTGCCTTCTCTCTCATTCGTCTATTACGCCTCCACCAAGCAAGTCCTCGTAATTATATTCCTCCCAAGCATTCGTCTCCTCCATGTCACCATACACTCGCGCGTACCGCCGATAATACTGCCGCAAACAACGAATAACACGATACAACATAAGCATAATTACACCGTGACTTCCCCGTGTGTCCATAGACGGGCGGAGAGAGGGAAAACGCAGGGTTACCACATCTATCCCATATGCGGCGCAATAAATGACAAAATACGCTAGATAATCGAAATGCTTCTTATCACTATAAACGGTAATAATTTTATCTAAAATATAATTTCTAAATAACACATATATTCATAAAAATAATAATACACTTCATGTCTCAATCTATTAAAACTACGTCACAAGATAGGAATACATATATCTTGGAGCTAGCGGTGAACATGCTAGCTTGGCAATCCTGCTGAGGGATGACAATTGGTGGGCGGAGCTTAGTGTTTGACGCAACAGCCTTCTATAGGGAGAATTTACCGCGGCATTTAAACAATTAAAGCCCAACCATAATTTATCCATATTAATAGCAACACAGGGAAGGGATGAGTCAACCGAAACCCCTTCCCAATCATTAAATCTAACCTTCAAAGACATACCAGCCCCTACCCTCACATTTTTTGCTACCCAAACCCCATGCTTGTACTACGTAACAATGAAGAACTCTATAGGGACACCGACGCAGGTATTGTTTTTTATAAATACCTCACGCAGTGTTTGTTTGCCATACAGTGTTGACACGTTTACAGCTGGCCAAAATAAGTTATCAATAAAGTTTCACTTACTCTACATTGCATTATTGATTTCTAGATATTGATTTGTCATGTATTATGCATTGTGTATTATATTTTACCTATTTACAATTCATTTAGGAATATTTGCTTGCTCGAGATTAAGTGAACAGGCCTAATAATGCACACCAGCAAACGACGTTTCTTGTACTATCAGATGTTTTAAGATGTACTGTTCCACTGTATTTTGTGAGCAATGGGGATACTCGTGCATTGCTAATATATTGAATTAATCAAGTGTTTGTTTGGCGTGCAGGCTATGTGGGTTTATAATATAGGTTAGGTAAAGCTATAGTAGCCTAGGGCACGTTAGAGTAAGTTATATTATAATGCATTAGGTTAGACTAGGTTAGGCTACAAGACCATATATCAGGTTAGGTTAAGCCAAGGTTAGGCAAACATTATTTTCGGTTAGTCTTAAGTAGGTAATTGCTAGGTTGTGATTGGCTAAGTTGTGTTAAACTGTTAGATTAGTTAGATTAATAATGGGATAATATGAGTTACAATGCTTGTCACCGAAGACCTGAAGCACACGGTATTTTTGTTTTCCACTGGTGTAGGCCTATGTGCGTGTACAAGCATTGGCGAGTTCATGTGTACACATTTCCTAATATTTGCAGATTTATGTGCTCAAATAGACTAAACCAACAGTTTAAGTGTATACACACATTTACAATACTTTGAGATATAGCATTATACATTAGGTTAGGCTAGGTTAGGTTTGATGTGTAGGCCTATAGTTTTACTTTTTTTAGGGTTTATATAAAACTAAAAATATACTCCAGCATGCAAAAGTTCCTTTTGTATTGATAAACGTGCCGTCGCATAAGTACAAAGGAGTACAAAGAAAATAAAGCAACAACAGGTCTTGCGACCTGTATTTTCAAAAATTCAAAAATTTAGAAAGGGGGTGGGGGAGCCAAAACCAAAAATAAATGAAAGAAGTTATAAAGCAAAAACATTATATACAGTAGGGTGTATATAATGAAATGGGTGATAGGGAACACAGAATTAAACATTTTGTACTCCATGGAGGTATGTCCATAAATGCTTCCTTGCGGTGCTACAGGGTACACAGTTTCAAAGTAATTTCCCTAAATTTGTACCCTAACTTCTCTGTGAGTAATCCGTTTACATACAAACATGGTAATTTAATGTACACAACAGTATGAACATTACTTTATTAATGTCAGTACACTGCAAAAACAAAAGAACATTAAATTGAAAAGAAGATTAACAATCATTAATCATTAGTCAGAACTGTTTACTGAACGAAGATGTCTTATGTCAGTACCAAGAAGTGATCCATTAGTAGTAGGCAACGAAATAATACTGTATGGTGGGCTTCAACGTAATTCATTTATTACATTAATAACTTTGATATGCCAACATGGTAATTTAAAGGTAGTGTACAGTAATTGTTCATGAATTGCAGTATCTTTGCAAACACAGTACAAAACTTTAAATTGAAAAGAACATGCACAAAATACTCCAAACTGTTTAAGAGCTGCAAAACAATGCAACATGACATTTCAATTTACAGAAACTGCTCAAAGGTACGACCACCAGCGCATATGCATGCATGACAGCGCTGTAGCATTGATTCACGTACACGTTCAAAGATTGCTGGCTCCTCCGCAATTCTTCCAGCGGCGTCAACAATTCTTGCAACGAGGTCTTGTTCTGATTCAACGGGTGTCTCATACACAAGGCTCTTCATGTGTCCCCATAGGAAGAAATCAATGGATGTTAAATCAGGGGATCTTGGTGGCCAGGCAACATGACCACCATGGCCAATCCATCGGTTCGGAAACGTTGCATTTAAATAATCCCGCACCACGTTGCCAAAATGTGGTCGAGCTCCATCGTGTTGAAACCACATTCGTCTGCGGATGGCCAAAGGAACATCTTCCAGCAGTTGGGGCAGCATTTCCTCAAGGAAAATCCGATAAATGTTCCCGTTGAGATGTGGAGGCAGAATGTACGGACCAATCAGCTTATCATGAATGATGCCCGCCCAAACATTAACGCTGAACCGCACCTGATGCCCATGCTCGTGTGAAGCGTGTGGATTTGCTGCTGCCCAGACATGAGCATTGTGCATATTGAACACACCGTCACGGGCGAAGGAGGCTTCATCAGACATCAGCACACTCGAGGGAAAATCAGGTTGGAGCGCTGTCTGCTGCAAGTACCACTGTGCGAATTCTACACGTACGGGATAATCTCGAGGGAGCAATGCGTGGACTCTTTGTAGATGATATGGATGTAGCTGTTCGTCACGTAACACCTCCCAAACCAGAGTATGAGATACTCCGAGAGCATGTCCATCACCTCGCGTACTTGCATGTGGCCGAATTGTGAACATCCTTATTACCTCTTCTTCCAATTCTGGTGTTCGCACACGCCTAGGGCGACCATTGTCATGCGCGTTGGCAGTGAATGTTCCCCTTTCACGCAGTCGCCTGTGCAATGAGGAAAATGTCTGATGGTTTGGCAAGCGTCTGTTTGGGAAACGCCTCTGGTACATCCTCACAGCATTTCTGGCATTTCCTCCAGCAGCACCATACACATGGTGCATATCAGCCAATTCAGCAAACGTGAAGCCTTCCATGTTACACGTATGGAGCTTACCTCAAGACTAAGAGGAGAGTGTAGGTGAAGACCAGCACATTACCTTGTCGACTACTAAACAACCACTTCATGGTGCCGAAATGAAACTGCTTCATTTACTAAACGATTCTGAATGATTGTTAATGATTGTTAATCTTCACTTCAGTTTCAAATGTACTTTTGTGTTTGCAGTGTACTGACATTAATTAAGTAATGTTCATACTGTTGTGTACATTAAATTACCATGTTTGTATGTAAACAGATTACTCACAGAGAAGTTAGGGTAAAAATTTAGGGAAATTACGTTGAAACTATCTTCCCTGTAGCACCGCGAGGAAGCATTTATGGACATACCTCCATGGATTACAAAATGTTTAATTCTGTGTTCCCTATCACCCATTTCATTTTGTACACATGTTTTCTGAACACCCTGATATATCTATCTATCTATTGCCGGACGCCGTGATCACCGAAGTGGTGGCCACGAGGCAAACGCCCCCATGTACACTACCTCCGTGAGTCTGTCCCCAGTCAGTACAAAGGAGTACAAAGGAAATCAAGCAACAACAGATCTAGTGACCCTTCTAGGTTGCTTGTCCTCCAAAACACTGAGGATCAAGTGTCCAAACAGTGGTTTAGAGTGGGTAAGGGAACATTGGAAAGGGAATTACTGCCCTGGAACTAATGTCCGTTGCAGGATTAGGAAGTTAGTAGGGGACAGATGGGTTAGTAACTGAGGGGGGGATAAAATAAAGTTATTAATTTACAAACGCAGTCAGTCGCGGGTTTGATGCGAGATATTTGTCTAGGCGGAGTTTAAATGAATCAACGGTGATGCAGTCTATAACGTTTTGGGGAAGCCCATTCCACAAGTTGACAACTCGATTGAAGAAGAAATTCTTAGATTCGTGTGAGTTAAAAGATTTACCAATAATTTTGCAACCGTTTCCCCGCGTGTAATTAGATTGGTCGATAGTGAAGTACTTACTACAGTTCATATTGTCGATGCCTTTGATGATTTTGAACACTTGAATTAAGTCACCTCTTAATCTGCGCTGGGTTAAAGGAAATATATTTAATTCAGTCGATGCCCCTCCTCCCATCCACCACCACCTTCACTCATATACTTATTCACTCCATGCTTCCATCTCTCATTCGGTTTTCCTCTCCCTCTCTGTCCTTCCACCTCGATCTCGTACACTCTCTTAGTCATTCTCTCGCTTACCATACGTTCCACATGGCAGAACCATCTCCAGGTGTTCCTTTTCACACTTTCCAGCACATCTACATCCACACCACACTTCTCTCTTACTTCCTCATTCGTCTGTCTACCCTCCATGAAGCATGACCACTACCCCCTTAAGCCCTTATGTACCGGTGACGTCTTTTTACCTTTACTCTGGCTACTATTAGACGAATGTATTCAGTATAAAAAGGGCCTCCAGCAGTTAACAGGCTTCGAACTATATCACTTGACCCATTTTACTACCACTCATCCTTCTTAAACTGCACAAAATCGTTGAAATATAACTAGAACAAAACTACAAAGACATCGCCGGTATAGAAGGGGTCAAGTATATGCCTCATTGTCCAGGCCAAACAGGTTAATCCCGCTAATACCATCGCACATACTTATACTGGTCTGTGATGTTTCCTTTATAATTATCTTCTCCAAGGTTAGAACATAATCTGGTCGTTAATACTACTGAAGTGACTATAATTGGGACCAATTAATCTGACCAGGCCTGTATGGCAACACTGAACCTTCGGGGATCGGGATAGGCTGTTGACGACTGTTCGAATTCGTCGCTATTTACAGCTATCCTCTATTCAAAATCAGACGTGATAATGATTGTTTTGACAATACAATTATCTAAAGCATCAATACAAATTTATATTGTTCCCTAAAATGATAATTTAGTAGGTAAATCTACAAACGAGTTTCCAATGTATTGAAAACATAAAAATCGTTGTCATAGTCAGGAAGCAAAGTTGCACATTTGGTCTAGGCTACCCTGTCACAGTATATATATTATATATATGCTTACTTGCTTATGGTAGTCCATCGTAGTCCGATGATGACGTTCCCTTCCTGCATTCATCTGTTGTGAGTTCTACGATGACTGTAGAGTCCTATCCGTGATGCACATAGCCTATCCTGCCACAGTCTGGGCACTGGTAGTCCGGGTTTGGAGGTGCTGGTTGTTCCCGGCGTGCATGTCTCCGGGCCCTCTTCTCCTGCTGGTGGTGTTTCCTCTGACGTTCCAGTTCCTTCGCTCCTTGCTGGCAGTGTGAGCGCCATAGTGGTCTATCTGATGCTAAGTTTTCAAGTGCAGTTGGTTGTATATTGCACCTTTTTAGTATTTTCTTTATACTGTCTTTGTATCTTAATTTTGGTCCTCCAGCTGCTCTGCGGCATTCATGCAGCTGTCCATATAGTATTTTATGAGGTAGTCTCTCCTCTGGCATACGGATGACATGCCCAACCCATCTGAGTTGTTGTTTGATGATAAGGGTCTCAATACTGGTGTTGTTGGCTCTTTCAAATATTGTTATATGAGGAACACGGTCCTGCCAGGTTATACCCACAATCTTTCGGAGGCATCTGATGTGGAAAGCCTCCAGGGGTCGTATATGGCGTCTATATGTCGTCCATGTCTCACAACCATAGAGCAAAGTGGTTAAACACACAGCATTATATACAGCCACTTTGGTACAAAGAGTCAGGTGATTATTTTGGAAAACGCTCTCTTGTAGGCGGCCAAAAGATGCTGAAGCTTGTCTCAGTCGGTGTTGTACCTCATTCGTCAATACTGGCCGTTTCAGACGGGAAGCTTCCCAGATACTTGAAGGAAGGAACTTGTGCTATCTCCTCTCCTGCTAATCTGAACACTGGCTGCACAGGTGGTATCTGAGCTGACCACTGAGAAATTATTTGTGTTTTCTGGATGTTAACTGACAGGCCCATTCTGGAGTAAGCACTTGCTGCAGCTTCAAGCGCGACTTCTAGTTCCTCTGGCGAATGAGCTACAAGAGCACAATCATCTGCATACTGAAGTTCCAGGATATTTTCCATAGAGACTTTTGTTCTTGCTTGAAATCTACGAATGTTGAAGAGGTTGCCATCTAGTCTATAGTCTATGTTGATTCCACTTCTGTTTGCTATAGTCCTACGAAGAAGTATTATAACGCAATTATTTATTTTTTTGAAAGGACTGGTGCCAGTACACACCCTTGTCTGACTCCGGCATTAACAGCAAATGATTCTGATGCATGGCCTCCTGCAGTGACTCTTGCCGTCATGCCATCATGAAACTGCCTTACAAGTGCCACAAATTTTGGTGGACAGCCAAAGATACGGAGAATATTCCACAATGTTTCTCGATTTACGGTATCAAAGGCTTTGGACAGATCAATGAAGGCTATAAAAATGTCTTTATTTTGTTCCCTGCATTTTTCTTGCATTTGACGTATAGTAAAAATCAAGTCGATAGTTCCTCGATTTTTACGGAAACCGCATTGTGACTGGCAGTATTTCCTCAGTAATTTTGGTCAACAGTCTTTGAAGCATGATTTTTGACAGCACCTTCCCTGCCACAGCTAAAAGAGAAATGCCTCTGCTGTTGCCACAATTAGATTTATCACCCTTGTTTTTGTAAATTGTGATAATATTTGCATCTTTCCATGTCTGAGGTATGTACTCCTTGTCCCAAACCTCCAAAATGAATGAGTGAATATCTCGAAGCAGTAGGTAACCTCCATATTTAATTAATTAGCTCTGCTGGTATACCATCTGGACCAGGAGATTTGTTATCTTTCAGGGTCTTAACTGCTCTAGTCACTTCATTAAAGGTTGGTGGTATATCAAGATCTTGAATAATGGGTTGCTCTTCAAACTCTTGTTGGCAAGTTGGATCTACATGATTGTCTTGGTTCAGCAAGTCCTTGAAGTGCTCCCCCCATCTCTCAAAAATTGCCTTTTGATCTTTTATAAGAGTAGTTCCGTCTGCACTCCTTAATGGTGTAAGTGGAATTTTTTTTTTTTTTTTTTTTTTTTTTCTTTCAACTTACTTCCTCTCGGGCATAGGCTGAGAGCCTTAACATTCACCGCTTTACAATGAACAGTGAAGCCTGTGAGGTCTTGTTCCAGTCTAGGGAGTGAGACATGTGAAGCACGAAGAGTACAACGAGCACCTGCCAAGCTTGTAGGTCCATACACTTGTTTTACAGCATTATAAAAGTTGTGCATGTCAATGTGCATCGGCATACCCTTGTATTTCTTGTCCCTTATTTGTCCACCAATCATTTTGCATTTTTCGTAAGGTTCTTTGTACATCGGATCGTAATTCATGCCAGTTCATTTTTAAGGTTTCAGAGGTTGGGTTGCTAAGAGTTGCTCTATGAGCTCTGTGCATCCTGTCTAAAGGAATGGAGATGTTGCCCAATTTTCATCAAACCAGTCTTGATGATTTTTTGATTTTATACCAATTGAATCCTTTGCTGCTTCATAAATTAATTCACTACATTAAGCCCAGATTTCATCTAGTGGAATTGTCAAGTTGCTAATGGGATCTTCATCACTTAGCTTCTCAGATAAAACTCTGCGGAAGCTGTTACAAAATTCATGTTTTTTAAGTTTAGCAACGTTTATTCTTTTCTTATTTGTATTTAGACGTCGTACAGGTGGTCGTATTGTCAGTTTAATGATAGATCTTACTAATCTGTGATCTGTCCAGCACTCCGCTCCTCTCATTACTCTGCTCGTGTGTGAAGGACACCACTTACATCACTTCTTCTTACAATTATATAGTCTAACAGGTGCCAATGTTTTGAGCGTGGGTGCATCCAAGATGTTTTATACTTGTCTTTCTGTTGGAAAAGGGTGTTGGTAATAGTAAGGTTATGTTGAGCACACAATGTGAGGAGCCGAAGGCCATTGGAGTTCATGTGTCCTATTCCATGTTTACCAATTATACCTTCCCATATCTCATATTTTCTTCCAACTCTTGCATTGAAGTCACCTAAAAGTAGTATTGCATCATGCCTATGGATTCTGCTGAGGGCCTCGTCTAGTTAGTGCCTGATAGAATTGATCTTTGTCATCCTCTGTAGCAGCTAGGGTAGGGGCATATGCACTGATGATGGTGGCATATCTGTTTTTAACAAGGGGTATTCTGAGTGTCATCAGTCTTTCACTGATTCCAACTGGCGCTTCTGGGATTTTTCTTAAGATGTCATTGTTGATGGCAAAACCCACACCATTCATGTGTTGGCCTCATTGAGGGTAGCCTCTCCAGTAAAAGGTGTATCCACATCCCGTTTCACACAGCGATCCTTCTCCCAGGAAACGGGTTTCACTGAGAGCAGCAATATCAATCTTATACCGTTGAAGCTCTGCTGCAACTAGGGCTGTTCTACGCTGGGGTCTGTCATGTTGGGTGTTTCTGTCCAGTAGGGTTCTCACATTCCACGTTCCGAGTTTAAGTGGAATTTGTTTCTTTCTATTATTACGACCGCATACGGGATGGCTCAGTAGGTGCAGTGTCCTACTCAGCTTGTGTGGAGCGGGTGATTTTTAGGCCACCTTTACTAGGCCCTTCCCTATTCAGGGTGAGCAGCACAGATCCTGAAAAGGACTGCTCAGACACACAGGGGTCTGCCGAAGACGACTGCCACTCCAGTCCCAGCCATCGGCGACCATAAATAGCCCTGTGTCGCCAACGTGCAGGGGTCGAGCTAGAAACTCCCAGAACTATCCTGTTCCTGTTCCCGTCACTAGACTCCCCATCGCCGCTGGTCTTTGGTTCAGGAAAAGGGAAACATTTACAAAAGCAGGAAGAGAAAACCTGCGCATAGAAGAGTTTAGAGTGCCGAGGGAGGTGCGCAGTTCCAACTTCACTATCTTGGTACTGAACAGGGGTTGCTGATGGCAAGGGGGTGACCCAAGATGACCAGCTCCTGCACAATACTGCAGGGGACTGCCGGGATTCCAGTTTGTCGGAAACCGCCAGGACGTGACCCCAACGTCTGCTTTTCTCTCAGGGTGTGCTCCCCTAGCCTTTGTCTTACTAGACTAAACCACAAGGCAGTGGGTGTGTGCGGTTGTTGGTAGATGACAAGGATGCCCATCATACCTCTGGGGGCCACCGCATGCCCCGAGATCCCCTATTGATTTAGCCTGGGGTCGCAAGACACCCAGTTACCGTGTGTGGCCCCGGGGAGGCACAATAGGAGTCTTGGTGATGGAGAGGCTATGTACTGGCAGAGGGAGACTTATGCACTCGGCTCCCCTTTTCACCACAAGGGTTAGCCAGCGGCAGCAGCTGAAAGCGAGAATTGCATGCAAGCAAGCAGCACTACACCAACATGCTACTGCACTAGTCGCATCACATCACCCTGTGTGATAACACACACACACATATATATATATATATATATATATACGGTATTATATTCTAAGAACCAGACAAATTATGGTCATGGTGTTACGGGTTTATAAGTTTAAATCCCGTGCCTTCAGTCAGCTGGCTGTCGGGCATAGTGGCTGTTCAATGGAGCGTCATCCTCCCCATATTCTGCGAGCTACTTTTGTCCTTATTTTCATATTGCGAGACTTGGCTCGATGTAGGGGTGTGAATTGATGCTACAATATAAATATGTGTTTTAACAGTGCTTAGATTAAGCAAATTTCCTCCATTTTATGCTGATTTATAAGACTCCAAACATTGTCCGAATGTGCAACTTGGCTTCCTGACCATTACAACTGATTAGTTTTATATATTGCGATATTTTGGAAACAAGTTTGTAGATTTACCTACTAAATTTATCGTTTTGGGGAACAATATGAAGCTTTATTAATGCTTTAGATGATTATATTGTCAAAACCATCATTATCACATATGTTGTTGAATAGAGGATAGCTGTAAATAGCGACGAAATCGAACAGTCGTGAACAGCCTATCACAATCCTCGAAGGTTCAGTGTTGCCATACAGGCTTGGTCAGATTAATTGGTCCCATCTATAGTAAGAGGAACTAAGTTGATGAGGCGAAATGTTTTTGACTCTATACTCTTTCGAGAATTGCGGTATAGGTGGAACTTCCCACATATGCGATCAATACTCGATACATGGGCAAGAAGCTGTGCGGGGGTGAAGAAACCACAGCTGAGACGGTTGAGCACACCTAACTTCTAAGAAGCTGTTTTAGCAAGAGAGTGGTAATATGATCTTTCCAAGAAGGGTGGGATGTAAAAGATACACCAAGAATATTAACCCGGGAGCTGCGGGGAGACTCTTAAGAGTTCCCCCGGCGGACTGCGGGGAGACTCTTAAGAGCAGAGCTTTTGAACGTGTACCAAAACCGCGCGTTTATAGCCAGGCGGCTGAAAATTGGTGTGGGTATAGTACTACATGTCAACTCTCGACACCACCCCGCCAAACGCTCGCCCCGCACTCGTGCAAGCACCACCGCGCCAGTAACCACGCACTAGTCATGGAGCCCACACGTCCCTCACGCTCGCTCCCTGATGACACAACCAGCCCTCCTTCTGGTGGTGTTAGCCGCCGTGGAAGGCAGAGGGTGGCTGCTAAAGACCCTACCTACCAGTACGACACGCCCTACAGCTCGGAGGACGAAACACCTGCACCCAAAGCACGAAAAACACGTGCAAGCACGACAAAGGTACAGAGGTCATTGGTGTTTCGGGACACTGCCACCACGACCTAGGCCACTGCAACAACCACTACCACCACCACTGCCACCCCTGCCACCCCTGCCACCGGTACCAGCAACGCAGGAGGACGCCCTAGGGCTGCAGAACCTGCGGGGGCAGGAAAAATTAAAGGCACGGGCATAGGGAAGAGAACCCGTACGCCAGCCACAGTGCCCCTACCACCACCACCACCACCAGCCGCCCCTGGCCCGGCTGCCTCTGCCGCCCCTGCCGCCCCTGCTGCCCCTGCCGCCCCTGCTGCCCCTGCCGCCCTTGCCCAAGGAACAGGGAAGGGGAAAGGGAAAGGGAAAGCGACTGCTGGCCCTGGTGTCCCTGCCGGCCCTGCTGCCCCTGTTGCCCCTGCTGCCCCTGCTGCCCCTGTTGCCCCTGCTGCCCCTGCCGCCCATGCCCAAGGAACAGAGAGAAGGGCGACAGGCACCACCATCATCTTGCCATCAAGGCCACGCACCACTGCTGCCCCTGCCGCCGCCCCTGCCACCGCCTCTGCTGTCCCTGTCCATAAGACTCCCGCACGTGCAAAAGTGACCCGGAAAACTCTGACACCATCAAAGTATGCCGCCCTGCTGTTTAATGGTGATTCGCAGGACATTGGCAGCCCGGGTTTCGACGACGAAGCCCTAGCACGGGACCAAGGGTGGGGGGATTTGGGAGTGGACAGTGGAAGTGAGTCCGGCGTCGGTGATGAGAATGAGGAAGGGCATCGTCTGTCAAGTGAAGAGGAGGGTGATGATGATGAAGTGCTGTATCGCGACCATGGAAGCGATATTTCAGACGATGAAGGCGACGCAGACGACATTCCGATCCCTGGGCTGCCTTCGTTCGAGTGGTCTGACGGGGTCAATTTTGTACCTGACGTGCCCCAGTTCAATCCTGGGACGTCAGGAACAACTGACAACTGGCCCTGTGACGATCAAGCGAACGAAAGCGACTTCTTCCTCGCTTTTTTCGATATGGAGGTAATGACGTACATCGTTGCCCAAACAAACGCCTACTACAGGTGGGTGTTTGGCAGATTGGACGTCCTTTCTCCAAAAGCGAGAATACGAGGCTGGGTGGATACGACTGTGGAAGAATTTATGACGTTCTTTGCCTTGTTGTTCCTCATGCCTCTGATCAAGAAGCATGTGTTGCAACACTATTGGAAGCACGACCCTCTCATCGCCACCCCAACTTTCAATAAGTTCATGACTCGTGACAGATTTTTGTTGCTGCTAAGATTTATGCACTTTGCAGACAACGAAAATCCTAACAGGATTGACAGGATATGGAAAGTTCGGGATGTGTTCACCATGTTGTTGGAGAGGTATAGGAAATACTTTTACCCCTTCCTCAATTTGGTGATTGATGAGTCGCTCGTGCTCTTCAAAGGACGTCTTGTTTTCAAGCAGTATATCCCCTTGAAAAGGCATAGGTTCGGAATCAAGCTCTTCGTTTTGTGTGACTGCGAAACTGGAATAGTGCTTGACATGATCGTGTACACAGGCACTGACATTGACATACCGAAAGCCGCTGCCAATGACCCCATGGGCATGTCAGGTGCCATCGTCAGGAAAATGTTGGCACCTTACCTGTGCAAAGGCCACATCATCTACACTGACAACTGGTATACTTCTCCTGCTCTCTGCCAGTTTCTTCATGACAACCAAACGGGGTCATGTGGGACTGTCAGAAAGACAAGAAAGTTTATGCCAAAGTTCACAGGTGATGTCATTCCTCTCACAGATACCTCCTCCAGTGACACACCTTCAGAAGACGACCTGGCCAAGGAACACCGCGAGAGGCATGTGCGAAGAAGGCGACGAAAGTGGCAGAAATTCAAGCAGCTCGAGAAGTGTGGGAAACTGATAGCCCTGAAGTGGAAGGATAAGCGAGACGTCCACCTGCTTTCCACCGTCCACACAGGTGCCCAGTGGATTCTGGCAAAATCCACTACCGAACCAGGAAGACCATCTACAAGCCCGACATGGTAGTGGACTATACCAAGAACATGCGCCTGGTGGACAAGTCTGACTGTCAGCTGTCAGGCGTTGAGTGTCTGAGGAAGACTGTGAAGTGGTATCACAAGCTCTTCCTCCACCTAGTTGATATCACGATGCTGAACGCCTACAACTTGTGGTTGGTGAAAAAGTATATGGCCCCAAACCAGAAGCTGAAATTCCGGGAGTTCGTCTACAACGTCTCATACCAACTCCTGGAGAAGTATGGCACCACCACTCACAGACGTACGGCATGGCGTGGGGATCTCGTTCCTGACCGCATCCAGCTGGGTGTCGAAAGACACTACCCAATCAACACTGAGATGCTTGGCACTCGTCGCAGGCAGGCGCAGTGCACCGTCTGCAGCACCAGTGTCAGGAAACCCCATGTCACCAAAAGAGTCACCTCAATGTGCGCTGAGTGCAAAGTTCCACTCTGCCTGGGTGACTGCTTCAGGGACTACCACACCTTCAAGAATTATTGAGTGTCGCCCTGCCCTGCCCTGCCCTGCCCTGGACTCGCCCCGTGCCCTGCCCTGGACTCGCCCCCTGCCCCGCCCTGTCCTGGACTCGCGCCCTACCTTACCTGACCTGACCTAATTGATCACGCTACCTCATAATATAACATATATATTATATAATGTATAAGTTCCAAAGATGTCCCTGTGATATAGCTTTTACATTATATAATTGTATGTTTCATTATTTAGTTTATAAGTTTCAAAGATTTACATGTAATATGCCTTATTTTTTTAGTATATCAATATATATGTTTGTTATTAGCCAAAGTAATGTGTATATAATTATGTTCTTACCTCAAATGAATTGTACAAAAATAAACATGTTTCAATAAATCCTGTCAAACCTACTAAGATAATAAAAAAAACAATAAAAAAAAAAAAAAAAAAAACAAGGTCATGTCATGGTATTCTTACAATATGATATATTCTATGAATATTTCATATTGTTTGAATACAATGGCATGATCTTGTAAAAAAAAAAATTATCAAAAATGTTCTAGACAATATAAAACCTTCCCCATAACCCCCTCCTGGATTCGATCACACTACCCTACCACACTTTGAGTTTTCCAGTCCGCGACCTTACCAACCATGCCACAGGAGCTCATTCCAAATATCACTCAAAACTTCGTGTCTACAATCGAAATGACAATATACAAAAAAACATGAATTATCCCACCAATTTACGTTTGTAAATTGATGGGATTATCAATTATATCATGCCAAGGTTTATAAAAGTTTGTCTCTGTCAAGAATTAGTAATTATATAACTTTATTCTGTCAAAAATTGCCCAAACACTTAGCAAAATTGCCCCTCTCAGTGTGACTCCACTCATTTTCACACGGTCAAGCGGTGACCCTTGCCGCTCCTTTATGCCCCAGCTACACCAGCAACAGCAGCTCTGTCTGGGAACAAAATGTGTATAAATACAATAATGGATAAAATACTCTTCACAAATACATTTGTATTGTATAATATTGTAAATAAAAATTAATAATAACTGTGTGGGTGTCGAAAATTGCTCAACCAGCTTTCTTATGTCTCGCCTACGCACGTATATTGGATTATACATAGTCATGACTGTCATACAAATAATTGCAGTAGGTCTCGAATATACATTTATATTGCATATTACTTGGAAATAAATAAGTATACGTTTCTCTGGTGGCAATCTACCCTTTCGCAAGTGTAAGGATAGTACTTTATTTACAGTCAATGGCCTACATGTTTCTGTGGTACTTCACATGTGTCTAAAATGCAATGTCTGCTTGCATAAAAATGCAATTCTGAAGTCCATTTATACGTACGACATATGCATGTCTCAGTTTCTCTCTCTCTCTCTCTCTCTCTCTCTCTCTCTCTCTCTCTCTCTCTCTCTCTCTCCATTCCTGACTCATGTTATTGTAAAACTCTTGGTGGCAACAAACACCAGACACCTGGTAGACATAAGGTTCAAAATCCCAAGACATCAATACGCCTCGGGCGCCTCCACAATTGTCACACAGCTGGCTATCTATCTAGAGATATGCCTGCCTTCCTTCTCTCCACGACTCACTCACTCACTCACTCACTCCCTCCCTGCTAGCCTCCCTCCTACCCAGCCACCCCCACCCACCCTTTCAGGCTTCCGTCTGCTAGAAACACATTCACAATTTGCGTAAATATCGCATCAATTGGGCTATATGCGGTATATTCCTTGTTATATGGGACGCCTACATACGTACACGTCTTTATTATAGCATGACAGTGCTCTAAATACAAGATTTACGTGATATTTATGGCGTAACACACCCTCTCCCCCTTTCATTCCCAGCACAACTCACTCACACCTTGGTTCACGCATAGAAACTCATTGATAATGTGCGTAAATATCGCATGAATTGGTCTATATGCAGTATACATTTTGATATATGGCACGTATACATACGTACAAGTCTGTATTATAGCATGACAGTGCTCTACGTACAAGATATAAGTGATATGTATGGCGTAAACCACACTCTCAGCTCATAAATTGCCGCCAAACCTCCAACACATCTTCATTCCCGCCTAAAAATTCTTATAATTCCCTTATATATTGCAATTTTTGGTCACTATGAGGCATATTCATTGTTATATGGGTGGCCTACACACGTATAGATACTCTACATAGCCTAAAAGGGCTCAAAAAAGGAGATATACGTGATAATACGTGGTAACCCACCCCCTCCTCCCTCTCCTTCTATCCCCTGGGCGCGTGAAAATTCGGCAGGGAAATCTCGCCGCTCGATGACAATCTAGCCGTGCGGTGCCATTCGCTCCACATTTTTCAACTACGGACCGTTCCCCCCCCCCCAGACATTTTTTGGGGGGTCAAATATATATGGGCCGATGCACGCAGACATTCCCTACACGATGATGTACTTTTTATCGAAATTGGCAATGGGTCCCAAAATCATCATAGGTGCGCACAGTCTTACCCTGTAGAAAACCCCCTGTGCGCCGTGGAGAGGTTAAGAGAAGATGAAGGGTTGATTTGTTTATTGTTGAAGATAAATTGATAATCTTGTGAAGGATTGTGACGGGTAGATAGAGGGAGAAATTTGGCTTGGAGGCATTAAAAGTATCAAGATTTTCTCTGCTCAATCAGAAATAATTGATAGTTCAGAACATTGGTGTTCTATAGCCTCGTCACATGACCTTTAGAGTGATTGCATGCTTGGTTGTTGTGAAAAACTAATTGAATAATGTAAGGTCGAGTCATCAGCATATGAGTGGATGGGACTAGATGTACAGTTGAGGAGACTATTAATGAATATTAAAAAGAGAGCTGGAGACGGGATAGAACCCTGAGGAACACCAGAGTTGATAGGTTGAGGAAGTGAGCTATGGCCGTCTACAACCGCAGCTATGGAAAGGTCAGAAAGGAAATAAGAGATAGAGGGATAGAAACCGAAGGAGGGTAGTTTAGAAATTATATATATATATATAATTTACTCGGCTTTCCTTACTCCCTTATACTCCTTATATTGCATCTATTGTTGATATATATCATATCTCCCAGACGCCACGGTTATATAACTCTATTTGGTCCGAGGGGAATCCTACCCTGCTTCGCCTCAAGAGTTTTCCAATAATAAGATGCTTCACCCATTTCAAGTGTTGATTTTTGTGGGGGGTGAGCGATAGTGAGCCTGTTACATCGAAGAAAAATCGGCCATTGGACACAAACAATTTC
Organism: Paralithodes platypus; assembly: GCA_032716605.1. NCBI lineage: Eukaryota > Metazoa > Arthropoda > Malacostraca > Decapoda > Lithodidae > Paralithodes > Paralithodes platypus. The sequence continues at coordinate 30,362,706 of CM064487.1, forward strand.
TATGCAAGTTTAGCGGGAAGGTCTGGTAAGGCATGTTTAGTTTGAAGGAAGTCTTGGAAGCCGTATATATTAGCCTAGGGGACAAACTAAAATGCATTGAAGGCAATTGACAAAAGCAAGCACAATTATCAATGATAATCAAAGGAAATGTCATATTGATTCACAAGAGGTCGGAGCATATAGTATTAAGCTCATATATGTCTTTATGTTTCATCCTTATTCCTCACTCTCTACTAACTCAAAGCCAGATGGATAATTATAGCCTATTTTGTTTTAACTTGCGAATTTGCACTTGGTTGCCTTGAGCTGCAAACTGTATTTCGAGCTATTTCAGTGACTGCCATAGCTACAGCCAATATATATTAAAACAAAGTACCATCAGCTAACCAGCTCGACCAAGTGCATACTCGCATGTTATTTTCAAAAGGCCACGTATTATTGTAGGAGAAAGAAGATGTTCACTGGCACCTCAGTACCTCTGATAGATATGTAACAAGGAAAGGTAGATACACACGTACAAAGATATGCGGGATTTTAGATTAAAAGTATATGAATAAAAAACAAAATAATAGATCACCATAATAATAACAATACAAAAAAAAAACCTAACCTCCAAGGAAGGGGTAAAGGTTGACACACGCACTAGTAACACCTTGAGACGAGAGAGAGAGAGAGAGAGTTAGAGTTACAAGGAATATTTAGTGTATCAGAGGCCTTGCGGTCCATTCCAGGGAGATGCACTACACTAATGAAATACTACCTGCTCTCTTCTTGAACTGCTCTACAGAAGAACTGTGTACAGCTTCTGAGGGAAGTGGCCCAAGGGCAGATCCCTGTGGAACTCCAGAAGTGACTGGAATCCACTCATAAAAACGCCATTGAATACCACTCGTTGCTGTCAATATATATGTTAGCCAAATTTCTATCCAATTCCAGCAAATTGGTAAAACATGATCTGTGTCACCTTAATCCATGTTGGGAATCTGTAATTTAGTTGTGGATTTCCAGGTAGTCCACTATCTTGTCTACTAGTATCCCTTCTAAGAGTTTTACGCTGATAGAAGCCAAGCTAATTGTTTTTTGTGTGTGTTTTTTTTTTAAAGAGACAATGAACGGAGGAAGGAAAAACACAGATAAAACAAAAAGGTCCATATGCCTAAAGGCATCCTCCATTCATAAAATGTTTGTAACAACTGGATTTAAACATTTGTAGATTGTAAGTTTGTGGAAAGCAATTCGAGGGAAGTGAATTCCAAAGAGTAGTAGCTCTGGGGATAAATGAATTCTGATAAGCAGAAGTTCTGCATTGTGGAGGAGAAAGTGTAAATTCATGGACGCTCTCAGCTGCCCTAGTTCTACGGGGAAAGATGTGGAGAGGCGGCACAATTGAAGCAAGTTCCTCGGAACAATTGCTGTGAAAATATCTGTAGAATAATGCAAGGGATGCAACGTTTCTTCGTATGGATAATGTAGGAAGGTCCTGTGTGATTGCAGGGTTATTGATTAATCTAATAGCTTTATTTTGAATTTTGTCCAACTGCCTCAATGCAACCACTCCACTTCCACCCCACAGAGGTGAACAGTAATCCATCTGAGAACGCACATGACTTTTATATATTACGGCCAACTGCTCGTCAGTGAAGAATTCTCGAACTCTGTATAGGAGTCCCAGTTTTTTAGAGGCATTCTTAGCAATGCTTCTAACATAATGTGTCCAGCTCAAGTTAGTAGTTAATGTTACACCGAGAATGTCAATACTAGGGGAAGTGGGAATATTTACATCATTCAAAAATATATGGGAGTCAGTGAGATTCTGTCGGTTAGAAAATTGAATGTACTTGGTTTTCTGTGCATTAAAGGAAACTAGATTCTTTTGTCCCCATCCATCAATTCTAGAAAGGTCCTGGTTTAGAGAAATTGCAGTGTTTATTTTTGAATTTATAAGATCGGGTTGGGTGAAAGAATTGGTAAATGTGAAGGAACTGTGGAGTGTTGAGTCATTTGCGTAGGAATGTATTGGATTATGAGTGGTAGATATGAGATAATTGATATGAATGAGGAACAGAATTGGGGCCAAAACTGATCCCTGGGGATCACCAGCATTTATTGAGTGAAATTGAGAATAAAGGCCATCTACCAATACACGTATTTTTCTGTTATGAAGATAAGAAGAAATTAGTGGAACTAATGATGCAAGGCCGTAGTGTGACATCTTCGACAATAAGGATTGATGCCAGACTCTATCAAATGCCTTTGATATATCCAGTGCTATTGTATGTGTTTCACCATGTTGGTCTGTAGCTTGGTTGATTTGATGCGTAAGAAGGCAAAGCATGTCTGCAGTTGATCGACATCGTCTAAAACCATATTGCCTATCACTGATTAATTTATTATTCTCAAGATGCTTAATTATGTGATTATTTAATATAATTTCAAAGACTTTACCAAGAGTGGAAGTTATAGCTATTGGTCTGAGGTTTGATGGATCTGAAGAGGCACCTGATAATTATTGGGACACTCATGATTCCCTTTCTTATAGATTGGGATCATATTGACCAGTTTCACTCTTCAGGGACCTCTCCAGTTTCTAGGGGTTTATTGAAGATATGTGCCAGGAAAGGTGCAATTTAATTGCACACTTCTCGTACAACTCGGGGAAACAAGTCGTCTGGGCCAGATGACTTGAACTTATTCAACTTATCTATTTGTTTTGCTACCTCCTCTGGCGTTCATCTAATTTTGATAAGAATTTCTTCATGCACTAATCATGGAAGTGGCAGTTCACTGGTGTTTTCCATTGTAAATACTGAGGCAAAATAGTTTCTTAGAGATTTAGCTATATCAGTGATAGAGGTCTGTAGTTGGCCTGGTGGATCCCTTAGATATTCAATACTACTACACCATTCTACTGTTCACATAGCTGAAGAACTCCTTAGGACTCTCTTTGCAGAGAGCTGCAACCCTGAGTTCTTCATTCCGCTTTGCTTCCTTTATAAGATATTTCACTCTCCTACACATATTTAAAAAAAAATCTAAATATCTTTGGTCCTGACTTCTTTTGACCTTTCTGTATGCAACCTTTCTATTTCTAATTGCTGAAGCTATGTCACTTGTGAACCATTTGGTTGAGGTGAGACTGATTTGGTTAGATTAGTAGGAACAAATGCATGCCGATCCATAAACTGTTCTTAGAATGAGTTCTCATTAACATCCTCACACTCAATTCTGAACTGGGATAAACTTCTCCGAAGGCCTTCAAAATTTGCATGACGAGCTGGTGGGTCTGTTACTAAAGGTGAAAAGAGAAAACCTAATTAGATTGTGGTCCCTACCTCTGAGTGATTCCCCAACAGATAAGCAAGCTGGTCACACTTTCTTCTTCAGTGGTGAACACAAGATCTAGTATATTGTAATTGCCTCTAGCTGGCCCGTTCACCCACTGGGTCAAAAAGTTATCTTTAGTAAAGTCCACAAGACACCTACCTTCAGCATCGTCAATTCTTGCTTCCTAGTTTACTAGGCAATTGAAGTCACCTAAGATCATACTGGTTGTGACGTTGATAAGACCAATCAGTCTTTTGTACAGAAATTCCTTTTCAACATGTTGATGTGGAGGCCTATGCAGCAGAACAACCCTATAAATAGTTACCTAGATTGAGGTCTACTCCAAGTAGTTCATGTTCTGACCTGATTTTGTAGTCAATTAGATTTAGAAAATCTCTGATGTACAAAATAATTCCGCACCCTTCCTGTATGGCCCGGTCTTCGTGGAACATTCCATATCCAGGTATTTCAAGTTCCCCAACATAATCTCTGGTATCACTGTGAATCCAGAATTCAATGATAGTCACTAAATCGATGAACTCTGTAGACAGCAATGCCCGAAGTTCAGATAATATATTCCCAATTAACCTGGCACTAACCATTTCCCGAAAGGAAAGGGGTTTCTGAGAGAGAGAGAGAGAGAGAGAGAGAGAGAGAGAGAGAGAGAGAGAGAGAGAGAGAGAGAGAGAGATAGAGAGAGAGAGAGAGGTGAGGAGAGGGTGAAAAGGGATTTGCGGACGAGTGTATGTGACAGAGAGATAGTGAAAGGGACACATAAACAAAGAGAATGAGTAAAAGAGAGGTAAAGTGATGAACCAAATGGCCTCTAACTACTGACGAAGGAGGAGGGCCTTTGTTCCGGGTAAATGGCTGCAGGAGAGAGTCAAGAGAGAGAGAGAGAGATAGAAAGAGAGAGGGAAGGAGAGTTGACGAGAGAAGATATAGTATGGCTGGAAGGAAAGGGAGAAGATGAGGGAGTGTAATATACGGTATATATACAGTATATACAGTATATACTGTATATATATATATATATATATATATATATATATATATATATATATATATATATATATATATATATATATATATATAATAAAATATCAAACAAATATCCCACAATTTTGCTTATTTATAAATATACGAGTGTAATGTAGGTATTTTCTTGTTTTAGATCACTGATGACATAAAGTTATGTGTCGAAACGTCTGGAAAATAAAGATTCTGTTTGTTGCAACGCTTGTCATCCTTTCCCTCTCTCTCTCTCTCTCTCTCTCTCTCTCTCTCTCTCTCTCTCTATATATATATATATATATATATATATATATATATATATATATATATATATATTAGATATATAAATGCTATTCAGAGTAACTAAAATGGAGTTTGCTGGTAGGACCGCAGTGCTACTTTAATTTTAAAAAGATACCATTGTCTGCATGTTTGACCGCTAGTAGCAAGCTTAACGTCCGCTGCAATGTTAGTGTCTGAGGCGAGCGTCCCTTGTCATGCCGCTGCCTCAACCAACAAGGAATACATAGTACCATCGTTAAGAGGGGTTAGTGCTTGTTTTTTTTTTTCATATATTTATTTAATTTTGAGTTTCCTCGCTAAACCTCCACCAAGCTTAAATAAACACCCCATAGATCCTCTTTCAAGATAAATTTGTACATTTTTTGGTAGAAAAATTTCCCAGCCTAAGGCCGGTTCCTCCTATCCACATCTTCACTATACTCACATTTTCACTATACTCGCATCTTCACTATACTCACATCTTCACTACACTCATCTACACTTTACTCGCATATTCATACTCACATATTAACTATATTCTCACCTTCACTATACTCTCATTTTCACTATACTCTCATCTTCACTATACTCACATCTTCACTATACTCACACCTACCTTATACTGATACTTTCCTCTGGGCCCAATCCCGTCTGGGCCCAATCCCGTATGAGCCCAACCCTGTATGGGCCCAATTCCGTATGGGCCCAATTCCGTATGGGCCCAATCCCGTATGGGCCCAATTCCATATGGGCCCAATTATTTATGGGCCCAATCCTGTATGGGCCCAATTCTGTATGGGCCCAATCCCGTATGGGCCCAATCATATATGGGCCCAATCATATATGGGCCCAATCATATATGGGCCCAATAATTTATGGGCCCAATCCTGTATGGGCCCAATCCCGTCTGGGCCCAATCCCGTGTGGGCTCAACTTAGTTGTTTTAATTTGAAGTTCAGTTGTTTTAATTTGAGAGTGAAAAGGTGTAGTTTTCTTACTAAATGTGTTATAATTGTTTTGCTAACCAGTTAGACTTTTTTGGAATACATTAATGTGTTCTTTAATAACTGTAATGAATTCCAAAATAAAGACACTTTCTAAATTGTGTGTATTTGTGTATTACTCTTAAGATGTGTAAGACAGTTGTTGCAGTTATTTATTCTGTTTTCTGTTTTGGCAGCACAAAATGACACTGTGGCAACCCCGTTAATGCATACTTCCCTGTATAGCGAGGCCGGTCCTCAGTGATCTTGGCCCCAGTCTATGTTAGTTCCTCTCACTAAAACATTACGCTTTCCATAATGCAGTTGGGTCTGAGCAAATGATTAGATTGATATCCAAAAATTTGAAAATGGATATTAATCGTGATCGTGTACTCAACCTTTACCTGTGTTGGTCGTGTAATGGTTTAGGTGCTTATGTTCTGGATGTGGTGTCCCGAGTTCGAATCCCGAGAGGACCATATGCTTTCATTAGTTTATTCATGTACATTGGGGCTTGTAATTGATGATTAATGTTAAGAACGGGGTGTTACTTAGTAATATCTAGTTAATTTCACCACTCGTAAGGTACTAAAACACGAAAATGAGCGGCACTGCAATGTGCAGCTTAGCGCACTATCAGCACTCACCGTCACAGTTTATAAAACATCATATTTTGATATTTTTACCAGAAACGTGGAAAATCTCCGGATGTTCGGTTGTGTTTACTCTTCAATAAATCAACATGCACCAATCAATCATCACGAACTAAAGAATTCAAGATCTGACTCGGAAGCGGGGTTCAAACATCGGAGAACCTTTTACAATATACTATTTCTAAAACCAATTAAGCCTTTAAATATATTTATTTTTTCAACAGTTTTTAGTGGAGCATTATACAGTAGGCCTACACTGTAGTGTTTTCCATACATATCAAGAATAATGTATACCTTAACATCTACCGAACATTTTACAAATTTACCTGTATAGGGTGTCTTCGGAGGCGTAATTATTAGCTTTAATGCAGGTATAAGGTGGACAAGCTAAACTAATTGCCCGATCATATCAAAATTAATCCAAATACTCATAAATTGATAAAGATAAAAGGAACTTGAACCGAACTGTACATATATTGACGGGGAAGAGGTAAACAGGAAACCGATAGTAACTGGACATAAAGGGGACAGGAATACAGATCGAGTATCGGACAATGGTATACGAAAGTCAGTGGAAAGAAAGAGAGAGAGAGAGAGATATTTGATTTTGCCCCGAGGGGCGAGTTTATTGAGCAGCACCCCCCATCCTGTGAGGGGACAACCACTAGTAAGGCGATACATACTGCTCAAAGAGCCATTATTCCACTGAAACAACAGCATCGTCGTCTGGTTACATTCATATTTGTGTTTATAAGTCAGGTTGGCATTATTCAGATGTGTTATTATAGTTTCCTCATTTAATTGTCACATGGTCTGTATAAAAAAAAAAAAAAACAAAAAAAAACAAGCTTGTAGTGACTGAATTATTAATTGACAGGTTGTAAATAATAGCACTACAGAACTAGTGCAATCGTATGAGGAGACTTCATATTTTCATTACATCAATGATTATTGAGATCATAGTTAGCTGAATACAATTATTACAAAAATAGGCAATGGTATAAATCAACATAATACATAATTTAATACAGGCGGACATAATCATGATCCGGTTCGTTGTGCACTGGGAGCTAAGGTGTCTTGAGATCGCCTCGTACCCATACACAACGAACGTATTATAGTCTGCATGGTTGGTATCTAATTGAATATACTTAGTGGGTATTTCAAGAATGTCAGGGGGTAAGGAAATGTGATTTGTATATTAGAAGACTGTGATTAACGAGACGTGTAACATGTGGAGGGAGGTGGTAGAAAGAGAGGGATCTCGTTGGGGGTGGAAGTTTCGCTCCCAGGAATTTTCGTTCCTGTGGTATTTCAATAATAATAATAAAATAATAATAATAATAAGGGGACAACCACTGGTAAGGCAATACATACTGCTCAAAGAGCCATTATTCTACTGTAACAACAGTATCGTCGTCTGGTGTTATTATAGTTTCCTCATTTGATTGCCACATATGCTGTATATACGTGCTCATGAGAAAAAAAAAAAAAAAAAAAAAATGTGACTGAATTATTAATTGACAGGTAAATAATAGCACTACAAAACTAGTGCAATCATATGAGGAGACCATTCATGTTTTCTTACATCAATGGTTATTGAGATCATAGTTAGCTGAATACAATTATTACATACAAGATGTGACTAATATTTCGAACTACATTAATTATTATGCAATAATAGTACCACAAATATATTACAATCATATGAGGGACACTTCACATTCTTCATTACATCAACGGTTATTGAGGTCATAGTTAGCTGAATACAAGAGTCACATACATAATGTGACTAATATTACCAACTACCGAAGTTATAATGGAATTACAGTAATACAAATATTTTACAAAGATGAGTTACATGGTTTAAATTCTTATTACAATAATGGTTATTGAGGGGATAGTTAGCGCAATATGACCAGTGGAGAAGTTTACATGCCGATAGTAAAATAATATTTAGTAGGGTGTGTGGTTATGGGAGAGAGGGAGGGGGGTTGTAGGAGGTAGAGGAATGGGTGGGAGAGGAGGAGGAGTAAGGGGGGGGGGGAAGTGGAGGAGGTAAGGTACTCCAGGGAGGAGGAAAGTGTGAGAGGGGAGGTGTGGTGTGTGTATGTCCCTTCTTAAACATCCTAGAGGGACCCTACCCGTCGTGACCCAGTCACCAGACCCCAGCCAATGCCTTCTCTATACATAATTATGTATAGAGAAGGCATTGCCCCAGCACACTAAACACACAGCCATACAGATTCAGATTCAGATTCAAATTATTTTATTTCCATAAAATAATATTCGGAGGGAAGGTGCAAGTGGTCCTCCGGGAGGGATGTGCCGCATATCCGGAGGTACTTGTACATCAAGCCATTAGCCGATAATATTGAGGACAATACAGCAGTATGGTTAGGGGTTTTGTAGGAGGTAGAGGAATGGGTGGGAGAGGAGGAGGAGTAGGGGGGGGGGGGAGGAGGAGGAGGTACGGTACTCCAGGGAGGAGGAAAGTGTGAGAGGGGAGGTGTGTGTGTGTGTGGGGGAGGGTGGAACATACTACATATAAATAAGTTGTTTAAGGCCAGCGATAGTACTGAAGATAAATATGGTAGTACCCAAAAAAAAAAAAAAAAAAAAAAGGAGAGAGAGAGAGAGAGAGAGAGTACAAAGGAGTACAAAGGAAATCAAGCAACAACAGGTCTAGTGACCCTTCTATGCTGCTTGTCCTCCAAAACACTGAGGATCAAGTGTCCAAACAGTGGTTTAGAGTGGGTAAGGGAACATTGGAAAAGGAACTACTGCCCTGCCACTAATGTGGCAGGACTAGGAAGTTAGTAGGGGACATATGGGTTAGTAACTGAGGGGAGGATAAAATAAAGTTATTCATTTACAAACGCAGTCGGACGCGGGTTTGATGCGAGATATTTGTCTAGGCGGAATTTAAATGAATCAACGGTGCTGCAGTCTATAACGTCTCGGGGAAGCCCATTCCACAAGTTGACAACTCGATTGAAGAAGAAATTCTTAGATTCGTGTGATTTAAAAGATTTACCAATAATTTTGCAACCGTTTCCCCGCGTGTAATTAGATTGGTTGATAGTGAAGTACTTACTACAGTTCATATTGTCGATGCCTTTGATGATTTTGAACACTTGAATTAAGTCACCTCTTAATCTGCGCTGGGTTAAAGGAAATAGATTTAATTCTCTAAGACGCTCTTCGTATGGTTTGTTCTTTAGGCTAGGTATCATTTTGGTAATGGTGGGTTCACACATTCACGTATATTGCTCCCGTCAGCTCCCGTCTGTTGTAAACGAAGGTATATTGGTAGTTGGCAACCGATTACGTAAAACGTAATGGCATAATACGCAAAACTTTAATGAAATTACGGCCAGTCGGGGGGGTACTCTCGCATGGCGCGAGTAGAAACGAGTAGCCCACGTGGGTCGGGAATGTTGTGGGTGCGGCCAAGGCCGCGCGGTTGCTGATTCGAGTCGAATCAGGAACGTGGCTCGCCCTCACGAATGTCAAAAGACGGGGAAACTTACGACCGACCAGGCCACCACGGTCGTCTGACCAGAGCATCCTCGTCGGACGTAGCAGCTACCACGTGAGACGAGAGCTGCTCTCGTCCATCGTAGAAAGTTCTCGTCGAACGTGGAAGTATGCGTGCGTTTGGCAACGCCGCCGCTCTGCGTGTTGCCGGGAAGACGCGGCAATGTCGTACGGGGGGGGTATATAGGGACAGCGTGAGTGACTGTCGTCATACCTCACACCACACCACGACGACCAACACCATCCCTGCTTCTCTGCCACCCTGCCACCCTGCATGCCACCCTGCCACCCTGCATGCCACCCTGCCCGCCACCCTGCCTGCCACCCTGCCACCCTGCCTGCCACCCTGCCACCCTCTGCTGCCACCCTCTGCACGCTGCCCTGTCCTGCCCTGCCCTGTCACCATGGCTACCAATGCTACCAAGAGAAGTATGAAGAAGACGTCTTCAATCTCACCACCTGGCCCCACGCCTGCAACCTCGCCTGTCCCCTTGACCTCTCCAACCTCGCCTGTCCCCTCGACCTCTGCAACCTCACCGCCTGTCCCCTCGACCTCTGCAACCTCGCCGATTAACACCTCTGACGGTGAAGTGTTAATGAATATAGCCGACGATGATGGAGAGGTGTTGGACGTCGACGAAAGTGAGGAAACCCCCGACGAAGTTGACCAGGAACAGGGACAGGATCAGCCAACACAACCCAAAAAACGCCGCCGGAAGAGCACCAACATTATCCTGACGGAGGCGCAGGAGCGTATGTTGGGAGACTGGCTGGAGCAGGATGTGCCTTATCTGTATGATAAGGGTGATAACCGCCACAAAGAGAAGGAGCACATCGACCATGTTTGGGCGGAGAAGGCAGCCAGTCTGGACCCCCCCATCACCGCCTCGGAGTTATTAACCTGGTTCACCTCTCTCCGCTCCAAGTTTGGCAGGCTGACCAAGGACAAGAGTGGTGAGGGGGCCAAGAGGTTGACTGAGAGGGAGAAGTGGATACTGACCATGTTCCACTTCCTCAAGCCCCACATCGTGCGACAGAAGAAGCCCGGGAATCTGGGTATGCCTCAGGTACGTTTATATTTGCTTGTTTCCCAACACTTTCACTATTAATTCGTCAACAACATCAATAATTTCCTGGCGAGCGATAGCAAGCCAAAAGTGTTTGCGTCCTCAGGACACGATTTATTTTTGTCTGAAATATTTTGCTTATTATGGTGCCTTGAATTTTGTACAATTATCTTGTTAACTTAATTCTATAATTACCTTAAATTTTTGTTAATGAAACACATAATAACACAAAGAATTTTATTAATTTCATTTAAAGGTTACAAAGATGAATGGTTATGTTGATTGTGATTTAACAGTTCATAAATAATTAACATGTTACTAATTATACATTCATGTCTCAACAGTCTGCTGCCCAAGCTGCCGAAACTTCTCCTGTGTGTGGACCTCTGCCTGATGACCCCGCCCCAGCAGACGCCGATGAGGAAGACCAAGCAGCCGGCAGTCAGGAGAACACCACCCCAGCCATCTCCATGCCTCCGCGGAGGACGAGCAGGGGAAGCCTCCTGGTGCTGTTCCTGCAGCCCACGGATCCGGAACCCTGGAGCAAGTGAGTAGAGGAAATATTAGTTTCATAATAGCAACAATAACTTTCAACATATTGTCTTCCCAGATTACCACATATTTTTGTGTAATAATGTTTCTTGTGTTGTGTAACGTGTTATCTTTTTCCATAATGGAAACAATAATTTTGAAGAATTTAGGCTTCCCAGAATACCACATAATTTTATTTTTTAACATTAATAATTGGGTCATTATTGACATAGGTTATGTTTCGTGTGTTGTGTAACGTGTAAATCTTCTCTTTTTCCATAATGGAAACCATAACTTTGAAGATTTTAGGCTTCCCCGAATACCACATAATTTCATTTGTTAACGTTCATAATTGGTTATTTATTGAAATATGTTATGTTTCGTGTGTTTAATGTTCTCTTGTACCTTGTTCCCTTACCAGGTCCTTGCCACTGCGGAGCAGGTGCGGCAGAACCTGGCTGGGGTGGCTGGTTTGGTGGAGGACCCCGAACTCCAGTATTGGCGCGCCTCCATGGATGTCTTGGCAAAGGACTGTGTGGGGTTGCCGTCAAAGTTTAAAAATCCCTTTAAGAGTGAGCTCATGGCAGCCCTCCACAGGTTCAAGACTGCCTTTGAGGAGGGAGTCACCACTGTTGGTCCGGACCTCATGCTGCATGCCATAAGAAATTATGGCATTCTGGCGCCACAACCTCAACCTCAACCACCTCAACCTCAACCAACCGCTACTGTCATGTACCAGGGGAATCCTACAATAACACTGCCTCAATCAGTGTTGCCAAAGCCTGCTCCTACGTACGTGCTACCTCCACATCAGCTTGCAGCACTGCAATCGTTAATTATGCGGCCGCCCCAGTCGGCAACACCCCCTGCCACATTCCACCCACCTACTACCTCAACACCAACGCACTTAGACCTCTCGCAGTTGAGCTCCCAGTTTGGGCTTGGGAACACAAGCTTCAACTTTGATAATTATCTGTCTGCATCCTCACCTGCACCTTCGAACCCAGCTACGCCGGCACCAAATATTGATCCCGAACAGACCCTGGAGACCCCCAAGAAACAACCCCGCCTGGAGACCCCAAAAATGCCATAACTTTATGAGATATTTTCTAATGAAAGATGTATTAAAAATAAAAAATACAAATAGTGATGACGTGTGTGTTTATAATTCCAATTTTGTAGCTAAAGTATTTATTAATAAGATGACAAATGAAATATATCCTGAAGGTAATAAACAAGAAAAGACTAATTTAAAAAAAAATTACTGATAACATGGTTAATAATAAATATAAAAAATCATGGAAAATATAAAAAAAAAAAACAGTACAAAACAAATGAAGCATTGAAACAATTAACAACGTGATTGAAATATAACACTAAAAGATAAAGAGAAAGTAAGCAGGGAACTATTAAAGTACTAAAAGGAAAATTGAAAATATACAATACAAAATATATGGGAAAGCCTACAAACTTTACAAAACATCAAAAGTCAATTATAAAAGTACAATACTTACTAAACTGGCAAAAAATATATAACTAAATTTTAAGATGAAACTGAAATATACAGAAAAATAACCAATAAAAAGGGAAAAACCTCACTCACCTAAATACGGTCATCCTGCCAACCCACAGATCCTTGAGGGGAAGAGAAGTATGTCTTGAGGTAGTCCCGTTGCTCCTTGGCAAGCCTGGTTGCAGTGTTGCGGGACCCAGGGGGCATGTTTCTTCCTACAGGTGGGTCAGTCCTCCAGAGGCCAGGTATGAGTTCATGGGTGTCTGGGTCCTCTTGATCTACCTCTGCTCGGGGTGGGTTTCGTCCTCGTAGGATGTTGTGCAGAATGCATGAGGCCAACACAACAACCTCTGCACGCTCAGGTTTCATAGATATTGGAGTGTGCAAAACTCGGAAGCGGTTAGCAAGAATGCCAAAGGCGTTCTCTACCACCCGGCGGCCCCTGCTGAGTCTGTAGTTGTAGATCCGTTCAGGTTTCGAGAGGAATCGTTGGGGGTAGGGCTTCATCATGTAAGGGCGCAGAGGGAATGCATCATCCCCTACTAAGAAGTAGTCCGTTTGTGGTCCATTTTGATCGGTAGAGATGACCTCGGGGGGGGGGGCAGTTTGGCAGTCTGTGTTTCAAGCAACTTACACAGAGGGTTTGTGCAAAGCCACCACCATCAGACTCTAATCCTATGGCCCCAACGTCGACGTAGATGAATTTGTAGTTTGAGTCAACAATTGCCAACAGGACAATGGAAAAAAACTTCTTGTAGTTGAAGTAATATGTGCCACCAAAGGAGGGGTTGCGGATCCGTATGTGTTTGCCATCAATGGCTCCCACACAATGCGGCAGGTTCCATCGTTCCTCAAAGCCGCTGGCAACCTCCTTCCATTCATCAGGCGTTTGTGGCGTTTTGAGCTCCTGATCTCCGTAGACAGAGATGATGGCCTGGCATGTGTCTGGAACAATTTGGCTGATGGTGATGTGGGCAACACGAAAGTTGTATTGCAGGCTCTTATACGAATCACCCGTAGCGAGGAAACGTAGGGTGATGGCCACCCGCAGCCCAGGAGGAATGGGTTTCCGCCAGAACGTAGGTTTCCTCTGAATGATGGGCGTGACACGTTCCACAATCTCATCAAATAGTTGTTTGTCTACCCGGGTGAAGTTCTTGTACAGTAGTGGACATTCTCTGGCCAACTCTTGCATGAGGTTCTCATAATGGCCATGTTCAGGCCTCCGTTGTAGATATGGCCACACCCACACTTTCCTCTTGGTCCTTTCCTTCTTCTTCTCTTCTTCCTCTTGATGGATGGAGTTTGCTATTGCAAGTAATTTTAAGACATCTATGTAGGCAATGATGCATTGTATGAGCCGCGTGTTATGCCTAATCTCCGGTTTGATTAAGGAGTTCACATATTTGAACTCCTCCAGGATGAATTCCGTGATGTTGTCCATGGTGCAGAGGAATGAGTGGGAATGGGAAAGGTGTGGCCATTCATGCCCTTTTGTACTTCCCAGATAGCAACCGCGACAGACGTGGTTGACAAAGACTGTCTTTGTCTGTGTTTGGTCAGACGGGGTGTGCCTACGATTGGCCGGAACCGGTCCAGGTACGACCTAACAAATCCCAAGACGTGCGGCCTCAGCTACGCCGGTCTTGTGGGGGTGTGGCATGGGCGTGGCCTGTTTTTCCGCAAATCGGGCAGCCCATGAGGTCGAACGGGGCTATGCCTACGCACGTCGCAAACACGTACGTAGTTCAATACGCCTCCATTGCGTCTGACGTAACACTGGCCCCGTTACGCTACGTCTGTCGGGAAGTGCAATAGACGTGGAAGAACGGGCGTTCAACGGCAGAAACTACTCGCGTCTTTGCGATACGCCGGACGGGAGCTGACGGGAGCAATATACGTGAATGTGTGAACCCACCATAACTCTACGTTGAACTCGTTCTACCTTGTTTATGTCTTTTTGGTAATAAGGGCACCAGCATTGAACGCAGTATTCCAGAAGAGGGCGGACTAAGGAATTGTAAAGGGTTAGGATTACGTCTTTGGATTTATGCTCAAATGATCTGCCTATAAAGCCAATTATTTTGTTTGCCTTCTTAACAACTTCTGAACATTGTTGACTAGGTTTTAGGTTACTCGATATTGTTACTCCCAGATCGGTTTCTCTGTTTACATTCTTAAGCTGAGTGCCATTCATCGAATATTTGCTTTCTCATTTAGGTATCCGATATGTAGTACTTTACATTTATCCGCATTCAGAGGTATATGAAGCAGTAGATAGTGACAAGTCATATGATATTATTTATTTAGATTTCAGTAAAGCTTTCGACAGAGTCCCTCATGAGAGATTGATGAGAAAGGTTGAGGCACATGGAATAGGAGGATCGTTGTTGGGATGGATTAGGTCATGGCTAATTGGTAGGAAACAGAGAGTCAGCATAAATGGTACCAAGTCAGAGTGGGGAGCAGTCAAAAGTGGTGTCCCCCAGGGATCGGTATTAGGTCCCCTGTTGTTTCTGATATACATAAATGACCTAGATTTAGGTATAACTAGTAGGATAAGTAAATTCGCAGAGGATACTAAAATGGGGAGATCAATTGATTCAGATAGCGATATAGAGTGCCTCCAAAGGGATCTAGATACCTTACATGAATGGTCAGTAAATTGGCAGATGAAGTTTAACATTGACAAATGCAAGGTATTAAAGATAGGGAAGATGCATACAAATGTTAAATATAAACTAGCTAATTTAGAATTAGAAAATTCAGACTGTGAGAAAGATCTAGGTGTGTTTGTTAGTAATGATTTGAAGCCTAGAAAACAGTGTATAAGCGTTCGTAATAAGGCAAACAGGATTCTCGAGTTCATCTCTAGGAGTGTGAGTAACAGAACTGCTGATGTTATCTTAAAACTTTACTTGTCATTAGTGAGACTCCATATGGATTATGCTGTCCAATTTTGGGGTCCTTATTACAGAATGGACATAGATTCATTGGAGAGAGTACAGCGTAGAATGACAAAAATTATCCATAATATTAGAAATCTTTCGTATGAAGAAAGGTTGAAGAAATTAGGTTTACATTCGTTAGAGAGACGCAGAGTTAGAGGGGATATGATAGAGGTGTTCAAGTGGGTTAGTGGGATTAACAAAGGGGTCATGACAAATGTACTAAAGCTCAGTGATAGCGAAAGAACTCGTACCAATGGTTTCAAATTAGATAAATTTCGTTTCAGAAAAGATATAGGCAAATATTGGTTTGGTAACAGAGTTGTAGATGGGTGGAATGGACTACCAAGTGCTATAGTGGGGTCTAAAACGGTAGGGAGCTTTAAGATAAAATTGGATAAGCATATGGACGAGAAGGGTCAGCCGGGTTGGGCCAATCAGCACTCTGTATACCCCCATAATCCTGCGTTAATCTCTAACCGTTTTGGTAAGATGATCCTCAGGGTATTAGAGTGTTAAGCCTATAATTGGGCTTTGTAATTGAACTGGGGTTGTGTGGGACAGGGATCTGCCTTGCTTAGGCCAATCGGCTTTCTGCAGACTCCCATTTTCTTATGTTCTTATGTTCTTATGAAACTCATTTGCCAAATTTGGGCCCAATGTGACAATTTATCTAGATTGTGTTGCATATCGTCAACTTGATCTTTTGAGAGTACGCTATTTGCAATTTTTGTATCGTCAGCAAATTTTGAGATTGTACAGGTGAGACCCTCATCTATGTCGTTGATGTAAATTAGAAAGAGAATTGGTCCTAGTACCGATCCCTGGGGTACCCCGCTACTTACATTGGTCCATTTAGATGCCTTACCGTTTATGACTACTCTTTGCTTTCTGTCGCTGAGCCAATTTTCTATCCATTTCAACACACCGTCTTGTATTCCATGCGCTTTTAGTGTGACGTTAACCACTCCGTTAGAACCGCATGGCTTGTCCTACAGTGACTCGCTAGGATCGCCAGGGCAGTGGATGGGGCTACAGTTTGTGTATTAGAGTGTGCTTTATTTCATATGAAAGCTCGTGTCATGGGCAGTCCAGAAAGGCTCTTTGTTTTCGCCCATGTCAAGGCTTTATATATTTAATTGTAAAGTATATATTTTATCATTAACTAGTAATGATAGGATCTGGGAGAGAGAGAGAGGGAGTAGAACAGAGTGAGAGGGGGCGCGCAGTGTTTTTTGTCCCGCTCGATGACGTCACGGCTGGCTGCCTCGCGGGGGTTGGTGGAGAGAGGCCCTTATTATGCTGTAAGCTTTGCTAGTGGTTAGATGACTTGTAACCGCTGTTTTCCCACGCGGCTCGAGCTAGTGCGAGTATATATACAGTTCCTCGCCACTCTCTCCGTCAGATCTGGTTTCTAGAACACACCCATCTTTTTTCCCTTGCTATCTGTCCCCGCTCCGTACCTGAGAATCTTTTCCTCTGCCTATCTCTCTCATTTTCCATATCCTTCACCACCTTTTATTAATATTATACCCCCTCTGGTTAACTCTGCAAAATCAGCTTCATGCTGGCCAGTTGTATTGTGTGTTAAGGTCTGATATAGCCTATGTATGTTAGTTGTTAAGATAAGTGGATCACGAAGCATTGGTTGGCATTTATATTGTTTAGTACTGCTTCCTTTAGTTATTAGTGTTCTGCTGGATTAGATAATGCTAGACTAGGAGTCTGATATTATAGGTATTGTTTCCTATGAGTGCTGGCTTCAGTTAAAAGTGGCACGACATACCTGAGAACTGGAGTTGATTGAGTAAATTCTAGTCTGTGTGCCATTGAGAATAGAGCATGCACGAATGAGGGCTTTTTGCCTATACCATTCTGCACTGTTCTAGTCTCGATTGTTTGTCTTTGAGGTACGCCAGGAGAACGCTTAATACTTCGGTATTAAGGTTTCTCAAGAGAGCTACCCTTCATTATAACGTAATATTTGACGCACAGACTTGAGATTTGCACTAGGCTATGCGGCATGCCATGCGCACCAGTATCTCGTATCATTGACTCTAGCTAGACTTTATCAATCATAGTAGACATTAAGTATATTAACCTAATTACTCTTTTTATGCATACCTATTTATGATTACACAAGCATTTCGCAGCCTAGTTTGATGTATTGAGACACAAACGACTTAGGCTCTTTTTGTTGATAGGAATACTGCATTGTCGTGGCGATTATTATTATTGTTGTTGTGTTTAGGATATTCTTGGCTCCGACGGCATTATATATTCTGCCTTTTTGTGTGCATAGCCTGCACGAGCATTGTTCCGCTGCCTGCCTTTTTGGGTTCCATTTCCGATACGAGCATCTTTATAGCATCTAACATTTAAAGAAGATTCCTTGTTAGTGTTGAAGGACTTTAGTGCACTTTCTTTCATGCAGGAGTGCCTGACATTTATTGATTAAAGTAACGTAAGCTGTAACTTCTCTTACCACCTTACTTTGCATACCATAACCAAGCACCTTCGGTTATAGGTAGTAATAGGCTGTTTTCACATAACATTAAGCCTAGAGTAGACGCACATTTATTGAGAGTTTGATAGCCTATTATTGCATATAGAACTCTGTAGAGTATTTGTGTTCTTTGTTCACTGGGAATATACATCAGAGGTTGGAGCTAGCGCTTTCCGTTGTAACATTTATGCCATTACTAGTCCAATGAATAAGAGCCCTGATATATTTGAACCCCAGTCGTAACAAATGGCGACCTTACCTAGGATTTGGTGAACCTACACTTATTAAGCAGGGAACATTTGTTGTTTTGGGGAATATTTTGCGGGGATCAGCAAGAATATATATTTTTTGCAACATAGTATAGCCCTTGAGTATTTCCGAGAATGTTTGTGTGTATATTGAGGTATAAGAGTTTGGGGTGCTTCTTTTCTGAATATTGTGGTGAGAAATTTTTGTGAGCATCATGTCTTATACCGGATCAGAGGAGAATGGAGACACAGTACGTAATGTCGAACCTGGGGAACAGCAGCATGATGAAAGGGTTAATCGGGTGAACTGTGAGGAGGATGCTAGGATATTTTTGCAATGGCCTGTTACTGCCGAGCGGTTGGAGGG
The DNA here is from genome assembly GCA_032716605.1 of Paralithodes platypus. Classification (NCBI taxonomy): domain Eukaryota; kingdom Metazoa; phylum Arthropoda; class Malacostraca; order Decapoda; family Lithodidae; genus Paralithodes; species Paralithodes platypus. The sequence continues at coordinate 30,381,682 of CM064487.1, forward strand.
TATGGATCGGTACGGTCTTCAATGCCTGGCCACAGCTATCGGTCATGCGGTTACTAGCAGCATGACCAAGGATAACTTGATAACGTGTGTACTGGGCAGGGTGACTGGTGAGCGAGATGGGTTGAGTGCTCAGAGCCCTTCGGCCATGCTTCCCCTACACTCGACTCCCAGCCATCCCAGTAGTTTGCCGACCCCGGGTACGCTTCCACAGGAGGGTGGTGACTGGCAGGGTTGGGTTGCCCCTGGGGGGACCACCGGTAATTTCAAACATTGTAGCACCTTCACCTCCTCAAGGGTTAACTCCAGAATTATTACTTCAGCTCGAATTAGCTAAGATCGAAGAGAGAAAATGTCAGCTTCAACAGCAACAAAGGGCATGTTAGCTTCAGCAGCAATTAGAATTAGCCAAGATAGAAGAGAGAGCCAAGATAGAAGAGAGAAAAACTATCAGTCATGAACACATAGAGCTAGCAAAAATCCAAGCGGATTTAGAGTCGACTAGGTACTGTGCCGACATGGACGTAGAGAAGTCGCGAGTAGAGGCAACGGGACAGCGACTTGGGGCTGGTAACCGTGTTCATGAGCAGTCTCTCTCGCACTTATTGAAACTGGTTCCGGTGTTTGATGAGAGTGGTGTAACAGAATTTTTCACACGCTTTGAGAAGAAGTGCCAGGAACACCAGTGGCCAGAGAATAAATGGGCAGCACTTGTATCCTCTAGATTAATAGGCAAGGGTCTTAAAGCCTACGATGCGTTACCTTTGGAGTTATGTATTGTGTACGAGGATCTCAAGGAGGCTGTCCTGAGGGCTTACGAACTGCAACCAGAAACGTACCGTTTGAAGTTCCGGGGTGTAACTAAGGGAAGAGATAGCACCTTTTTGGAACACGCCCGGGACTTGTCCGATGCTATGGGGAACTGGCTCCGATCTGAGAAGGTCACAACATATGATAAAATTAAGCAGTTAATGATGTTGGAGCAGTTCTTTAGGAGCACGGGCGGTGATCTAACTTTGAACTTGAAGGAGAAAAACCCAAGAACTCTAGTAGAAGCAGCAGAAATGGCTGATCTACGGCTGTCGTTGATTCGGGGTTGCGGGTCCTCACAGAAGTACGATGCAAGTGCTAGGGACCGTTATCCTCCCCCTCCCCGTAGCAATGACACATTTAAACCAAAGAGTAATGAAACTAAAACTGAAGCCAAACCTACCACCACACCGTATGTGAAAAGTCAGGGGCCTTTTACATCACAGTATAAGCCGAAACCGAAATTTATGTGTTTTAGGTGCCACCAGGAGGGTCATAAGGCAAATGAGTGCCCTAGTCGACCTCCTCCGGCAGCCGTGTCTTTTGCTCACGGCATTGGAGTGTTCAAGAGGACATCGGAGTTTGTTAGAGGCATTTCTTCCGAGGTAAATACACTGCCAGTGCAGAAGGATCCGGAAGGCTTATTCCCTGTCCGTGATGCCTTTAGTGACCACAGGGGACTCGGTTGTGTGGAGTGGGGGGGTAGAAGACATGAGGTGGGAATTTTGCGTGACACTGGGGCATCGCAAACACTGTTGAGAAATTTCACTGGTAAACCTGTCAATACGGCGTGGGTGGTTGTGGTTCAGGGAGTTAATGCGACAAGGTCATACCCGCTTGTAAGAATGAAGGTGGAAGTTGATGGTGTGACTCGAGACCTGGATGTAGGAATTGTGGAGAAGTTACCTGTTGGGGGCGTCGACCTCCTTCTCGGCAACGACTTTACGGGACCTACTTCTGAGGCTCCACCCTTGGTTGTTGCCGAGAAGCCGGCCGACGTGAGTAGGGAGGAGCAGGAGTTGGTTGAGAAGTGTCCGGTGCAGCCTATGGCGTGTGTTGTCACCGGAGATCCTGCATCCAGGGAGTCACATTCTGGTCAACAATCTTTAGATCAGCGGAGGAAGGGTACCGAGAAGGGGTTGAAAGTTGATGCGGTTGAGAGTTTAGTATCAACGGACCTTCTCGGGGACTCATTATTAGGACCACATATCGAGTCTGAAGAAGACCCAGTAACTGTTGTGGAAAAGGCAGAGGATGGGCTTAAAAAGACGAAAGAATTGAAGGAGGACAGTGATGCACAGTCGGGAGATGTAGCAACAAGGTACCCTGACGCGTACCCTATGAGAAATGGGTCGGCGAAGACGGTGGTCCGAAGCTTGCTAGTGTATTTTTCCCGGTATGGTTACCCGCAGGGGATTCAGTCAGTCCGGGGACCCAACTTCACTTCTAGCCTCTTTGTACAAGCAATGCCGCAGCATGGGATTGTTGGGGTTGTGTCATCTGCATATCATCCGGAGAGCCAGGGTGTGTTAGAGCGATGGCACTCAGCCTTGAAATCTGTGCTTCGTTGTTGTTGCTTTGAGAGTGGGAGGGATTGGGATCTTGGCCTGCCATGTGTTTTGTTTGCTGTGTGGGAGGTACCTGGGGAGTGTTTGGGATTCAGCCCTAATGAGCTCGTCTTTGGACACCGTGTCAGAGGGCCTCTCCATATGGTTGAAGAAGTATGGGAGGGCGCAGAAAAACCTTGTTCTATGCTCAAGTGTGTCCTCAACAGTCGAGAACGGATGTTGCGCTGTCTGGAGTTGGCTGGCCATAATTTGACTAGCTCTCAGGCCCTCAGGAAGGACAGGTACGACCTCAAGGTTGAACTCAGGGAGTTTCACGTGGGTCAGGTGTTGATTCTACTGCCCCTTGTAGGTCACCCCTTATCCGCGAAGTACGCTGGTCCTTATAGGGTGGTGGACGAGCTATCGGACCTGGTTTACTTGGTAGCCACTCCAGACAGACGGAAGCGCAATCAGTTATGTCATGATAATCCCGTGAAGGAGTATGGGAGGCACCCCCCTGAGCCTCTCACTGTGCCTGTGATGACGTTTAGCAGTCAAGGTGGAGAAGGAGAACGGGACAGTCAAGCTCAGGTGGAGGATAACTGGAAGGATAAGAAGTTCAAATGGGCGCCTGAGTGTGAGAAGGTGTTTAGGGAAGTAAAACACCTGTTGTGCACTCACCCGATCCTCAGGGCCCCTGACTTTAGCCTACCTTTCCAACTAGCAATGGAGGCTAGTGGTGTGGGGGCTGGTGCCGTCCTTGTGGAAAAGGACGATGATGGGCTGGAGCATCCTGTTAGTTTCTGCTCGGGGAAGTACAATTCGGCCCAGGGGAGCTGCTCTGTTGTCAAGGAGGAGCTGCTGGCGGTTGTACTTGCTCTGAGGCATTTTGAGGTCTGTGTTCCAGCCTATGGTCGTTGTAGTTTACCCAGATCATCACCCTCTCAAGTTCTTGGACCAGTTTCACAATCGGAATATGAGGCTGACCAGGTGGTCACTAAGGTTATTGGTATATAACCTGGACATATGCCATATTGCCGGTTGTGACTACGAGGTTGCAGATGGTCGTTTAAGGGTATATGATCCTGGGTAGATTGACACACGGGTAGCCTCCTGCTTTAGTTTGAATAGTATTTTGCGCTTGGTGCTTGTTGGCTCGCGGTTGTAGCCCAGCGTATTGGGTCGTAAAGCAGGAGTTGAGCGTTTGGTATAGAAGAAAAAACTAGGCTTGCCCCTATAGTGCAGCCGAAATAAACAAATTATAAACATAAAAAAATCAAATAAAAACTCTTTCTTTGATAGTTGAATTGTTTTAGTATGTTATAGCAGTAATTCTGAGTTGCACTCCTCTCAGAATGCTGGGCTAGAGAAGCTCGCTCTTGAGGAGCATAACTACATATAATTTAACCTATGGTGTTGGGGAGGGTTATAATTTTGAAAAATGTTTTGTTGAAGAACTGTGCCAGACATTTTACTGCCGCTGGGTGATGGGAAGTGGAGATATAGCATGGGTTCTAACCATCAGATTTTTGTGAGCCTTGGGGCCTCTGAGAAAAATCTTGGGGGGGGTGTGACGTTAACCACTCCGTTAGAACCGCATGGCTTGTCCTACAGTGACTCGCTAGGATCGCCAGGGCAGTGGATGGGGCTACAGTTTGTGTATTAGAGTGTGCTTTATTTCATATGAAAGCTCGTGTCATGGGCAGTCCAGAAAGGCTCTTTGTTTTCGCCCATGTCAAGGCTTTATATATTTAATTGTAAAGTATATATTTTATCATTAACTAGTAATGATAGGATCTGGGAGAGAGAGAGAGGGAGTAGAACAGAGTGAGAGGGGGCGCGCAGTGTTTTTTGTCCCGCTCGATGACGTCACGGCTGGCTGCCTCGCGGGGGTTGGTGGAGAGAGGCCCTTACCATGCTGTAAGCTTTGCTAGTGGTTAGATGACTTGTAACCGCTGTTTTCCCACGCGGCTCGAGCTAGTGCGAGTATATATACAGTTCCTCGCCACTCTCTCCCTCAGATCTGGTTTCTAGAACACACCCATCTTTTTTTCCCTTGCTATCTGTCCCCGCTCCGTACCTGAGAATCTTTTCCTCTGCCTATCTCTCTCATTTTCCATATCCTTCACCACCTTTTATTAATATTATACCCCCTCTGGTTAACTCTGCAAAATCAGCTTCATGCTGGCCAGTTGTATTGTGTGTTAAGGTCTGATATAGCCTATGTATGTTAGTTGTTAAGATAAGTGGATCACGAAGCATTGGTTGGCATTTATATTGTTTAGTACTGCTTCTTTTAGTTATTAGTGTTCTGCTGGATTAGATAATGCTAGACTAGGAGTCTGATATTATAGGTATTGTTTCCTATGAGTGCTGGCTTCAGTTAAAAGCGGCACGACATACCTGAGAACTGGAGTTGATTGAGTAAATTCTAGTCTGTGTGCCATTGAGAATAGAGCATGCACGAATGAGGGCTTTTTGCCTATACCATTCTGCACTGTTCTAGTCTCGATTGTTTGTCTTTGAGGTACGCCAGGAGAACGCTTAATACTTCGGTATTAAGGTTTCTCAAGAGAGCTACCCTTCATTATAACGTAATATTTGACGCACAGACTTGAGATTTGCACTAGGCTATGCGGCATGCCATGCGCACCAGTATCTCGTATCATTGACTCTAGCTAGACTTTATCAATCATAGTAGACATTAAGTATATTAACCTAATTACTCTTTTTATGCATACCCGTTTATGATTACACAAGCATTTCGCAGCCTAGTTTGATGTATTGAGACACAAACGACTTAGGCTCTTTTTGTTGATAGGAATACTGCATTGTCGTGGCGATTATTATTATTGTTGTTGTGTTTAGGATATTCTTGGCTCCGACGGCATTATATATTCTGCCTTTTGTGTGCATAGCCTGCACGAGCATTGTTCCGCTGCCTGCCTTTTTGGGTTCCATTTCCGATACGAGCATCTTTATAGCATCTAACATTTAAAGAAGATTCCTTGTTAGTGTTGAAGGACTTTAGTGCACTTTCTTTCATGCAGGAGTGCCTGACATTTATTGATTAAAGTAACGTAAGCTGTAACTTCTCTTACCACCTTACTTTGCATACCATAACCAAGCACCTTCGGTTATAGGTAGTAATAGGCTGTTTTCACATAACATTAAGCCTAGAGTAGACGCACATTTATTGAGAGTTTGATAGCCTATTATTGCATATAGAACTCTGTAGAGTATTTGTGTTCTTTGTTCACTGGGAATATACATCAGAGGTTGGAGCTAGCGCTTTCCGTTGTAACATTTATGCCATTACTAGCCCAATGAATAAGAGCCCTGATATATTTGAACCCCAGTCGTAACATTAGTTTTAGCAGTAAACGTTTGTGGGGAACTTTGTCAAAGGCCTTTTGAAAATCAAGGTATATAATATCTACAGCTTTACTCTCATCGTAGAGGTTGAGGATATCGTGGAAGAAGTCTAAGAGGTTTGTTAAACAGGAACGTTTTTTACGAAAGCCGTGTTGAGTATCTTTAAGTATGTTATTTTCCTCTAAGTGATTTACGAGTCTGTCTCTTATGACCGTTTCTAGCATTTTACATACAACTGAGGTTAAGCTAATTGGACGATAGTTACTGGGTAGGGATTTGCTGCCTTTTTTGAATATCGGTGTAGAGAGAGAGAGAGAGAGAGAGAGAGAGAGAGAGAGAGAAGGGGGGATAAGCTAAATGGCAGGAGACACAATGGGCTACTCTCTGGAATCTCTCTCTCTCCGCCGCAATGTTGCATCTCTCTCACTATTCTATCGCTACTATAATAATCAGTGTTCCTCAGAGCTATCCCAGTGCATACCACCTCCTTTACGTAGGGCACGTGGTACCCGTCTTGCAGCTCAATCCCACCCCTACTCTGTGCAACTCTCCAACCCAAGATTGAAACGTTACTCTCAAACTTTCTTCTACTCAACAGCTGAGCTCTGGAACTCTCTCCCAGAATCAGTCTTTCCCTCTTCCTATGACTTAAATTGCTTCAAACTCCGTGTGTCCAGGCATTTTGGCTCGAACGTCCCTTGATTTTGGCCCTGTCACTCTTTCAACTATGGGGGAGGCACTCGCTATAGGCAGTTATGCCTTTTGCCTCCCTCAATCACATAGAAAAAAAAAAAAAAAAAAGAGGATTATCTTTGGGTAGAATATCGCCACAAGGACGATAGTGTACTGTGGCGTTAATAGGTCATGTCTCAGCTGTCCTTACGTTTGGCTCGCTATGTGCTGTAATAATGTCTGCCAAATGTTGAATTGGGTGGGTAAGTGTAGGAAATGAATAAATCAAGTTTAGATATTGATGATACCAAATATTGATAAAAATATACTTAGTGCCGAGACATCACTTATTAGGACGGTATTGTTATGTGTACACTCCGGCATAAATCCTGGCCCAATGTGAATTCTCCAACAGCAAAACTAACCTCCAAAACGTCAATAGATATTACAGAATTTATGGGATCATTCGATTCGGTTCGGGATATTTTGGAAAAATTAAAGGGGGTAGTAGTTATTTTGTGGTCTGTGGATAAATTTATATATTTATTATAATATAGTTTCCTCACTAGACCTCCATCAAACACTAGAAGAACAAAAAACATCCCTAGACCCACCTTCAAGATTAATTTGTAAATTTTTCGGTTGAAAATTTGTCCCGGCCAAACTCCTAGAATTACAGGCTCGCTATCTCTCGCCAGGATAAAAATCGACACCTTAAGGGCACGAAAGGTATTTATAATGACAAATAGTTGGGGAAAAAGGTCGTTAAATCGTCATACTAATGGAACGAATGTCTTGAATCTCAAAGCTAATGCGACTAAAAATGAGGGAGAAATAGCAACTACCTCCCCCTTAAGATCACGATACTGTATTAATTATGTCCTAGAGTGTACACGAATAAGGCAACTACAGAATGTCTATATATACTAAACTATATTATACCAGTCCCCAAATCCTGATCTTATAGGTAACCAAGAATCTTACCCACAATTAGCTAGGTCTCTCACACCTATACCTGATTTAATAGGTGCATTAGAATTCCACCCATTATAAGCTACAACGATCAATGCTTATCTGACCATATTGCGATTCAAAAATTCTTGTCAGCCAATAGCCAGAATCACCACTTCTTACCTGATCGAATAGCTTATAAAATTATCTCCCATCAAGAAAAAAAACCCGCACATCTTACGTGATTTTATGGCTAATCTAGAATCTCGCCCACTTTAGCTTAAGCCACCACAACCTACTCAATGGTATAGCTATCAGTAACAGCTACAACTTATCCTTTTCAGTATATACTAACCGTATAACGCATCATTATATATATTCTGAGGGCTGGTCTTGTCCAGAGTGAGGTTTGGCATCCTCTACCCAACCATACCCGTTTCTGTCGGTCTCTTTTCCTGTACTACTTTTCCTGCTTCAGGGGTGGGAGGCTAGGAATCCTACTCCCCTTGTAAAATTCACCTACTAGACGAGAGAGAGAAAGGGGCGAGAGAACGCGAAAGTCGTCCAGGACCCTAAGAATTGGAACTTTAAATGTTGTGTCTATTCGGGCACTGTCTCGAGTCGGCCACCTCCAGCTATGGAGTATGTGTCTGAGTACATCCATATATACATACATAATATACATACATGCATACATACATTATATACTCGGTTTCATATCATCTGACACTAAATTACAACATCCTTGCCTCAATTACTCCTCTATTACGAACATTTTGAAATTAAGTGTGTTGATAAATAAGAAAATTCGGTAATTAGATAATGCTGAGACATAATACATTCTGATTATTCCATAAAGTATAGACAAATCAGTTGGGTAAGGGATTCAATTTAGTGTCGGATGAAATGGAACCGACTATCGATTATTATATTTAGTTCAGGAAGAGGCTGAGGGAGTAAACACAGGATTATTTAAACCTCTTTACCCATTGTTCCTAATATATATGCAATCGTCTAGTAATATCTAGATTAACCCCTTCAGAACCATGACGCCCTTTTACCTTTCATTCTGGCTAACATTAGATGATTGTATGCAGTTTAAGAAGGACCTATGTTATTAAGGGGCTTTATTGAGATCGTACATACCCAAAGAGGTATACGATTATAAAATGAAAGAAAATCGTCTAATGGTAACCAGAATATTAAGAAAATTACGTAATGGTGGTGAAGGGCTTAAATTATGAAAATGTTTATACTAATGAGAGGGTTAACTGATCTTATAGCTAACGTAGAATCTCTCCCGTGTCGAGTGCCAGATGGTCTTAATAATCTAGGAAAACCATTGATAGGAGTCAAGAGGATAATGATAAAGCCGACTACTGTAACAAAAAAGGTTTGGGTTATTTCTTCCTGCAAACGGCATTGAAAAGTCCTTTGCCGAAAGTGATATATGGCTAAGGGGGGGGGGGGGGGGGAGTTATTGACCATTTGGGGTTTAGTCTTGATATCATTTTGGCCATTACGTAATATTGATTCACAATAACTGTTTCCATTTGGTTCTACAGTAACATGCTTAATCTTTTAAGTATTTCGTTACGTGTTTATTATATTTGGCTATCGTTATTCGATTTATTCAGTTTGGGAAGTGATTGTGGGAGTAAGCGGGTTAAATTAGATAGACATAATCTATTAGATTCTTAGAGAACCTTCCAAAGCTGAATAAAATCGTCTAATGTTAGCCAGAGTATACTGAAAGAAGGCATCAGGATACTGAAAGGGTTAATAATTTGCAAATTAAGACCTTCGACTGTTAAATGCAATTATTAAGAAACATATTGCTATAAATGATAAATTGGACGATATCATCTCCCATTTCAGAGGGCATCAGGCAGATCTTTAGCCTTTACCCAATATACAGTAGCATATACAAAATAGGTTTAACATGCTTAAGAATACCGTCATAATACATAGAATTTGAGAGATTCAGACACACTGTCTTAGTTCATTTACTTGGGTTTTGCTTCTGTGAGAATAACACTAAAAGGATACAAACATTATTATATATTTGGGTCTCTAGAATCGCTCATGTGACATCAATGTAATTTTAATATTGTGTTAACTCCTCCACAACAACTCGATTTACCAGATAAGTCAAAACTTGATTGTTATTCTGGAGTCATACGAACAAATATCAAAAGTAGATTGCATTACAGCCTGGTATTAAATTATATTGAGTGGTTTGAATTTTGACATGATTATTAAAGATAATAAGCTACTGCAGCATATGATTCACAAATCCATAATAGCGAAGCTGAAAGCAGGCATATATATAATTTCACTACTTATATTTTAAACTCGGTTTCAGCAACATTGATGACATTCGTCGCAAAATCTTTGTACAACCAGCTATAAAAGTTGAAAACAAAGTCAATGAAAGCAATTTTCATCAAAACTAATTTTGCAATAATATAATTTGACCATGTTAAAGGTAGCTTTTCTTTCAAAAGCGTGTTAAGCCCTGGTCAAGTTGTCGATAAAGGTGTGATATACTCGTTTACCGTCCAAGATAAAACTCTATTAATCCGAAGAAATTTGTAACTATTTGTTTACAATTAAAAATAGAGAAATAATAAGAATGATACACAGAAACTTTTAAAACCCAAATCCATGCACTTTAAGTATTGTCTTTACTCATAATAAAATTGCAGCACATATATTATAATTATTGTGGATGGATCTTATTCCTTCCAGATCATGTTACATGGGAGGTAGTTGCCTTTTCTCCCTCATGTTTAGTCCCACTAGCGTTTAGATATTAAGACGATCGTTCCATTAGTTTGGCAATTTCAAGACTTTTCACCTTATTTCTATGTCAATATAAAAACCTTTCGTGCCATTTAGGTGTCGATGTTTTCCTGGCGAGCGATAGCGAGCCTGTAATTTTAGGATGATCTTGAAGGGGGGTCTATAGGGTGTGTGTTTTTAAGCCTGATGGAGGTCTGGCGCGGAAACTATAACATATATAAATAGACATATAAATAGCCACCATCCTCTTAAATCATCCTCAGCAGCTGGACAAATATGTGATACCACTACGATACACTCGTTTACCGGCCAAGGCAAAACTCTGTATCTCCATTAGCAGCGAGACGTTTGATATCGGGGCAAGTGGGACAGTTTTTGGGAGGGTAGGAGTTTTGGGAGTTCTTGTATAATTAATTCAGCGAGAGTGGTGGATAAAATTAATGGCATGGTGGATTTTTTTTGTGAGAGAGAGAGAGAGAGAGAGAGAGAGAGAGAGAGAGAGAGAGAGAGAGAGAGAGAGAGAGAGAGAGAGAGAGAGAGACAGAGACAGAGACAGAGACAGAGAGAGAGAGAAAAAGGGGGGGGGGGGAACGTTGCATAGCAGTATTGTATGCTTGTCCGTGTTCTTTTTAGCCCCCAACCCCTAGGAACTGTGGAGATGAGACTTGGCATACTTACTCAGAGGGTACTAGGGATACATTTTAGTGAAACAAATCTGACTCTATATTTCTTCATAAAAACTTTACTCACTCGCCCTCAGTATATTATTCCCGTAGAGTTTATTATAATTTTGCTACCTCGGTATCAGGATAGGATTGGTAAACTCACACAACGCACAGGTACCTCGACTATTTTAAGAAGCTATATGGAAGAGAAAGGAAAGCCAATGAGGCAAGAAATTACCATAGATCAATTGTGTAAAGTGCTCTTGCTGGTGGAGTGGCTAAAGTGAGCTGTACTATACATTGTCCCGGCGAAGGTCAGCTTGTAGTGTGGTAGTCCATGGGCCTGTCTAAAAATCGCTACCGTCAAATCGCTACCAATAAATGCGTTTGAGTGGCATTGGATAACATTTTGTGTTTAGTATATTTGTTATCATCCTATAATTTCTTTGCTTATTGTGTGCTATTTTTTTTTATCATCATATAGTATCCTCATCTCTTCCAGTTCCATTTATTCTCGCAAGTCGTGTTCTCCCTCCTCATAGTTTTCCATTTGTCATATAAAGAGCCAGAATGACACCCCAAATGTGGTCCGCGAGATAAATTGCTTAACTGCTAACGACAGATCGGCTGGCTCCAGGTATAGTTTGGCGATTTAAAATAATGTTGCTCTATATTTTGTCTAGTATAAAACGTTTATCGCGAATACTTTGGAGACTGTATGATATTTCACCCCCTTCAGTAGCCAATGTTTTCCGGACGAGCAGAAGAAAGCTTGCTGGGCCATTTATATACTCAAAACTTGTAAACATTTAGCTTGATGGACTACTGTATCTGGGGATATTGGCAATAGTGAAACCCGTGAGCAACCAGACTGCCCCGGGTAATGTGTCCCAAGAGACAAACAGCCTAACTGGTGCCGACAGATCTGCTGGCCTGGCTCCCGGTGTAACTCAATATAACACATTCTACGTTAACCCTTTTGAGAGGGAGGGGGGGGGGGGTCTTAATGGATCTTCCTTGTTTTTTTTCATAACTTTGGAGATTCTAAGACGTTTCATCCCATTGCTTTGGCGTTAATAAGACGCTGTACACCCATATTTATATATAAATATACTGTATACATACATGAAAAGGAAAATCCTATTTGGGATTTGGGGAAGGTTAAATTTATACCAAGTCCTAGGACCCATGGTTTAGAATACATTACAGGGAATGTTTAATTAAATTAAGCCCCATGCAACTTGGGCGATAAGATTTAATTAAATTCTGCTCCTGGCAAGCATAGAGGTATAATTTACATGTAGAATATCTGACAAATACGCGTACATTACACGGATAAATATTCAGGCCTCAGCCAGGATTCAAACTGCGGTCAATCAAGATGACATCCCATGCTTCAACCCACTCGGCCACAGTGTGATAAAAGCTTACCAACCTTACAGTATATATTTTACTAACTCTTGGACATCCTCCTTTAGGGACTTCGGTGAAACCTTTTATATTGTACTAGACATACGAAAGCCTTGGTAGAGTCTGGAACAAAACTTTAACTTCTATACCCTCCTTCGGTTTCTATCCCTCTGCCGGTGCCTTTATCTCAAAATTCCTTTCTAGCCGTTCCATAGGTGTCGTTGTGGGCGGCCATCGCTCACTTCCTCAACCTATCAACTCCGGTGACCTATCAACTCCGGTGACCCTCAGGGTTCTATGGTGTGTCTTGTTCTCTTTCTAATAATCATTAATGCTGTTCTCGATTGTACCTCTAGCCCTATCCAATCATACACTGATCACTCTATCTTACACTATGCAACTGGATTTCCACAACGACTCACCACGCAATAACACCAAAATTCAAGTGATGAGGGAATGACACGCCTATCTTTTGATCTATTATCTTTTTCCGATTGAGGCAGAGAGAATCCTTTTTCCTTTCAATGCCTCCAAAACCCAACTTCTCCATTTATATACCCGTCAATCTTCCACATGATTATCCCTTACACTTCAACAATATACAAATCAACCTTTCAGCTTCTCTCAGTATTTTTTGGGGCATCTTTTTCTTCTAACCTCTCTTGGAAAGATCATATTACCACTTTTGATAAACCAGCTTCACATAAATTAGGTGTGCTCAACCGTCTTTGTGAGTTCTCATATATTTTCTTCAGAGCTTTCTCAGTGTATACCTTCTTCCTTACGGAGAGTGAGGGGCACCCACCTCTCAACACCCGCCATTCCCACTCCTATTCTGTCGAACTCTCTAACCTAAGAGTGAACCGTTTTTTTCAATCATTATTTTACTCACACTCCCTCATCCTATGATTTATACTGCTCTAAGCTCCTTGTGTCCAAGCATTTTGACACAGACATCTTTGAATTTGGATCTCTATCACTCTTTCAACTTTAGTCGGACACTTGTTACAAGTAGCTTTGCCTTTTGTATCCTTCATAAATAAGAAAACATAAAAATAACAAAATAGTTCATAGGAGGTTAATTCATAAATTATGACTGGCTGACATATTTTACTTATACAGGGAATAATAAACGGTTTTTGACTCTTCCAGTGACCTGGGTTATTTAATGAGGTTGACTATTTCAGTAATGTATTTTAAGTCAACCATTAGTTAGTCTATTTTGTTTAAGCTAGACAAATTATAAATATATTTGAAATTTCAAAGTTACTTAACGCCAGATTAATATCGTTGTGGTCCTGTGTCAATATGGCTCAAAAGATAAATGTTTTAAAGCTGGTGAGGACATATTTGCTGGCTCGCCAACAAACAACAACAGATTTGGTAAGTTATTGGGTTCTTAAGACCTCGTTAAACACCACGGAACTTGGAACGAACATAGAGTGGGTCAGTTTGTCATGAGTTTTTTTTTTTATCCTTAGCTGCGTTATTATACTCTTTAGAATAGTTATCTATGAGGAAATGTTATTGCCTTCGTTTGTCTGTTTGTCTGTAAACAAAATAGGCCTATCTCTAAGAAATATGAACCAATGTTCACGACATTTGGTAGGCCGATGGAATATGCGCCAAATTTAAAGGTACTCAATTTAGGAAGCGATCGGTAGAGCGCATACCTTCGCCAGCGTACGCGGCTCATAAAGTCATAAACCGATTTTCACGAAATTTTGCTGGGCATACATGATAGGCGACAAGGAAGAAGTGATTCAATTTAGGAGGCATTCAGTAGACACATAACTTGGTCAGTGTAGGTGGAGATAAGCGCTCGCCTGAGTGCCTTAAGGGGAGATATCCACTAGAGGGATTTTTTTCTTGACCCCTTTCTCTCTCATGTTTAACCCCATTGCTTTTGAAATTTTAAGACGTTCGCCCCATTAGTTTGGCGATTTTTAGAATTTTCGCTCCTTTTCCGTCAATTTTAAGACCTTCGTGCCATTTAGTTATGTCGATTTTTTCCTGGCGAGCGATAGCGAGCCTGTATTTTAAGAGAAACCTGGGGGTCTAGGGGGTGTAATTTTAAGCTTGATGGAAATCTAGGGAACAAACTAAACACCTCCCCTTGACATTTCCTTCATACACATAGGATACAAATAGTATATACGATATTTTACAACCGAGGAATGGTATACTCTGTGGAATATACAGTATATATAGACTCTAAATGTGTGAAAAGTATTCTAATTAATGTGTACTACTTTCACACAATAAGGTGAAAGTTTGTGTTCGTACGCGTATGCCCACAGTATAACAATATGATAACATTTAATCATTTTATGGGTAGCTCTTCCTACATACAGTGGTGGCTTCGTAGATGAATCCCCAGGTTACAATTCCCACGATCCCAAGTAACCCTTAATAAAATGTATCAGACTTGCTTCAGCCATTAGTCCATTAGTCGTGTAAGTTCCCTCTTTTACAGTATAGCCTGCAGCCCTGCACCCATGCCATACACCACCATACAGTATGTACAGGATTGACTTAATATATACTGTATAAATTTGAACTCTTAACTGTAAAAAAAACGATATATATATATATATATATATATGCTGTATATATACACATAAAAGGTGTTCTTTCGTTTATATATTCTGACATACGGAGCCCTGTATGTTAATTTAAGAGTTAGAATTAGAGTTCAAGGAGCCAAACTACCCAAGCGGTGAAGCAGACTAGCGAGCGAACGAGCGAGTGGGCAAACCATCTCGCCCCATACCAGCATGCTAGCCTTCACACCTCGATGACCGATGCTATGACGTATGATCGACGCCAGGAGCTGTGAGTGGACCACGCACCTGTTATGTGATTCGAGGAGCTATGATTGGAGCCGGCACCACCCGCCGCCTCCTGATTCGTTCCTACACCATCATTGTTTGGTATATAAGACCCGAGTTGTGGGCATTCAAATCAGTCTCATTTGGAGTTGGGGAAGGTGAACTTGCAGCTGGAGGAAGACGGGGTGAAGTATTATAATGGGATTGTGACTGTCAGTCAGATTATATAAATGTGTGTTAAGTGTGTTCGGTGTAAACACTTATGTTATGTTGGTTAGTGAGATATGTGATTGGGAATTAACGTGAACACTACTATTATGTGTTTAACTATTTGATTGGGAATTAACGTGAACGCTACTATTATGTGTTTAACTATTTAATTGGGAATTAACGTGAACGCTACTATTATGTGTTTAACTATTTGATTGGGAATTAACGTTAACGCTATTATTATGTACTTAACTATTTTAGTTGACTAACTTGTGGACTAAAGCAACTCTTTAAGTAATTGGGTTATGATGAAAGTAATACTATTGTTTTATATTAATACTTACGAGTTCTTTCATTTTCTTTGAATTAAGCTTACATTGCTTAATGGTGCTTAGTACGGTGATGCTATTGTCTCGTATTAGTAATATCGCCTTAGACTAACATGGCTGTGTTAATATTACTTCTAGTGATTTCCTAAGCTGAAGAAAATTCTTTTGCTTCAAAATATTATATTTTGCTTTTCATATTATTTGAGTGAGACCTGAATCGAATCTATGAAACGATCCTGTAACTTTATTTACTCATAATCAAACCTCAATGTTACGTGGTTAAGAAATACATTTAACTAATTATTAAATATATATCTAACTTTTTATGTGACTTTGATATTACTCCTGATGATAATAATAATATAATACTATTAACGTAAGACAAGAACCAAGAATAATTACATTAAATATAAATAAAAGGACATAGAAGAAAACTATCTATTCATTTCAAAAAGGGTAAGAGACAGAAATATTCTTACTTTAATATTTATCTTTCAAGACTTTTTATAAAATTAATAGTCCTTCTTTAGCTATAACTTATTCGGTTCATAACCATAGCCTACTAAGCTTCGGTTAAATAATAATTCTTTATAAATACTACATGACTTTAATTAGTTTCAGTATTTTTCATAATTAAAGAGTATCAGTCAATAAAGGATACTAAGTCCTAAGATCCAAAAGGAAAGGAAGCAACAACAGGAAATTATTTTATTAGATTTTACTTTTGTTTTGCCTTCAGCTGACTGATACCTTAATATATATCTCTGTGCTATCTAGATTCATCAAGTTAACCACTTGAGGATCAAGATACGTAACAGAAGAGTGGCGACCTTGCCAGGATTCGTTTCATACAGTTTCACTCAGTTTCATTAACGTTTCACTACTTAACAATCAAATATTAATCATGCCTCAACTAATTAATAACGAAGATGCTCGAGTTTTCATAGAATCAGAACCCACATCCCCTGATATTGACTGTCTGTCAAAATCCGAACTGAAAGTGCTTGCCTCATATCTCCAATTAACTGTCTCAAACATGTCTAAAGTAGAGGTGGCTCAGACCATAAAAACCCACCTGTTCCCTGTAGAAGGCAAGGAGGGTGACGGAGCAGTTGGTGGGATCTCTAGTAAACCTAGCCAACTTGATGAACAATTGCCACCTGGTTTGACCGGTGATCAAATATTAGAACTAGCCAGAATAAAAGCAAACACCGACTTAGAACTAGCCAGAATAAATGCCGAACAAGCCAGAGCAAATACCGAAGAAGCCAGCATAAAAGCCAGAGCAAATATCGAAGAAGCCAGAATAAAAACCGAACATTATGAATATCAATATCGTACGGCTCAACTAAATGTCAATACGAATGCTCCCGTAATTGCTCCCCCTCTGGGATTAACTATGACTAGTGTCATTCCACCTTTTACTGAGGATAATGTGCAGGATTTCTTTGTTTTGTTTGAGGAAGTTGCTGGAGGTATGAAGTGGACAAGAGATCAATGGCCTTTTATGTTACAAACCGTTTTGACAGGGCAGGCTCGAGCCACGTATTTGTCAGAAGTAGCCGAAGTTAGGCAGGATTATGACAATCTCAAAGAAGCTATCCTAAAAACCTATCAATTGCAGCCTGAGGCTTACAGGCAATCTTTCCGTAAAAACCAGAAGAAAGTAGAAGAAACTCATAAGGTATTTGCCAGGACCATGACTAAAACTTTCAATCATTGGGTCAAGAGTAAGAAAGTCACAAGCTACAACGATCTGAAGGAGTTGGTCCTGTTAGAAAATTTCCTATGGAAAATTGATTCTTCTGTATCCTATCATTTAAAGGGGAAAAAGGTAGATTGTCTTGCTGACGCCGCTGACATGGCTGACACATACGTGCTCAACAACAAATTTCGTGGAAAGAAGCCCTACGATAATTCTAGTTCTAATTTTAAGTATCCCAATCACAAATCTGACCGACCCAGTCACAAGCCTATAACGTCTTCCCCAGTTAGCCAAAATAGAAATGTTCCCCCAACTAAAAATGCGACTCAGGGCAATGGTAACAGAGGTGGGCCCCAAATAAATAGTAATGCTCAAAGAGGGAACGTTCCCGTATCCCCTAAAGTATGTACTTTTTGTGGCATGAGAGGCCACCTAGCTTATCAGTGCTGGGCCAAGGAAAAAACGGAGAGATCGGGGCAGACAGTTGCCGCCGTATCTCAAATTCCATGTGTGCCTTTAATGCTGGGCTCCCGACAGAAGGAGTACCTAGCACCAAATGTTCCTTTAATGCAGGACTCCCGACAGAAGGAGTACCTAGCACCAAAAGTTCCTTTAATGCAGGACTCTCGACAGAAGGAGTACCTAGCAGCTAACGTAAATCATCTAGACAGGGGTGTAGTAGCATGTGTGGTGCAACCCACAAGGGTTAAACGAATAATAATTTCACCATCAGTGCAGGACAGTTACCGTCCCTTTATTTCATCTGGCAACGTGAGATTAAATGGTTGCATGCATGAGGTAAAAATTCTGAGAGACACAGGTTCTACTAGCACCCTCATGGTGAATCCTTACACTGAGTGCCCACCTGGCGAACCAGTTGTAATGAGAGGTGCTGGAGGCCAGTTTTATGCATACTTGGTAAAAGGCGAAATTGAATGTGAGTTACTACAGGGTGAGGCCACCATAGCTTTGTGTAGGTCCCAAGATATCCCTGTGCCTGGGGTAACGCTCCTTTTGGGGAATGATGTAGCAGGTGAGAAGGTCCGACCAGACCCCATTTTGTCACTTTCCCCTGTTAACGAGCCACTAACCGGTGAGCTCGACAAGGAGTTGCCAACTGTTTTCCCTGTGTGTGCTGACACACGTTCAATGTCTCAAGTAGCAGTTCCCTCAGACAGAAATGTACCGAATGTAAGAGTTGATGAAAGGGATGATGAGAGTGTGAATGATGCTCCAACTGTGCCTGATGATGTGACTGAGGTGGATTTAACTGACACCTTTATGGCTCATCTTGACCCTAACGATGACCATGAAACCCCTCCAAATTGTCCTAGTGGCCTGGTAGAGCTACAGAGAGATGATTGTGAATGCAAGGAGTTAGCTGCCAGGTCCGTGAGTGAAGAGGAATGTGAGGAGGGTGGTGAATGTTTCTACCTCAAAGGAGGAGTATTGTGGCGAAGATGGAGACCGCCACACAGACCAATCGATGACGGGGCTTGGGACGTCCATCAAGTAGTAGTCCCCAAACCTTGTCGTAAAGATATCATGGAAATGGCACATTGTATACCATTGGCAGGACACCTAGGTGTGAGAAAAACTCTAGACAGAATCAGATCCCACTTTTATGGCTCATCTTGACCCTAACGATGACCATGAAACCCCTCCAAATTGTCCTAGTGGCCTGGTAGAGCTACAGAGAGATGATTGTGAATGCAAGGAGTTAGCTGCCAGGTCCGTGAGTGAAGAGGAATGTGAGAAGGAGGGTGGTGAATGTTTCTACCTCAAAGGAGGAGTATTGTGGCGAAGATGGAGACCGCCACACAGACCAATCGATGACGGGGCTTGGGACGTCCATCAAGTAGTAGTCCCCAAACCTTGTCGTAAAGATATCATGGAAATGGCACATTGTATACCATTGGCAGGACACCTAGGTGTGAGAAAAACTCTAGACAGAATCAGATCCCACTTTTACTGGCCAGGAATGCGTGCAGATGTAGTGGAGTGTTGTAGAGTGTGTCACACTTGCCAGATGACAGGAAAACCCAATCAGAAGGTGCCTGTACATCCTCTGGTGCCCTTGCCCGTTTTCGAGAATCCTTTTACTCGGGTGGTAGTGGACATTGTAGGCCCATTGCCTAAGACTTCCCAAGGTAACATTTATTTATTAACTATCATGGACATGGCAACTCGCTACCCAGAGGCTATACCCTTAAGGACTACCTCTGCTCCAACTGTAATCAAGGAACTGCTCAAATTTTTCACCAGAATGGGTTTCCCCCATGAGGTGCAAAGTGATCAAGGAACTAATTTTACCTCTAACATTTTCCAGCAGTCCCTGAAGGAGTTGGGTATCGAGCATGTAAAGTCTAGCACCTACCACCCAGAGAGTCAAGGGGTTCTCGAACGATATCATCAGACATTAAAGGGAATGTTACGTAAGTATTGTACAGAGACCGGAGTTGAGTGGGATAAGGGGGTACCTTTTCTTTTATTTGCTACTCGTGAGGTTCCAACTGAATCCCTGGGTTTTTCCCCTAATGAGCTAGTTTTCGGTCACCAGGTAAGTGGTCCTTTGCAACTATTGCAGGATAGCCTAGTTGGCCAGGAGAGGAACCAAAACCTCCTCAAGTATGTTTCAGATTTCAAAACCCGGCTGAGATCCTCATGTGAGTTTGCCGCTCAAAACTTGACAGTGGCTAAAAGCTCCATGAAGAAATGGTATGACAGAAAAGCCCGTGAGAGGGAGTTTAAGCCCGGTGATGAGGTTTTGGTCCTGCTCCCCCTTTTTGGCCAACCTTTATCTGCCAAGTTCAGGGGCCCATATAAGATCATTCGGAGGGTGAGCATTACCGATTATCTAGTCACTACCCCAGACAGGAGAAAGCCCACGCAAGTATTCCATATAAATATGTTGAAGCCCTACCATAGGTCCCCTGATTCCTCTCCTCCAGATTCTCCCACTGTGGCAGTGAATGTCAGGACCTGTGAGCAGCCTGGTGCGGACAAAGTCTTCAGTTCTCTTACTGACCCGCAACAGACTGTTCCAGAGCCTGAAGGTATCCATGCAGACTTTGACTTGTCATGTAACCTATCCAACTTTCAGTATAATTCAGTGGCTTTGAGGGAATTACCATCTAAACTATGTCATCTTCCCTCTGATCAAGCGAACCAACTAATCTCTGTTTTATCTCAGTCTCCCAGTGTGTTCCGTGATACTCCAGGGCTCACTTCTTTGGCCGTGCACGACATCGACGTAGGGGATGCAACTCCCATTAAACTATCCCCCTACCGTGTCTCGCCACAACGCAGGAGTATACTGCAGGTCGAGCTTGACTTAATTTTTTCAAACCAGCTGATCACAAGGGCCTTCAGCCAGTGGAGTAGTCCGGTCATACTTGTGCCGAAGCCAGACGGGAGCCATGGGTTTTGTAGGGACTATAGGCAAGTCAATGCTGTCAAAAAGAACGATACCTACCCACTGCCACGGATCAAAGATTGCATTTACCAGTTTGGCCTCATACAGTAAGTTTAATTTAATGAGAGGATTTTGGCAATTAGCTCTCCCTTGTAGCGACGTAAATATCATGCTTTTGTAGTGCGCTTTTAAGCCTTCAGCTGTGAGATGCCTTGCAGTTCGAATAACGCTCCAGCTACGTTCCGGCTATGTTCTGATGTGGTACCTGGAGACGTTGCCTACTTTGGGTGATATCCTTATTATATCCTCATTATAATCTTGCTGTTGCCAATCTGGTGGTGAATCTATTTATGTATTATGTTTAATATTATGTACTATACTCCTTAAACTCTTTTCTAGGGGGGAGGTCTGACATACGGAGCCCTGTATGTTAATTTAAGAGTTAGAATTAGAGTTCAAGGAGCCAAACTACCCAAGCGGTGAAGCAGACTAGCGAGCGAACGAGCGAGTGGGCAAACCATCTCGCCCCATACCAGCATGCTAGCCTTCACACCTCGATGACCGATGCTATGACGTATGATCGACGCCAGGAGCTGTGAGTGGACCACGCACCTGTTATGTGATTCGAGGAGCTATGATTGGAGCCGGCACCACCCGCCGCCTCCTGATTCGTTCCTACACCATCATTGTTTGGTATATAAGACCCGAGTTGTGGGCATTCAAATCAGTCTCATTTGGAGTTGGGGAAGGTGAACTTGCAGCTGGAGGAAGACGGGGTGAAGTATTATAATGGGATTGTGACTGTCAGTCAGATTATATAAATGTGTGTTAAGTGTGTTCGGTGTAAACACTTATGTTATGTTGGTTAGTGAGATATGTGATTGGGAATTAACGTGAACACTACTATTATGTGTTTAACTATTTGATTGGGAATTAACGTGAACGCTACTATTATGTGTTTAACTATTTAATTGGGAATTAACGTTAACGCTATTATTATGTACTTAACTATTTTAGTTGACTAACTTGTGGACTAAAGCAACTCTTTAAGTAATTGGGTTATGATGAAAGTAATACTATTGTTTTATATTAATACTTACGAGTTCTTTCATTTTCTTTGAATTAAGCTTACATTGCTTAATGGTGCTTAGTACGGTGATGCTATTGTCTCGTATTAGTAATATCGCCTTAGACTAACATGGCTGTGTTAATATTACTTCTAGTGATTTCCTAAGCTGAAGAAAATTCTTTTGCTTCAAAATATTATATTTTGCTTTTCATATTATTTGAGTGAGACCTGAATCGAATCTATGAAACGATCCTGTAACTTTATTTACTCATAATCGAACCTCAATGTTACGTGGTTAAGAAATACATTTAACTAATTATTAAATATATATCTAACTTTTTATGTAACTTTGATATTACTCCTGATGATAATAATAATATAATACTATTAACGTAAGACAAGAACCAAGAATAATTACATTAAATATAAATAAAAGGACATAGAAGAAAACTATCTATTCATTTCAAAAAGGGTAAGAGACAGAAATATTCTTACTTTAATATTTATCTTTCAAGACTTTTTATAAAATTAATAGTCCTTCTTTAGCTATAACTTATTCGGTTCATAACCATAGCCTACTAAGCTTCGGTTAAATAATAATTCTTTATAAATACTACATGACTTTAATTAGTTTCAGTATTTTTCATAATTAAAGAGTATCAGTCAATAAAGGATACTAAGTCCTAAGATCCAAAAGGAAAGGAAGCAACAACAGGAAATTATTTTATTAGATTTTACTTTTGTTTTGCCTTCAGCTGACTGATACCTTAATATATATCTCTGTGCTATCTAGATTCATCAAGTTAACCACTTGAGGATCAAGATACGTAACAATATTCACATTAGAACACGTGCAGGATTAGAACACTGCTTATGTGTACTATTTTTGTTACAAATAAGTTTTATTTTTTACAATGTAGCAACATGAACGATATGGCTCACGGGACATACAAATTCAATCAGTTGCAGACAGTAACGATCACGGGATTACAGGACCAGATTGTTGAAGTATCTGACCTTATGCGGAAGATGGATAACTATCACTGTTCTTTTATCGGTACAACATCACATCATCTTTAAGGAGCCTTCTTGCTTGCTATCCTTTCCTTCCACTTCCCCTTACTTTCGTGTTTGTTATCGATACTAGAATTCAGTCCTGGCCACCTCGCTGGAATTGTAATGTCTGTGTGGCCAGTGTACAGTATATATGTAAATTTTCATGTGATAGGACTTTCTGTGTCTCGGCGTTTTTCCCTCGCACTTGACTACATTTCATCTTTTGCGAAACTAAAGCCTGCACGGCCCACATTACCGAAAAAAACTCTGATCCTGAAATCCCTGCAACACCCTAATCTGACAATGAATGGGCTTCTTCCCCTCCCAACCCTCCAGAAGAAAAACATTGCATTGTAAAACTGGGGATTCAGGTGGATGGACAAAAAATACCAGGATATATGAACACTGCCGACATATTTGTTTCCATGGAGTTTCGTACATCATGCTCAGAAGACGTGTTTAATCTCACGTTGTATTTATTTATTTTTACTATTAATACTACTATAAAACTTTACTCCAGGAACTGCCTGACAGTTATTGCTGAACTGATTTGAGGGAACGTAGCCATACGGAATAATTTTTCGAATTATTGGAATGGTGGATAACTAGCTTGTTTCAAAGATATACAGTCGTCTGAACAAGTTCTTTTCCACCCAATCATGTTAATTATGCAAATACAACTGGTATACTCATAATTATAATAAACTTTCCCTTGCATATATTTACAAACTGTTGAGTGAGTAACTTTTTAACTATAATTTCTTAACCGTTCCCAGCAATATGTAATATTTGCATAATGAAAATCACAGAGTTGTATAGAACTTATTGCGACGACTGTACACTGTTAAGGATATTCCGTTGTTGTTACGGTTACAGGACAGGCAGCACAATTGCCAGAGCCTAATACCATAATGCCCATGGTTATACACGGGGAGGCTGAACCTTTTTCTGAGCCCAGAGATAAAAATTTATAATTATTGTGTTTATGTTCTATAGTGCTTCTTTCAACATAGGAGAATAGCATAGGAAGGAACAAAAAATTATATCGCATCCATAACCCCCCGGGCCGGGGGTTCGACCTCGACCCCCGAAAAACATTTTTTTTTCCTTTCAGCCACACAATTTTTGTTTGTGTCTGTAGTCTAAAGGGCTGCTGTAAGCAATATAAATGGTCATATGAGGGCATAAACACCCATATGATAGCCCTAGGGCCCCCTTGGGGGGGGGGGGGGGCCCAAAATCATGGTTTTATGTAGATATTTGTCTCATAAAATCGAAAAAACAATCCCACTGACGACAATTTTGTGTAGTTACCCATTACTCTCGATCTTCTGTGTGGGATAATAGAGAAAACGGATGCTAAGCAGGACAAACTGTTTTTTCTGCCCCAAATTAATTTTCTAGACATGAAATCTAAGAATTGGTGTGGTTTGGTACCATTCTTTGGCACTTACGAGTCTATCTATATTTTTATCTATTGCTCAAATACATTCCCCTTCTACATAGAGTACATAGGGGTACATAGGAAGGGCTGTACGTTTCAAAAAGTCCCGATTTGCCGAAAATGTCTGATTTTTGCCCCTTTTGGTGTCAAATCAGCTGTAACCCAATGATGATAATGTAATATATTTATTTCAGCACTTTCTATTATTAAATAGGGGTATTTTTCAGCCGGCAGGTGTTGGGGATGCTTGTACTGTATGCCATGCAAAATTGCGGGAAATTCGAACAATTTTTGAGTGACTAGATGGTTTTACAAAAGTGCAATTCAATTTTATGACATTTTGCGCTCACGCGCGCGCGCACATAGAGATCTGATTTTGTCATCGAGTCTGAGTATTACCATATGTAATAAGATGGTATAATGCCAGAAACTCTATCTCTTATACAGGCTGACTTGGGGGTGTAAGGTTCAGCCTCCTCTTGTATGATGGATGTTACTAGTTATTTGCTGTCCTAATTTTTCGATTGTCGTAATTACGGAATATCACTGTTATTTGTACTGGGAGTTTTACTGTATAGGTACAATACAAGAGGTATATTTGACAGTAAGAAAATAAATGGACATATTCATATATCACTATTTGGTAAAACAATTTTGTTTACATATATGTATGTTACTGAACACATATTTTGATAAATATTGAGTAATTTAAGCATCATTATAACTTGCATATTTCAAACCGCAATAAAACACTAAGTAACAGTAATTATTCACATCAACAATAATGATACTATCCACTAAAATCCTGAGTTCTTCTGCAATCTCCTGTAAATGGTCTGTCTCTCAGGAGAAGTAGAAGCTCATGTCACTCGGTATTATAACATGAATGGTGTTCCAGTTTTAGGATTTTAAGTTGTGTGTGTTACTCAGTTACTCAGTTACTTGTTCGTCAAGGGGAATCCACGCAATGCGAGCTAAGCTCATTATTATCGCGCCTCCTTAACTGGGAATGTATTGCGTGAAATGCATGATAAGTGTTTTATGTACTGTTGGAATGGCTGTGGATGTGTGTGTAGTCTGTATTTAGCCAATTGGCGACATCGGAAACGAAGGCTTAGGGTGGATCTATATGGTACCATTCTCATAGACGGTACCGTCTCGCCCGAAGGCTTAGGTAGCCATCAGCTTAGGTGAACCATATGATACCCATCTCGCCTTGTACCATTTTTGCCAACCCCAGATTGGACGTCACAACGTCGTCCACTGTGTGTGTGTGTGTGTGTGTGTGTGCGCGCGCGCGCTTGTCTCTACGATATGAATATATGGGTGTGCCTTTTAAACATAACCTAGGTATATATACTTTATATTTTACAGTTCCTTTCATCACCCCAATCCAGCTACCGCCATTTAACTATATTTACTTTAGCATAAATTCTATCAGAGTCAAAGTGTAAACAATATATAGTAAAATGACGATATTCAAACATTGGCGACTCCAGCTTCGTTCACGCTGCCAAAAACTGAAACATTATGATCCACTGTGCCAAATTCCCCCAGGTCTCCCGGTAATTACATTGACCGCCCAGCCCGGCGACCCTATAATGACGGAGATTAGCCAACATAAACTGTATTTAATCTCATTAACCCCTTATGTACCAGCTACGTCTTTCTATTAGATTTCTGCTACATTTAGGCAATTTTATGACGCTTAGGAAAGATATATGGTAGCTAAAAGGATTAATTGAGATAGTCTGTAACATTTTAATGAGTAGACGTCATTCCTAAGTTGAACAAATAGTTGTAAGAATGGCATGAAAATAACATCACCGGTAAAGAAGGGGTTAACCCATTTAGTACTGGTGACTCCCTTTTTGTTTTGTATTGACAACTATTAGACGATGTTATTCAGCTTAGGAAGGACGTACAACAATTAATAGGCTGAAGACAATACATATTAATCCATTTAGCTACCATAGCTCCTTTCTAATCTGCATAAAATCGTCTATATGTAGCTGGAAATTTAATGAAAGGAATTCGGCGGCACTGTACAGGTTAACCCTTTCTATACCGGTGACGTCTTTTGTATTTATTCTATCTATATTTAGAGGATATTTTGCAGTTAACAGCCTTCGAACTATCTCACTTCACCCTATATACTACCACAGATACTTCTTAAACTGCACATAATCTTCTAAATATAGCAAGAATAACATTAAAAAGACGTCGCCTGTACAAAAAGGTTAATAGTAGATTACCGTCAAACTCTATGTAAAACCGTATAGATGTACAGTATTACTGATGCTTAATTGTTTAATACCTCTAAATTACAGTAATAAGACAGTAAATAGCTAGCAGTGTTGATGGTTATGTATGACATTGCCCCTATAACATTATGGTATTATGTTGGTAATAATGCTCCCTAGCCTGTGACCGTAAAAATAACGGAATATGTGCAAGCTATACTGGTGTAATTAGTGTCATAATTAGCCTGTCTGAACACCCCAATAGAGCCATACCGATAACATAATGTCAGCAATAATGGTGCATAATATTTAACTTGGTCTTTAGAGCTACATTTTGCACGGTACACAGTTAAGGGGGATGGTCGTATTTATTTCCTCATTTATGCATTTTGTTTTTTATAATTTATTTAGTTTTCTCCCTAGTCCTCAATCATGCTTACAGAACACCCCCCCCCCCCCCCCTGACCCTCCTTCAGGATACATTTGTACATTCTTCGATAGAAAAATATCCCAGCCAAAGGCCGGTTTATCTTATAGTACAGGCTCGCTATCGCTCGCCAGGAAAAATTTGACACCCGAATGACATGAAAAGTCTTAATATTGTCAAACGAATGGGGCGTAAATTCTTAAAATCGCCAACATAATGGGCCGAACGTCAAAAAACCCTGAAAACTAATGGGACTAAACATGAGGAAGAAGAGGGACCAGAAAAAGGCCCCTTAAATATCACCCATTTGTTTGATAATTACGGCCCCCTAATGTCGTCTATAGCGAAGTTGCCCGATCTCTCCCATGCCAGGACCTCCAACACAACCAGCCCTCGTCCATAATCTGATCAACTCGGCTTTCGACGCCAAAATTCCCAGAAAAACTGCTGAGTGGAAATTGAAAAGCAAAAACAATGTGGGTTTGAACAATCGGTTACGTGAAGGATATAGAAGTAGGTTAACTTAATGAACTATCGCACACTCTAAATTTACAGTTCCTCGTTTAACCCCTTCTGTACCGGTGAGTTCCTCTTGATATATTCTGGCAACTGTTAGGTGATTTTATTGATCTTAACAAGGACATCCACCAATTCAAAGGCTACGTATTATCTCAATTAATTCTTTTAGCTACTATTTATCATTCCTAGGCTTTATAGAGTCGTCTAAATGCAGCTAATATAACACAAAAAGACATCACCGGTACTGAAGTGGTTAATGGCTGTGCACGCACACATACTGTATACAGACAGTCTCGCTCTTTCTTTCTCTCTCTCTCTCTCTCTCTCTCTCTCTCTCTCTCTCTCTCTCTCTCTCTCTCTCTCTCTCTCTCTCTCTCTCTCCTAAGGCCCCTTAAAGTAATGTCATGGAAAGGCTTGGGTGCCTCCATCACTATCCTCAGGACCATGTACATTGCCTATATTAGATCAGTAATTGACTACCATGCACCTGCTCTCTCCTGTCTACCTGCTAATCAGATCGAAAAACTTGACAAACTGCAAAATGAAGCCATGAGACTTATTTTTGGATGTCCGAGAAATGTCAAGGTAAAAAATCTTAGATATGAGTTAAATCTATCGTCCATCACTGATAGAATAAAAGAAACAAATATGATAATAGGCATAAGAACACTGAGAGACGACAGAGAAACACGACCTAAGACTGCACTAATGGAGCTACTTAGAATAGATGACTTAAAAGGCAGGGACTGGCCACATGTAACTGCTGCTGACATTCTTGACTACCAGCTTACAGACTACTATATCGGTGACTGGCAACTGACTGACCCCACCCCGCCCACCCAGCTTACAGACTACCATCCAGATGACCGGCAATTGAGTGTCCCCCTTCCGCCCTGGGAAGAGGCCACTATTGAGATTATAGTGACACAACTCGACACAAAAAAGTCTGAGATCCCGTCCTACGCTCTGAAGACAAACTTGATGTCACTAATAGAAGATATGACAGATGAGAACACTGATCAGGTATACTGTGACGGCTCACTTAACACCGTAACTGGGAGGGCAGGAGCTGCCATCACTATTATGAGTGGTGGCAACTTTGCTCAGGAAGACGATGAACTATCCAGGCTACAGGACTGGGCCTCCTCCACTCAAACTGAGCTGGTGGCAATAGCGATGGGAATTGGGAGTATCTTTCGAAGGGGAAAGAATATTCTTATCCTATCTGACAGCAGGGCGGCCTTGGAAGCTATCTCTAGCCCCCAACCCACCTATCCTTTCCTTGTACAAGATATCAGACGGGGGATAAAATGTGTAGGGGAGAAGGGGCTAGGGGTCAAATTTGCCTGGATTCCTTCACATGTAGGCATCCCAGGCAATGAAAGGGCAGATAAGCTTGCCAAGGAGGCCTCAGAGAAAGAAGAACCTGATCATATTCTTGAACTATCATTGAAACAAATGAGAACTATAATTAAAAAGACACAAGAAGAAAGAGTGGATGAAGACAGAGCTAGACATCATAATACCAGCCGATCTATAAACTACTACAATAAAGTAGCATTTACGACCAAATACACCTATGGTAAACGTACAACGAGTAGGTGGGTAGACTCAGTACATGCAAGAATAAGGCTTGGCTATTGTTATCCATGGCAGCTGAATTGGCAGGTAGAAGAAGAGCACAGGCAATGTAGGGTTTGCAGAGCTCCCAACAAACACTCTCTCGAGCACTATATCCTGGAATGCCCAATGATTAGGGAATACAGGAATAATCAGTTAACCACAATTGAGGATCAAGCAATATACATGCTAAAGAATAACGTAATCAATAACATACTAAAAAAACACAAGAACTTTGCCCCCCCACAATAATATGTACTGTAAACATGAAACATGAACCTTATAAGTATGCACCCCTTGCCCTCCACACATCTCTTCTTTCTTACAAGGTCACACTTAAACCCTTTGTAACGCCCTCTACACGATTTCAAATTTTCATTGATCATGTCACACTTATAATATCAGTCAGTATTTCTTTACTTATCACTGCTATTCTCATTTAATAGATTGACAATGTACAGTATATACATATCCCTCTGAGCCTCTAACACAGCTTTTATTTAAATAATCTGTTAAGTGCCAATTCATATCCTTTTGCAAGCCAATATACATGACCCTTGCATATGTAAGCAACATAATTGTCCTCAATATTCTTTGCTAATGGTTTGATCTACAATTAAGTACCTTCGGATATGCGGCATATCCATCCCGGAGGACTACTAGTATCTTCCTTCTGAATATTGTTTTGCTACTAACTTAATTGAATCTTGATCTTTAAGCTCTTCATAAGACAGTGTAATCTTCTCTAGACTGCAGTTGACAACCATGCCTTGCTGCCCCACTTTAGACCCTACCATCCAAAATTGCCAGACCATCATTAAAACATTCTCCATTACCAAATTTTATTCAATTCACCCAGACTCATCTGATTCGTCCAGACTGGTAGAGGCGGTGGGGTATGCCGGCTCGTCCACAGCCCAGCCTCCATGCCACT
Organism: Paralithodes platypus; assembly: GCA_032716605.1. Lineage (NCBI taxonomy): Eukaryota > Metazoa > Arthropoda > Malacostraca > Decapoda > Lithodidae > Paralithodes > Paralithodes platypus. The sequence continues at coordinate 30,411,716 of CM064487.1, forward strand.
TTTGACCGATCAGAGCTTCTGAATCTCACTTCACCAAATTAACTTTTACCACCCAAAATTAATTATCTTTTGCCTTACCACCCATTTTTATCTCCAAGCCTTCTTGACGTGCCATACTGAGGCTCTCGGAAAATGTGTCTCAATACCAACAGTGTCTCCCCTAAACCCCCAAACTAAAATCAACAACTCACGCAAGTTGGGTCAAGCCCCGACACTCTTTATGCTCCTACTTTTTCACTTTCTCTCTTACTACACCAATAAAAACTTCCCTTCTTTCACCCTCACCGAACCTTTTCTATATTCATTCATTCATTCATTCATTGCACGTATACAGTTTCCTTCCCTACTTATTGATATGTTGTGTCAGGTACGATGAAGCGATACTGCCGATATCTGTAGACTTGCGTTGAAATTCAAACTTTCCCTTTCAAGATTTTTTTTTTTTTTTTTTTTTTTTTTTTTACTACCATATTTATCTTCAGTACTATCGCTGGCCTTAAACAACTTATTTATATGTAGTATGTCCCACCCTCCCCAACACATACACACACACACACCTCCCCTCTCACACTTTCCTCCTCCCTGGAGTACCTTACCTCCTCCTCCTCCCCCCCCCCCCCTACTCCTCCTCCTCTCCCACCCATTCCTCTACCTCCTACAAAACCCCTAGCCATACTGCTGTATTGTCCTCAATATTCTCGGCTAATGGCTTGATGTACAAGTACCTCCGGATATGCGGCACTGTCCCTCCCGGAGGACCACTTGCACCTTCCCTCTGAATATTATTTTATGGAAATAAAATAATTTGAATATAAATCTGAATCTGTGTGGCTGTGTGTTTTGGGTGCTGGGGCAATGCCTTATCTATACATAATTATGTATAGAGAAGGCATTGGCGGGGGTCTGGTGACTGGGTCACGACGGGTAGGGTCCCTCTAGGATGTTTAAGAAGGGACATACACACACACACACCTCCCCTCTCACACTTTCCTCCTCCCTGGAGTACCTTACCTCCTCCTCCCCCCCCCTCCCCCCCCCCCCCCTACTCCTCCTCCTCTCCCACCCCTACTCCTCCTCCTCTCCCACCAATTCCTCTACCTCCTACAACCCCCCTCCCTCTCTCCCATAACCACACACCCTACTAAATATTATATTACTATCGGCATGTAAACTTCTCCACTGGTCATATTGCGCTAACTATCCCCTCAATAACCAGTATTGTAATAAGAATTTGAACCATGTAACTCATCTTTGTAAAATATTTGTATTACTATAATTCCATTATAACTTCGGTAGTTGGTAATATTAGTCACATTATGTATGTGACTCTTGTATTCAGCTAACTATGACCTCAATAACCGTTGATGTAATGAAGAATGTGAAGTGTCCCTCATATGATTGTAATATATTTGTGGTACTATTATTGCATAATAATTAATGTAGTTCGAAATATTAGTCACATCTTGTATGTAATAATTGTATTCAGCTACCTATGATCTCAATAACCATTGATGTAAGAAAACATGAATAGCCTCCTCATATGATTGCACTAGTTTTGTAGTGCTATTATTTACCTGTCAATTAATAATTCAGTCACTTTTTTTTTTTTTTTTTTTTCCATGAGCACGTATATACAGTATAGCATATGTGGTAATCAAATGAGGAAACTATAATAACACCAGACGACGATACTGTTGTTACAGTAGAATAATGGCTCTTTGAGCAGTATGTATTGCCTTACCAGTGGTTGTCCCCTTATTATTATTATTATTATTTTATTATTATTATTGAAATACCACAGGAACGAAAATTCCTGGGAGCGAAACTTCCACCCCCAACGAGATCCCTCTCTTTCTACCACCTCCCTCCACATGTTACACGTCTCGTTAATCACAGTCTTCTAATATACAAATCACATTTCCTTACCCCCTGACATTCTTGAAATACCCACTAAGTATATTCAATTAGATACCAACCATGCAGACTATAATACGTTCGTTGTGTATGGGTACGAGGCGATCTCAAGACACCTTAGCTCCCAGTGCACAACGAACCGGATCATGATTTTGTCCGCCTGTATTAAATTATGTATTATGTTGACTTATACCATTGCTTATTTTTGTAATAATTGTATTCAGCTAACTATGATCTCAATAATCATTGATGTAATGAAAATATGAATAGTCTCCTCATACGATTGCACTAGTTCTGTAGTGCTATTATTTACAACCTGTCAATTAATAATTCAGTCACTACAAGCTTGCTTGCTTTTTTTTTTTTTTTTTTTTTTTTTTTTTTTTTTTTTTTTAATGAAATACGTATATACAGACCATGTGACAATTAAATGAGGAAACTATAATAACGCATCTGAATAATGCCAACCTGACTTATAAACACAAATATGAATGTAACCAGATGACGATGCTGTTGTTTCAGTGGAATAATGGCTCTTTGAGCAGTATGTATCGCCTTACTAGTGGTTGTCCCCTCACAGGATGGGGGGCGCTGCTCAATAAACTCGCCCCTCGGGGCAAAATCAATCTCTCTCTCTCTCTCTCTCTCTCTCTCTCTCTCTCTCTCTCTCTTTGATCCACACGTCACTCTTCATCTCTCATCCTGAGATTTTTTTTTTTTTACTCAAATGTGATATTCGGGCATATCGTACAGTTGCTTACAAAAACTAATGAACCTACCGTCATTTATATTTTGTATGTACTATCATACAAAAAAGTATCCTTACTCTCGTGAACGTTGAGTTTCATAAAGTGGGGTACGATTCGAGCTCAAACAATAGTTTCATAAGAACATAGAACATATGTTATTACTTCGTCCATTGAGTCTAAATGGTGCGTGTCATTTTAGTAAGGATACTTTTTTGTATGATAGTACAATCAAAATCATTAATTTGCCGAAAATGTTGATAATAATTTGTGTATCTTGTGAGTGGAACACTAACTCGATATGTTTACTACGTGAAACAAATTGTATCTATCTCAGGCTAGTGAAAATACATGACTAGACTAGTAAGGAAAATTAGAGTACCTAAATATTAGACAACTTAGAAGCAAAGTTATCGACTAACTATTAATTTTTAATGTACACTTGTTCTGTATGTAAGCAAATTTGCGAATATGATTAAATGTATAACTACTGGTAGATGTTCATGTGCTCTTGCGATTATATTTACGCAAATATATCCATTTTGATTGATGTTCACACCACATCAGCTATATTCTATATTTTTATTAATTTCACCACAACACCAAACACCTCCAAATTAAATTAATGAAAGCATACTGTATATGTGATCCACCGGGATTCGAACCTGAGTTACCACACAATTTTTTTTAAAGACTCTGACCATTACACCACCAGGACGGTTAAAGGTCTATGCACACGCCTACGACTTATTATCCATTCTCGAATACTGGATATTAATCTAATCATGTTCATATTCCCAACTGCGCTATGGTAGCCTAATGTTTAAGCGAGAGGAAAGAATATTCATGAGGCACAGATCATATAGACCGGCCTCGCTACGAAATATCCCTGAACCTGCTAATAATATATATTTGTATTAATTTCACCACAACACCAAACACTTCCAGAGGATATGTCTTTATTAATATATAGCCGATTTGTTCTGAACATCAATCTACTGTAAATGGATATAGTTGCCTAAAGAAAATCGCAAGAACTCACGAACATGTGTTAGTGGCCGTACACTCGTGAACATTAGTAAGTTACACCCAATTAAATCCTTGAACCTTTAAAGCCAATTTCTAAAGAATCTATGTTATTATAAAACAAATATTGTCTCGTGCCAAGTTGCTGTTGTTGTTGTTGCTGTTGTTGTTTCCCTGGGTGTCTGACCGAACAGCTCCAAGGTCCCGAGCAAGGTCAAGGCCATAACCGAGCGCCCCCACAGGACCCTCCCTCTCCTCTTGGGCCAAGTTAATTAGACCGGATAAATAATGTATTTGTTGCTTCACGTAGGATCAGCCGCCTGTCTGTCTGGCTGCCTCTCATGACTGTCCAGATGCCGCTGTCACTCTATGTATCTGTGTTTGTGTATCTTTCTATCTGTCTATTATTCAATGTGTCTGACATACTTATCTATTTGCCTTTGTCTCTTTCTGTCTGTATATCTCTGTATATCTATACATTTGTCTGTCTCCGTTTATCTCTCTCTCTGTCTATTTGTCTGCTTGTCTTCTGTCTCTGCCTGTTTATCTTGTTTATTTATATTTGTGTTTGTTTGTCTATCTCTCTGTCTGTTTATCTGTTGTTCTTCTGTTTGTATGTCTGTTTATCTCGCTGTCTATATTTACACACACACACATATATATATATATATATATATATCCACCCCCTTTTCTATCTCTCTGTCTGTCTATTTCTATGTTTGCCTTCTGTCTTTGTCTGTCTGTCTATCTCTCCGTCTATCTATTTCATTGTCTGCCCGTCTTTATATATCTCTATATGTTTATTTATGTTTGCTATTTGTCGTTGTCTGTCTCTTTATCTCTGTTTATCTATATATCTATTGATCTGCCTAACTATCTATCTCTCTGTATGTCATTCTCTATATATGCTTGTATTTCTCAGTTTGTGTGTATATTTCTGCCCAGTAAGCGCTCTGTGTGTTCGTATATCCACCTATATCCTTGTATATTATACAGTATATGTTTTCATTATATTCCCCTATGTATATCTTCTTATCTCTTTATATGTCTGTCTGCCTAACTGTCTATCTCTCTGTATCTGTGTTTGTCTATCTGTCTGTCTATCTGTCGTTGTGTCCGTCTGTCTGTCTCTCTGTCTGTTCGTAGCTTCCCTATCACTCCTTGCATCTCCAGCTTCTGTCCCTACACCCCATCTTGTAGCCCTAGATAATATAACTTTTCCCAGAGACTTTCTTATTACCTTCTCTCTCTCTCTCTCTCTCTCTCTCTCTCTCTCTCTCTCTCTCTCCTGATGATACACCCTGCCAACTATGTCACCTAGAGGCCTTGTAGTCCCTGGTGCCTATCGTGTATCATACTATGTCACAGTAATGTTTCCTTTGGTGCATAATAAACATAGCAGAGCCAGTCAAAACTATCTCTCTCTCTCTCTCTCTCTCTCTCTCTCTCTCTCTCTCTCTCTCTCTCTCTCTCTCTCTCTCTTCCCCACAAACGTTTACTGCTAAAACTAAAAGCGCATGGAATACAAGACGGTGTGTTGAAATTGATAGAAAATTGGCTCCGCAACAGAAAGCAAAGGGTAGTCATAAACGGTAAGGCATCTAAATGGACCAATGTAAGTAGCGGGGTACCCCAGGGATCGGTACTAGGACCAATTCTCTTTCTAATTTACATCAACGACATAGATGAGGGTCTCACCTGCACAATCTCAAAATTTGCTGACGATACAAAAATTGCAAATAGCGTACTCTCAAAAGAACAAGTTGACGATATGCAACACAATCTAGATAAATTGTCATGTTGGGCCCAAATTTGGCAAATGAGTTTCAATGCGGATAAATGTAAAGTACTACATGTCGGATACCTAAATGAGAAAGCAAACTATTCGATGAATGGCACTCAGCTTAAGAATGTAAACAGAGAAACTGATCTGGGAGTAACAATATCGAGTAACCTAAAACCGAGTCAACAATGTTCAGAAGTTGTTAAGAAGGCAAACAAAATAATTGGCTTTATAGGCAGGTCATTTGAGCATAAATCCAAAGAAGTTATCCTAACCCTTTACAATTCCTTAGTCCGCCCTCTTCTGGAATACTGCGTTCAATCCTGGTGCCCTTATTACCAAAAGATATAAACAAGCTAGAACGAGTTCAACGTAGAGTTACCAAAATGATACCTAGCCTAAAGAACAAACCATACGAAGAGCGTCTTAGAGAATTAAATCTATTTCCTTTAACCCAGCGCAGATTAAGAGGCGACTTAATTCAAGTGTTCAAAATCATCAAAGGCATCGACAATATGAACTGTAGTAAGTACTTCACTATCGACCAATCTAATTACACGCGGGAAACGGTTGCAAAATTATTGGTAAATCTTTTAACTCGCACGAATCTAAGAATTTCTTCTTCAATCGAGTTGTCAACTTGTGGAATGGGCTTCCCCGAGACGTTATAGACTGCAGCACCGTTGATTCATTTAAATTCCGCCTAGACAAATATCTCGCATCAAACCCGCGACTGACTGACTGCGTTTGTAAATGAATAACTTTATCCTCCCCTCAGTTACTAACCCATATGTCCCCTACTAACTTCCTAGTCCTGCCACGTTAGTGGCAGGGCAGTAGTTCCCTTTCCAATGTTCCCTTACCCACTCTAAACCACTGTTTGGACACTTGATCCTCAGTGTTTTGGAGGACAAGCAACCTAGAAGGGTCACTAGATCTGTTGTTGCTTGATTTCCTTTGTACTCCTTTGTACTCCTTTGTACTCTTATTACTACACTATCCTTTATTATGGGTTCTGCTATGTACTATTGAATTAAGTCCTGAGCATCTCTCGTGAATCGTAAGGTCTATGTGGTTAGTATATATATATATATATATATATATATATATATATATATATATATATACAGTATATATATATATATATATATATATATATATATATATATATATATATGAACAATTATTTGGTCTCTCTCATTTTCTCGCTAACATGAGTTGCGTAAGTTATTTGCTGCATGTATTCCCGTATATGAGCTTATCCTCTCATCTTATCTTGTGAAAAAGTTTATTATTTGATATGGTCCTGCAATCAGTAATTAACAAAGGATCCGATATTATGGGTTTGATATTAACCCAGTGAGTGCCAGTGACGCCCTTTTCATCCTATGCTGGACACTATTAGACAATGTAATTCAGGTTAGGAAGGAACTGTGGAGGCTGAAACGATTACATGAGATAGTCTGAAGTCTTTTCATTTATAGATCAAGTCCTTCCTAAGCTAAATACAATCATATAATAGTTACTAGAATGAAATTAAAAGGACGTCACCGGAACTGAGGGTTATTATATTAGTGTTTCGTATGGTATTGTATATTGGCTTCCTCACTGTGGAACATCAGGCCGAGTCAGTCTCTCTCTCTCTCTCTCTCTCTCTCTTTTTTTTTTTTTTTTTTTATCTATATGTCTGTCTGTCTGTCTATTTCTTTCTTTCTCTCTCTCTCTTTCTCTCTTTGTTTCTGTCTTGCTCTCTCTCTCTCTCTCTCTTTTTTTTCTTTTTTTCTGTCTTGCTCTCTCTCTCTCTCTCTCTCTCCTTCCAGATTCTCCTCGCCCTATCCTGCCACCTTATTACCTCTCTCTCCCCCGGAATATAAGGCTCCATCTGGGAAGGTAATAACCAGCTGTCAGCCCTATAAACGAAGGGGCACGTCATAACCTTCCCTCTACACGCCGACTACCGGAATTTATGTAGTGGTGGGGCCTTTTCGTTGGTGTCTGTTTATTTGCGTTATTGGTCCGATTATCCACTCTTCCCAGCTACTCTCTCTCTCTCGTTCGTTCTCGTTCTCGTTCTCGCTCTCTCTCTCTCTCTCTCTCACACATACCTTCACCCTGGAATTTATGTAGATTTTGTTTGTTTTGTTGGTATTTGTATATTTGTGCATTTGGTAACTCAGCAACTATCCCCTTCTTCAACTCTCTCTCTCTCTCATACCTTCACCCTGGAATTGATGTAAAGTTTGTCCGTTCGTTGGTTTGTGTATATTTGTGCATTGGTTAACTCAGCAGCTATCCATTTTTCCAACTCTCTCTCTCTCTCTCTCTCTCAACTTTCCGTCGGCATCCTAATATGTGGGTATGCATCCACTCATCGTCATTTGCTATTATTTCCTTCTACCTGAGTTTCTTTAGCGTGTTGCCCTTTCCTCGTTATTGATGTCCTTGAGCCAGAACTACAATGGTGCCATCAGAGAGAGAGAGAGAGAGAGAGAGAGAGAGAGAGAGAGAGAGAGAGAGAGAGAGAGAGAATATCACACCGTTTATGATGTTATGAAGGGTGCTGTCCCCATACTGTGTTTATTTGCCTCTTCTCACATGCAGCACATATCCGCTAGTATGTGTCTGCGTACTGCCTAGATATGGGCTATAGCGTATACTCCAATAATCTTGCCAAGGGCCACCACTGTCATATACAATCCTTACTGTTTCTACCTGTTGTTCTTGGATTTTTACTTTTTCCTATGTGCAGTGTCAGCTAGTAGTATTCATCAGATCCGCAGAAGATAAATTTTTTAAGATGTTTATAACTTTATTTAATTCAAAATTTGTTTATTTGTTTGATAATTTTACTAGTTTTTCCATTTGTGGCTCCCCTATTTAGAAGAAAGGAGACCGGCTGTAGCTAGATTGATTTGGTTTGTTAAATAATATGAAGTAGGTCTGAGACGGTATTATATTAATGTGTACGTGTATGAATGACTACTGTGTATGATTGTCTGCATGTGCATATGAATTGTGCGTGTATGTTTCGGAGTATTGAGTGTGCATGAACATTAGTGTGCACATGTGTGTATTGTGTTCTACTTGCAATAGTGTGAATATGTGTTTTGTAATGGAACCGCCTAGTCTTCCCTTGTAGCACTTTCGAATCTGATGTTTTTACAAGTCTATTTGTATCTAGTCTACGTCCACCCCATTACCCCCACTCCTCCTCCACTGATTCACCACCCTGCTGTCTCCCACGGTGTTTAGTCGTGTTCAAAAATGATGTCGCACCTTTACTCCTTCAGCTTCATTACTCTCTCTATATTTATGCTTTGCTTGCTTTTATTATCATCGGAAAGCAGTAAGGCTTGAAAATAGAGAACATCAATTAATGTGTGCTAAGAGTTTTTGTGAATATTTCTTTACAGTATTGTAACTTTTGTTAATTATTAGAACCGTTGAAATGTGAACAAATGCACAATTTATGTTCAACCAAACTGAACCAAACCTGAATACACTTACACTTCGTTCATGCTTTTTTGTGTTTAACTTTTATATTTATTACTTGATGAATAATATTATGTAGGTAGGGCAAAACTTCAAATTAATGTTATTCTCCTATCTCGAAATCTATTTTCAACAATGAAACTTAATACTTCAATATACAATGCCTTGATGCTTCATGCATGTTATGGATGTGTATGATATTTTTACTCGAGAGAAAACAATGCACGACATACAGTAATGGAAATATGACCACTTTCAACTTTATTTTTATCTTTTGGTCTAGGAAAATATGCTAGGCAACGTAAACCTTAGTAAAATATGCTTGGCAACGTAAACCTTAGTAAAATATGCTAGGCAACGTAAACCTTAGTAAAATATGCTAGGCAACGTAAACCTTAGTAAAATATGCTAGGCAACGTAAACCTTAGTGAAATCAATACCGGTATGGTAGGTCTAGAAGTTGAGATCCTTAGCCTCGTATAACTCAGATAGGGCGGGAATATAGTCCTATAATTTCCTGCATGTGTTTACTGATTGGCTCTTCCCAAATTGTATAATAATCAACTTGACTGAACTAGAGTGAGTCAAGTCGTTTGTGAGATATGCGAGGTTGGAGATTATCCTAATGAAGTCATGATCACCGACCGAAGCCATATCTGCCCAACATTTTGTGTTCGAATCGTTTGGTTGATGGTTTGTACTCTATATGGGTCAGAGTGATTGTTCTATATATCTAGGTGTAGATTTGATCCTGGTGAGCGATGGCGAGCCTGTAGTTATTATGTTATCTCCACTAACCAACTTTACTCCTAAACTCGATTAATGAAATTAACAAACACATGTGGCAGTCTAGGGATTCGAACCCAGGACGCTCACACCGAAAATCAACACACTTATGCATTGCACCACGATGACAGTTTTAGGACTATACATTAAGGCGGGATGGTTCACTTTTTGGTCGATTTGTTCATGCATTTATTATTTGTATAGTTTCCTCGCTAGACCTCCATCAAACTTTAAAAAACACCCCCAAGGCCCCCCTTTACATTTACAGGGCCCATGCATCAGGGTCATTTATAATCCTTCCTGTTGCTATCTATTGATCTTGGATGGCCGCATTGGGCATATATAAACACCTGTGTCTATGCCTTATTTCAAGCCACGCATCACAAGACTCTAACACAATACCCTCATCTGGGATATAATGGCTACAAACGTTGAAAATTAAATAATTCTGTGTATATATTAACTACATTGCTGTTAATTACTTTAGCCAGGAAGTTAATATGCAGTAGAGGTAATTATAAACACTGCAATCATAACTTGTTGGACGGTAATTGCGGATGAGCAAATTATCAAAGTGTGTGTGACTCCTGAAAGGGTAATTAGTTAGTGATGTATGTATGTGTGTAAAAGTGTGACTGTGTGTGTACGTCTCTCTCTCTCTCTGTTCGTGTGTGTGTGTGTGTGTGTGTGTGTGTGTGACATTCTGCCTGCGTTCATTGGTGTGCGTGTAAGTTATTCGTGGAAGGGATATTACCAATGCGGGGTCTGAACTTAAGGGAGCCCACCTCGCTGTTTTCTCTTTCTCTCCCTCTCTCTTTGGCTTGTATTCGTTCGGCCCCATTCAGCCTATTGTTTTAAGACGTTTACCCCCATCAAGGTTTCAATATTTTCCTGGCGAGCGGTAGTGAGCCATCATATATATATTTTTGTTTTGACAGCAAGCTAAATTTGTATATTTTTCGATAGAAAAATTTCTCCGGCGAAGCCGGATTTCTCCATACAATGCTGGCTCGCTATCGCTCGCCAGGAAGATATCGACACCTGGATGGGGATAAACGTCTTAAAACAGTTGGCTGAATGGGGCCGAATGGATACAAGCCAGGGAAAGAGAGAAGTGGAGAAAAAAATTAAAAAAGCCGGCGACCCCCCTGAATTGGTCTACAGTGGGTGCAATTGGTCTAATAATTTTGCCACATCGCCGAGTGACATTTAACCCTGACGATACTCCACTGTAATTATGTCTGCCAGATGTAGAATTAGGTATGTAATTAGAGGGAAATGTTAAAGGGGAGGTAATTGCTTTTTTTTGGGAACCCATTCTCCCTCATGTTTAGCCTCATTATTTGTTTAGATTATGAGACGTTCACCCGATTACTTTGTCGATATTAAGACCTGTTGTCCCGTTTCCTTATCAATATCAAGACTTTTCGTGCCATTTAGTCGTCGATTTTTTTCCTGGCAAACGATAGCGAGCCTGCAATTTAGGAAGAACCGGCCTTCGGTCGGGATATTTTTCTATCGAAAAATAAACAAATTTATCTCGATGGGGGTTCTTGGGGGTATTTCTTTTAAGCTTGATGGAAGCCTAGGGAGGAAACTAATAATTATAATAAATAAATACATAAATGAACAAATATATAATACCTACTCCCTTAGGAACAATCCCTTGACTGTATTCCAATCGAGGCTACAGTATGCTTTATCAATTACGACCACCCAAGACAGTTTTAAACCCAGCCTATTGTAACTCAGGGAGGGCTGGAGAAAATGGGTTGTAATTGTTTACACCTATATACTAGTTGATTTATCTCAGAAAATATAATAATCTGAGCTCGATTGTTAATGGCCTATTTGAGTTATGAGAGGTTAGGGTTGGTGTTTCTGGACTGGTCATAAAGCTGGTATCACACGAGCGCTTTTTCCCTAAACATTTATCCTCAACACCGATCTGACAGCTTATGAGGTCAACATTTAAAATATTTCGGCTACCTAAATTCATCTACCATCAGTCTAGTTTTCGATACCAGTGCAAAATATTCTAGAAATATTGCCAGGAAAATGTTGATAATAGAATGTTGACTATAAAAGCTCTCGTGTGATACCGGCTTAAGGCATACACTGTAATTATTTTTAACATCGATCTTAACAACAATAATCCCCAAATTAAATTGATGAAAGAATGTGATTCTCCCGGGATTCGAATCTAGGATATCTCATACAGAACTTACACGCTCTAACCATTACACCATCAAAACAGTTATAATGTCAAAGGTTATGAAAAGGCACAGTTGTATTCATGAACAACCTCTAAGGGGGGTGCCCTGCTTTTTTCTCTACTTTCTCTCTTTATCTGGCTTGTATCCATTCGGTCCCATTCAGCCTACTGTTTTAAGACGTGTATCCCCATCCAGGTGTCGATTTCTTCCTGGCGAGCGATGGCAAGCCAACATTGTATGGAGGACAAATTTACAAATTAAGCCTGCTGTCAAAAACAATATTAAAAATAGGTAAATGCAAAGCGGCGAGCGAGAAAACTTGACAACCAATGATTATGTCTCCTACTATTACGTTTGATTTATAACAACATATGCTTGTGACACCTACATAATTCTACTATCATAACTGCCCTATTTATGTAATGCTCAGTTGTACATACTCCATGCATGAAATTTTGCCAAAAAAAACAAAAAAAACAACACATAACATAGAGTGCCAAAAAACTATAATAAAACAATAAAAATATAACATTGAATTGATAATAATCTTTGTATTGTTAGGGCAACTCAAAATTTCAACTCAAAATCTCAAAATCTGGAGAAATTAGACGATTCTATTCACCTTAGAAAGAACCTCAAGCAAATAATAAGGCTTCAAACTATCTCAACCAACCCCTCTAACTACCACAGATCCTTCCTAAGCTGCATAATATCGTTTAAATATAGCTAGAATAAAATATAACACACGTCGCTGGTAATCAAAGGGTTAAATAAAATAAACAGTAATACGATGTTGAATGTATGCTTGGTGTCAAGGTTTTGTGTGTCAATAATGCCTTTGGGTCCCTGTTTACTGTATTCATAAATTGTGTACACAATATTCCAGCTTGGAACTCACTTCCTGCTGGAGTATTATATTTATGGGAAGATAGCTCGTTGTCCTAGAATCCCTTCTCCCTCATGTTTAACCCCATTAGTTTTGAGATTTTAAGACGTACGGCCCATTAGTTGGCGATTTTAACACCTTTCACCCCATTTCGTTGTCAAATTTTAAGACCTTTCGTGTCATTTAGGTGTCGATTTATTCATGGCGAGCGATAGCGAGTCTCTAATTTTAAGAAAAACTGGCCTTCGGTTAGAACATTTTACTATCGAAAAGTATACAAATTTATCTTGAAGAGAGGACTAGGGGGTGTTTGATGAAAGTCTAGGGAGGACAAAAATCAAATAATGAATATATAAATAAATAGACCCAAAAAGATAACCTCTGTCTCCTTAAGCAGATTATACCTGTGGTAGTGTCGCATTTCACCAGATTAGTTACACAAGCTTACCAGTTAATATTCTAAACACATTTATTTACAACCACGTTTTTAATGCTTACCATAGTGTACCCATTGTACCCATTGGTGAGGGAGTTAAGTATAAATAAACTTATAACTTTACGAATCAATCGTTTTAATCAGCTCCTTTTTATAAAATACAACAATGTAGACAGTAATTTCTAATTCTGAAAATATGTTATATACAAATTATACACAATATGTCGGCACCTATCTTATGAATCTAGGAACTGGCGCTACAACTTATAAAGAGAGTTTAAAGCAGGGATGAATAGGGTAAATAAAGTGTTCGTAGTAATATATCCATATAAAGGTACAATGACAGTATTAAATTATCTAATTATTTTGTTCCTTCCAACAACCAACTATACTCCTGAAATCGATTAATGAAATTTACAAACACATGTGGCAGTCCGTGGATTCGAACCCAGGACGCTCACACCGAAAATCAACACCATATGCATCGCACCACGAAGACAGTTAAAGGATGGTGGACACTGCCTACGATTTATTATGCAACTTCGAATCCTGCATATCAATCTAAGCATGTACACACATCCCAACTGCAACTCACGTAGGCTATGCATATGTGACTGGAAAGAGCAATTAATGGGGCCTTAACCACTAGGGAAGTCCTCTCGATAAATTACCCCTGAACCAATATCAATTATTATATTCCTTAGGGTAAATAAAGTGTTCGTAGTAATATACCCATATAGAGGTACATTGACAGTATTAAATTATCTAATGTTAGGCTAGAAAGGTAATTCACTATCAAAATGCCAATCATCATATATATATAAACACCCTGTTAGGAAATTCAACCGACAAAAACGTACAGCATTATTACTGACAAAAATGAAAATCTTGTACTATATATCGTTTTTCCATATCTTGTAGCAATAATGAGTTAGAGGGCATTTAATTATAATAATAAATGTAGGCCTGACCGGGGACAGAGACTTGTCCACACGTCCGAACACTGTTCCCCACCATTCCTCAGGTTGGACTGAACACCTGATTCGGAAAATGATTTATGAAACACTTAAAACAACTGAGTATTCTATCTTTTCATAGTAGCGAAATGAGGTGTACGTAAGTCCAAAAACACTACATAACAATAATTGGAAATGTTTATTATTTTACCAACGTAAATATCCTGGCCATATCATTTCTAACTTAATAAAAGGTGGTTGCCGCAGTGACTTCATTCCCAGCAGGCTCAGCCGCGGGCCCAGATGGTATCCGACCCGCCAACCTCAAAGACCTCTTGGGTCAGGGATCAGGAGCTGCTGGGGAGGCACTCTTGGAAACCCTCACCAAATTCATCAACATGGTTTTAAGAGGGGAAGTACCCAACTGTGCCACACCCCTATTTTTTGGGGCATCACTCTGTGCACTGGCAAAAAAAGATGGCGGTGTGCACCCAATAGCAGTAGGGAACACCTTCCGCCACCTTGCCACAAAGGTGGGTTTGAAACCACTCTCGAATGGCCTAGGTCAACACTTAAGACCAGTTCAACTAGGTTTCGGAACTCCAGGGGGGTGTGAAGCTGCTGTACACGCAACCCGCACCTACCTCAGCCAAGCCCAAGAAAAACGAGTGCTTCTAAAGATTGACATGCGGAACGCATTCAACAGCATTCGCAGGGATGTCTTCCTCCGTGCAGCTCAAGAACACATCCCCACTCTGTACCCCCTGCTTTGGCAGGCTTATTCCAAACCTTCAATCCTGATTTTTGGCGAGACGGTAATCCCATCAGCGACCGGGTTACAGCAGGGAGATCCAGGTGGTCCTGCTCTTTTCTCAATAGGGGTGGATGCAGCAGCTAACAAAGTAAGGTCAGAACTGAATGTATGGTACCTGGACGATGCAACCTTGGGTGGGTCAGCAGAGAACGTTCTAACCGACCTAAATAACATCGTAACTGACCTCGGCCAGGCTGGGCTAGTGATAAATGACACCAAATGTGAACTTGTCCTCCTCAACCACACACGTGAACAAGGAGAAGAGACTCAGGCCCTGTTTCGAGGCATATTGCCAAATGTAAAGATCCTTCAGGAGCACCAGCAAACCCTATTAGGTTCCCCACTAACTCTGGCAGCAATCCCACCAGCACTTCAAGTTAAAAAGGAGGAGCTTCAACGTCTCGTGAGTCGCCTGATACACATCGATGCCCACTCAGCTCTGGCCCTTCTCAAGAACTGTTTCTCCATCCCAAAACTCCAATACCTCCTGCGCACATCGATGACTTACACGAACAATGGTGGCCTCCAAGAATTAGACAGCATAATCCGAGAAGCAGTGACCAGCATCACCAACGTGGAATTTAAAGAACGGACCTGGACACAAGCCACCCTTCCTGTCCGCCTCGGGGGCTTGGGCATACGGAGAGCCTCGGATATTGCCTCCCCAGCCTTTATCTCTTCCCTCATCGCGACCAACGACCTTGTAGTGTCCATCTTTTCTTCTCAACCCGGAATGACACTTAATTGGGACGTAACAGCAGTGATTAACACCTGGAAGGAAAGTACAGGAGTAGAGGAGGAGCCTCAGGGTACCTCCAGGAGCAAGCAGAAAGCGTTGGATACCATCTCGGCGAAGAAAACTCAAGAAAATCTCCTAACCAATGCAGACCAGGTTGCAAAAGCACGCCTCCAGGCAGCCGCCCGTTCGGAGAGTGGCTTGTGGTTACACGCCATCCCCATCCCACCTCTTGGAACTCACTTGGATGCTGAAGCGCTCCGGGTTGCCATCGCGCTCAGAGTGGGTGCGGCAGTTTGTCACCCACACACTTGCAAGTGTGGTAGGGGGATGGATGCTCAAGGTCACCATGCCTTGTCATGTAATTACAACGCAGGCCGCCTGCCAAGACACTCTGCACTAAATGATGTCATAAAACAGGCCCTGCAGAGTGCTAACCGTGCATCAATCCTCGAACCCCATGGACTTCACAGAGAAGACGGCAAACGGCCAGATGGGATGACCACTTTCCCTTACAAGAATGGCCGGTGCCTCGTGTGGGATGCCACATGTGTCGACACTTTCTCCACAACCAACATCGCCAGAAACGCCGACGAAGCAGGTGAAGCTGCCCGGATAGCAGAAAATAAAAAGCGAGAAAAATATCAAGCCATCGCCAGAAATCATCAGTTCGAGCCCCTGGCATTCGAAACTTCAGGAGTCTTCAGCCCTACCACCCTTAAGATGGTGAATGAAATAGGCCGTAAAATCAGAGAAGTTTCAGGAGAACCCCGGGAAACCCTCTGGCTCAAGCAAAGACTAGGGATGGCTATCCTCCGGGGCAATGCCACCAGCGTCATGAGCTCAGTTCGACTGGACTTGGTCATGCCACTGTGTGAGGCCCGGGCAGGAGTGGTGTATCCGTAGTCTTTCCACAGTAGGGTAAAACAAAACATAAACTTTATTTAACCGTCCTGGTGGTGTAATGGTTAAGGTGGCAAAAATATGTGTGTGATAACCCGGGTTCGAATCCCGGTGGATCATATATACTTTAATTAATTTCATTGGGGGTGTGGTGGTGAGATTAATAAAAATAATATTTGTATGTAACATGTGTGATGCACATAAATAAAAGGGGGATGTGTCGGATGGTTGAAAACCACAGTTGCTCGCGCGTTTGGGGCTAGCAACGCGTATTATGAAAAACATGTATCCTCCTTCATTCACTGTCCCCCCCTTCACTCACTCAACCCCACAATTTGCCGGAGGATAACAGGTTTTTCACAATACGTAGACGGAGGTCTTTAAAAAAAAAAAAAAAATTAATAAAAATAACTGGTGGTTAATAAAATGTTATTAACATATTAAATCCATGTCTCTTTATATCTAGCAAGTCCTGTCATACTAACCAAGCAAGTCTTGTAACTTGTTTTATATCTAGCAAGTCCTGTCATACTAACCAAGCAAGTCTTGTAACTTGTTTTCAATGCAATTTTTTTGTTTTCATTTGACAATATTGTTTATAATATTTGTATCTACCTACTCTCTTATTTTGTCGGTGGAATTTCCGAACACCCTGTATTTATATATATATATATATATATATATATATATATATATATATATATATATATATATATATATATATATCAAGTACTAGAAGTGAAGAAGTGAAGAAACCCAGACGTAAAGGCAGGATAATTCCAAACCTTGACGTCTCCGCCTTCCTCCTACCACCACACATTTCACACAGTATTTGCATCCTGGTAAGTTATATTGCCTGTCTCTCCCTACCTTCTTCCACTGTCTCTCCCCCCCCCCCTCTCTCTCTCTCTCTCTCTCTCTCTCTCTCTCTCTCTCTCTCTCTCTCTCTCTCTCTTAGCTGTCTCCTCGGCTGTCAGGGGCGTTTTATTGGTGCTTATTTGCATTTCCCAGGACGCAGGCCCTTTGGTGTCTTATTGCGTGTCTTTGGTTAAGGTGTCTGTGTGAGTGCAGATCAAGTTTGGTGTCAGCGGAGATAGGTAGGTGTGTGGTGTAATGGGTAGATAGATAGTCAGATAGATAGATAGATAGATATAAAGATGATAGTTAAGAACATAGAAAGCTTAAGATGGAAAATTACAATACGAAAGATAGATGGTAATACATATATGTATATATATATATATAGTAGGTAATATGCACACACTTCAGTTGTTTACTAACACACGCGTGCACCGCCTTTTCTTACTTCATTAAGGGAAGTGAGGACAACATTCTTAATTAAAACTCTGGGCTAAAATATGAAGCCGTTCTTCAGGAAGTATGATCATTCCACGGTGCTGGTACCAACACCACATGCATACGCACATACACACATATGAACACACACATACACACACATACACTCACATACCCAGACAGCAGTGTTATCACAAAACTAAAAGCTCTAAACAAAATTCATGCCAAGAAAAACTTATCCCAAGAAAAATAAATCGAAAGAATAGTCAGTGTTAGAAGAAGAAAACCAAAACCAAAAAAACATCAAGCCATACCTATACACAGAAGTACCAAGACAATGGTACGACCTGCCGACACTCCTGCTATCAAATGTCACCTCAACTCAACTCAACATCTAGCTGGAGGAACTCATCATCACAACACGGTCAGTAAATAGCAAAGTTATAGCCATCATGGAGGCCTGGCAAATTACCCCAGAGAATTGCACCATAGAGGATTACCACCTGTTTTCCCAGCTACGAACCAATAAACGTGGAGGAGGTGTCACCCTTTTTTGCCACCAAGACCTATGCCCCAAACAACTAAAATTAATGTTCCTGACACAGTCGAAGCACTTTGGGTTCGTGTTACACAAAAACACAGCCCCAGACAGGCAGCCTCCACAACTTACTGTGTAGTGTATCACCCCCCACGGTCACCCTACAAGGATCTCCTATTACAGCACCTCACGGACACCTCTGACTCCCTCAGGACAACCTACCCCAGTGCTAAAATTGTAATTTGTGGCTACTTCAATAAAATTGATACCACTCATCTTCAAGAACAACTCCACCTCACTCAAGTGGTTAATCTTGCAACACATGACAACAAAGTTCTCGACCTCATTCTCACGGACATGAGTGACATGTACCAGACCCCAACAGCCCTAGCGCCATTTGGTAGAAGTCCTCACAAATCAGTCCTGTGGTCACCAGTACCCACCACTACCCCTCCACCAGCCCTTGACACCAAGATTTATCGGCTTCTAACCGACTCTGGTATCATGAATTTTGGGCAATGGATCACAAGTCATCCCTGGCAGGAGGTTCTACGACCAGATAACGTGGACACCAAATGGGAACATTTCAGCAACACCATCAACCAGGCATATGAACAATCTTTCCCAACAAAAACTTTGAAAATCCATCCAAATTATGCACCTTGGATCTCGCATCGCATCAAAAGACTCATCCAACAGAGAAACCTGGCCCTAGAACATCTAGATATGAACCTCTACAGAAAACTTTGCAACAAAGTCATCCATGAAATATGTAAAACAAAGAAAACCTACTATCGCAACATCTGAAGCATGGTAATATTGGCAAATGGTACGACGGTATAAAAAAACTTACGGGAATGACAAAGCAGAAACCTCTATCACTTCCCTGTGTGAATCACCTAACCAATGAAAATGCCGCCAACGAAATCAATAAACATTTCGCCGGTATCTGTCAACGTCTACCAGCACTACAAACGGAGCAACTTCCTGCCTACCTCCCCTCCCCTGCCCCCGGAATCCGTGGAAGAGTATCAAGTTTCAAACCACTTACAAAATTTTAAAAACAAACGTTCAGTCACTCCACAGGATATACCAGCAAGAATTTACAAGGAATTTGCATGTGAAATTGCCAAGCCTCTAACCTCCATCATAAATGCATCGCTTGCGCAAAGTAAGTGCCCAGCTGAGTGGAAAATATCCTATGTCACTCCACTACCAAAAACCACAAACCCTGAAACCCTTGACAATTTGCTCCCAATTGCCATAACTCCTATCCCCAGTCTCATTCCCTGGTCTGTTTGCTAGACTTCATTTACCGCAACCTGGGGGAAAAAAAATCAGTTGCCTTAACTTTCCTAGATTTCAGTAAGGTTTTTTATCTAGTCAACCACAACATTGTCATACAAAAGGCAACAGAGCTCGGATTACAACCCTCCCTCGTTTCATGGCTGGCGAACTTCCTCAGCGACCGCAAACAATCTGTGCGGTTAAAAGGCACAGTATCCTCTGACCTGTGGGATCCCACAGGGTACCAAAATGGGCCCATTTGTCTATCTCATGTTGATCAACGATGCAATGCGAGACACAGATGCATGCTTGAAGTGTGTGGATGACTCAACAATCGCAGTGAACATAGACAACACTTCATCTGACTTCAGCATACTTCAGGATCTTGTCAACCAACTCCAGGCCTGGACTTCAGCCAACGACGTCACCATAAATAGTGCCAAAACAGTAGTGATGCACATCAGCGTGGGTTCAGACATCATCGACCCCCTCTCATCACCCTCGGATCCAGCGCTCTACAGGTAGTGAATAATTTCAAACTATTAGGTGCCATCATACACGACAATCTAAATTGGAAACCCCATGTCAGTAGTGTAGTCAAAATCTGTGGCTATAAACTCTACCTCCTTCGCCGTCTTAAGTTGCTAGGCGCTCCCTCACCCGACCTCTCATACGTGTACAAGTTGTTCATTTTGCCCAAACTCACTTATTTTGCCCAGCATGGACCTCATCACTAACAGCAATACAGAAAGAACAACTCGAAAAAGTGTAGAAAATAGCTTGCAGGATCATTCTAGGACCCTCGTACACAAACTACCCCGAAGCGCTACGGTTCCTGGGGTTAGAAACGCTATCGAGCCGATACCGGAACCTCGCTCTGAAATTCGGTCAAAAGCTGGTTGCCAACCCACGTCACCAAAACATGCTTCCACCCCCAGCGTCCCCTCCCAGGAGAGCTACCAGGCATCACAATACCATCACCCCTATATGCGCAAGGACATCAAGATATCAAGCAAGCCCCATCCCCTATATCGTGAACCTAATCAACCAACAGTAAGACAAGTCATAAACAATCACTAGTGTGCAACTAGCCATATCGCATTAAGTGTCAAACTGACCAACACAGTGGGAAGGCAGTGTCGCACGAGCTCGTTTTCCGTCAACTTTCACCGGCAAGCTACCTTTGGTAAAGTCTCCGCTCCTAATGCAAATTAGCCTTGAAACATTTTAAGTTAGATATACATAAATGAGTAAACAATAAAAAAAGCAATAATAAATACTTAATAAATTATATAATAAATAATTAATTAAATATACTTGCTCCCGAGAAAAAAATGCCGGGAAATGCGCTTTCTAAAATATGGTGAACCAAAAAAAAATAAAAAATAAAAAAATAAAAAAATCATACGTAATCAAAGTCATACAAGATATGTCATCTCTATCCTAGATTAACAAGTAAACCAACTCACAAGCTTTCAGAGAAAACTTGTAAAATGTACCATTATCATCTCGACTTGAACATCATCAGCTAACGAAGTAAATCATATCTAACTGACCAAAATTTAATACCAGTAACTCTTGTGCAATCTCTTACTTTGGTCCATATTGTATTGTAAGTTAATGTAATTTAGAGTTAAGCAACAAACTGTTCTTGTGTACATTTTCAGCCAATGGCTGCAACTATCAATAAACTGTTTATTATTATTATTATTATTATTATTATCATTATTTATTATTTTATACATATACACACACACGGGTCGGGTTGGCTGACTGTCTTGTGGTGCTGTGAGGTATCCGCGAGGTTAAGGGTTCAAGTCCACCAGAATCCATGGAAAGGACGCATCAAGGCGTAGACACCCTCGTCTTATTTTAGAGTGTCCAAAAACGAGGGAATTGTTGGCTATGGGTGACCGACGTCACTAGGCAGCCGTAGGGCGCGGGTGGACTGCCACAAAGATGGCGCGAGGTCCCCATGGACGGAGGAAGGCAGGTAGGGCTCATACCAGAGGCTTGCAAATGCAAGTTTCCTGTTCATCTACCGTTCGTCCATTGCCCTTGTACCGGTATTGCCTTTGCACCGTCCATATAAAAAGGATGGACATGGGACAGGATAAGAACAAAAACAGATTACATCCCGACACGTCAAATTCAGCACTTTGTCCCGTTTTCCGCTATATTTGCCGACGTCTTGCAGGGGCACAGTCGAGGCAATGATGGGTGCATGTGCACCACACACCATGGTCGCCGACAGATCCCCCATATTTGGTCCCGACCCAAAAATCCATAAGGTCGGCCAATTACATGTTGAAAAAGTCTTGTGTGTGAAAGAGGCTAAGGCCTAATGAATTTATCGGCCACCCCGATGAACAGGATTGTAGCGTGGTCCCTCACTAGCCAAGCTGCTCAACTATCAGCTTGCAACACAACACAAGAGCAACACAACACAATCACATGCTGCAATCACAACAACAGACTCTACTCCTTCACGTAAACAACAAGCAAACACTCTCATCAATCACTTCTCTCATGTCAGTCACCTAAAACCCCACAAAGACGACCGACGTGTCATCCGACGCAAAAGACAATTCCCCACAGACCCTGACTATACACCCTTCACCAACAACCAGACAAAGCATATCATCAACAATCTCAAGCTCTCACCCGCCTGTGGCGTAGACAACATAAGCAACATTCACCTCAGACACCTGTGACCACAAGGCATACAAGCACTCACTAACATATCAAACTACAGCTACTCACACAACACAATACCAGACATCTGGAAGCATGGTATCATCATCACATTCCCCAAACCTAACAAAGACCCCACGCTACCATCCTCACACCGCCCTATCACACTCCTTTGCACCCGCTCCAAAGTCATAGAGCGCCTCGTACTACAACTGATGACACCTGACTTACCCCTTTCTCCAACACAACACGGCTTCAGGCCATTCCACTCCACAAACACTCTTCTTACAGACCTTACACAAAGAGCTTTTGACGTCATCAGCTCAGCTAGACCACCACACAGATCAGTACTTGCTACACTTGACATTAGTAAAGCCTTCGATGCCATCCCCCGCCACAACCTAACAAACAAAATCTACAAGACAAACATGCACAACAACACAAAAAGATGGCTGGCCAACTTCTTAGCAGGCAGATGTGCACACGTATCTTTTGCCGGTCAGTCATCTAGCATTAGAAATTTCCCAAACGGAGTCCCGCAAGGATCCGTCCTGTCGCCCGCACTCTTCAATCTGTACATGCATGATATAAATACACCAAATTCACCCCAAATAACCATAGCCTCCTACGCAGACGACATAACACTCACAAGCACGCACCAAAACCCAGACACAGCAACAAGACTCCTTCAAGACTATCTCGACACATTACATGAATGGTGCACTACAAACAGACTCAATTTAGCCCCAGCTAAATCCACTGCAATCCTCCTCACAAGCTGGACAGGAGAGCACGATTACGTCCCGGGACTCAACATAAACAACACCCCTAACACACACACACACACACAAAATCCTAGGAGTAACATACAACACCCAAATGACATTCAAACAGCACACCACAAACACGAAAAAGAAACTGACACCCAGACTTAACGCCCTCAGATCACTTGCCCACACGAAATTTGGACACAACAAAGAAACCACCACCACAGTCTACAAACAATACATAAGATCAGTTATGGAATATGCAAGCCCGGCCTGGGCTTCTAACCTAGCTGAAACACATCATAAGACCTTACAGACTATTAAAAATAAAGCCCTTAAAATCATCACAGGATGCACAGCTACTACACCCACAGATCACCTACATCAAGAAACCAAAGTCCTAAAAGTCAAAGATCATCTAGACATGAGAGGCACTCAATTCCTGGCAGCAGCCTCCACGAATCAACACCACCCACTACACTACATGGCAACACACCCACAGACACCAAGAAATATCAAAACAACACCCAGCACACGCTATCACACACAAATACTGTCTTCTCTCCCTCTCTGCCCACCCCAAACCAACTTCCGGAAGCACATCCATACTCATATCACTCGCCGTTCCATCCACTCACTCATAGACAACACGCAGCTGCAAGCACGACCTCCCGAAATCCATCCTTCTGAATCCTCCCTTCCTCGCGAGGACAGAGTCCACCTGGCCAGGCTGAGATGCGGACACCATCCAGCTCTTCTGAGCTATCAGAAGAGACTGGATGACTCCGTCGTCGACACCTGCCCGGGTTGTAACACAGCACCCCATACCATAAAACACATCATAGAAGACTGCATTTCACACAACCACTTACACCAACAACACAATTTACACTATTTGAGAGCTCTGTTGGAGAGCCCGACCGTGGCCATGGCCTTCCTTAAGGACTCGGGGCTGTTCGGCCAGGCAGCTTAGGGAACAACAACAACAACAACAACTATCAGCTTGTGTTAGCCTACATTTAGGTCTCACCAATGCATCTGCGTATGCTGGTGGGAACCCAGCCACCTCACTGCCGCCAAAGGTTGCATGTGACTCAAATATTAACGTGAATCTTTTTAGACCAAGGGCCACAATCACTTATCTTTCACTTTCGTGGTCTCCACTTGGTAACAAATTGAACATTTGTGCAAATGGGCTTTATATGGTTCAAAACAAAGTGTTCTTGTTACCATTTGTCACCTGTGCCAGAGAATGGTCTCAGCTCAGTTGAAAGGAGAAGGAAGTGGCATCTGAGCCACTTATCAGGTGAAAATTTAAATGTTATTGACTAAACTCGAGGTTGTTTTGATTCATCAAAAAAAAAAAGTGAGTGAGGGAGACAAAACGCAGAACTGCCTGTAGTGCCTCCCCCAGAGTTGAAAGAGAGACAGGGTCAAAATTAAGTGACGTTCGAGCCAAAACGCCTGGACATACAGAGTTTGAAGCAATTTAATTCATAGAAAGAGGGAAAAACTGATTCTGGGAGAGAGTTCCAGAGCTCAGCAGTTGAATAGAAGAAAGTCTGAGAATAATGTTTCACTCATGGGTTGGAGAGTTGCACAGAGTAGGGGTGGGATTGTGTTGCAAGACAGGTAGCCTACTACGTACCCTACGTAGAGGAGGTGGTATACACTGGGAAAGCTCTGAGGAACATTGTTTATTATAGTAGCGATAGAATAGTGAGAGAGATGCAACATTGCGGCGAAGAGAGAGAGATTGCAGAGAGTTGGTGAGTGGGGGGAGTTAATGATACGAAAGGACTTCCTTTCTACTTTGTCTAGGAGTGCAGTGTGAGAAGATCCTCCCCATACATGTGAACAATACTCAATACAAGGACGCACTGTGCCCCTGTACAGGGCAAGAAGCTGTGCAGGGGTAAAGAACCCCTTGAGACAGTTGAGCACACCCAGCTTCTGGGAGGCTGCCTTAGAAAGACTGGTAATATGGTCCTTCCAAGTGAGAGCAGAAGAAAAAGAGACACCGAGAATATTGAGAGAAGATGAAGGATTGATTTTTGTATTGTTGAAGTGTAAGGGATAGTCCTCTGGGAGTTCTAAACGGGTAGTAAGATGAAGAAATTGGGTTTCGGAAGATTTAAAGGTAACAAAAATACGGTTATATAGATCAAGTATGGTTATCTATCATATTTTCTTGTTTGTTTACTATAATTGAGCAATAGCAGTGCCAAAGCTTTATCTAACAATAGCAGGAAGTCTTATGATAGCCTATGATTTACTTCTTTCATACTTTATTTTTCCTGCGTATGCAGTTTTATAATAGTTACCCATATTATCCATATATGTTATACAGAAAACCAGTGTGGGGAATCTGTGTTATAGACAATTTCCTTTATTGGGGTAACTTTGTATTTTTGCTAGGACTATCATACATAGTTTCGGAGGCCATAATTTTTACATAAATACACTGGCCACACAGACCTTGCAATTCTAGCGAGGTGGTCCCAGTAGAAAGAGAGAGAGAGAGAGAAAGAGAGAGAGAGGGGGGAGGGGAGGGGAATAATTTGCATAGCTTTACATAGATACACTGGCCACACAGACCTTGCGCATGAACGAGTGAGTGTTAACAAGTGAGATAATGAGTGATGGTTTGTATTTTAGATACCAGCATAGCAGGAAGGGGAGGACTAGATGAAGAGAGTTACTTGAAGCTTTGAGAGGACCTTCCTTCATATTATGACACAGACACAGAAGTAGAGCAGGATGTAGATAGCGAGTGTGAAGATGACCCTGATCCACCCAATCCTACCTATCTAACATCTGATCCATTAGATAAAGGTCAAAGTAAAGGTGATGCAGCACAAAGTGAAGATGATGCAGCCATAGTCCAGGAACACCCTTCTCTTATGACAACTGATCAGGAACCCCCTGACCAGGAACGTCTGTGTACTAGCGCAAATGATCAAGAACTCCCTACTTTGAGTTTTTGATGAAGACACTATCAATTCGCTTGTTTACCAGACAAACAAAGGGCAAAGCAATATCTCTAACAAAAGATTAAATTAAATTAATTAATTAATTAATGTTTTTCTTGGAATCAACATAATGATGGGTTACCACAAACTACCATCTGTGCGCCATTTTTGGGCAACAGGAGAGGACCTGGGTGTCAGACCTATTCAAGAAGCAATGGCATGTGATAGATTTCTTACAATTTTTAGTAAACTACACCTGAATGACAACGCAAAAATGGACCCCAATAGAAAGGGTAAACTATACAAACTAAGACCACTAATTGAAAGCTTGAATAGGAAATTCCAAGACATCAGATACAATATAATCCCACGAAGCCAATCAAGAGGAGATATAAAGTGTGGTGTCTTGCTGATAATGCTGGATATGTTTCCAAGTTTACACTGCCAAAGGAGAAATTCATTGATCCCAACTTTAGGAAGGAATTCAGATTAGGTGGAGAGGTAGTTCTCAAACTGACTGATCATCTCCATAAAAAGAACCACAAAGTCTTCTTTGATAATTACTTCACTTCTGTTCCTCTCCTGGAAGCCTTGCAATGCTTTCAGATTCAAGGTTGTGGCACACTACGTATTGCAGGGACACAATTATAGGCAATTATGTTATATGTTCAAGCCAAATACAGTATAATATTTTAGTATCTAACAAATTACCAAAGATAATCATGAAATGTGATATTGAAGTGATCTGATAATACTAATTGCCAACAATAAACATAAAATATACTTGTGAAATGTTATAAACTCTGCGTAAGCAGAGTGGTATCGCTCCCCCGTATAGTGGTACCATGCCGGCTGAAATGTCTGTCTGTCTGTCTGTCCGGATATTTCTCGTAGACCGTTCGACGGATTTTCATCATACTTCATACGTCAGTGCGTGAATGCGACGGTCAGTTTCCCCCCCCCCCCCCCCCTCCGGACCCCCCCACCCCCACCCGAAGGTTACCTCCCTCTAACATTCTTCTGTGGCAGCAATGATGGCGTTCTGTGTGTTATTTTACATTTCTGTATTCTTACATAAGTGTACAATTATTTTTATTTTCAGCTGAAAATTGCGTCCTTTTTTTGTTTCAAAAGCCTGACGGGACTCCGAGTTCCCACCATTGTATTTTTGTATGATAAATACATAATGGTAATTTTGCAACATAAGTTGTTTCTTAGGTTCCTAAGAAGGGGATATCTCCAAATTGGAATGAAAATATAAGGTTTTCATAATTCAGAACTGAAAAGGTTAAGATGTAGGCTTGTTCACCAGGTTGGTCAGTGGAAACAGAGGAGAGCCATTGGTGGTGGTGATCATTGAAATCTCCTAAGATGGAGATTTCTGCGAAAGGAGAGATGGATAGAATGTGTTCCACTTTAGAAGTTAGATAGTCAAAGTATTTTGGATAGTCAGTAGAATCAGGGGAGAGATAGACAGCGCAGAAATATTTAGTTTGAGAGTGACAAGAAAGTTTTAGCCAGAGAGTTGAGAAGGCAGAAGAATCTAAGTTGGGAACACGAGAGAAAGCAAGATTTTTGCGTACATAGACGCAACATCCACCTTTGGCTCGAAACTACTTCAAGCAAATGTTCACTAGGAGGTATATCAAGCACAGATTTTTTACAAGAATGCACATTGAAAGTTAAGACTGCCTATTGATCATAGGCCATGATGCAGAATGTCACTTCATACTATCTATTGGGGGTGAGCCAAAGGTTGCCCCTGTCCCTGGATTGTTCTGTTCCCATGAAAAGGCCGACACCCGTCTTCTACTGAACTCTGGATATGCAACACAATTCTGTTCTATTTTGGTCATCAAGTCTCCTAACACAGATGTGTTGATCATTGCCATGTCAAAGTGTCATGAGATGACTGCGAATGTTCTGTTTGAGACTGGCAGGGGAGATCAACGAAGGACCCTGGATGTTTCAGCTATGAATCGGCACTTTTTGGCTCAACTAAAGCTAGTTCACTCACTGGCTTTCATAACTTGACTGCAGCTGTGAGTGCCTTCCATGTAATGAGGAAGAAAAAGCCTGCTGCACTCATGTTGGAAGACAGTGAATCAAAATGTTTTGACCTCTTCAGTACTATAGGGCAATCCTTTTAATTCACCAGAACATCTCCTCCCATTGACTGAGGAATTTATCTGTAAGCTGTATGGAAAAAGATATCTGAAGAAGTTGAATACTGACCGAGCAGCTATGTTCAAGATGGGCAGACAATTGGAGAACTCACTCCCCCCAAATCAGGACTCGCTCAAGCTGCACTTATACAGAGCAAACTACCGACAGCTATCCACCGGCACTGTCTGGAGCAGTTTCCTGACATTCTAAGCCCAGATGGCTGTGGTTGGGAACTGAAAGATGGACTACTACAGGTCAAGTGGATGCAGTTGCCTTGTGCACCAAAAGCTGTTCTGAAATTGGTAAAGTGCAATTGCCAAAAAACTCAATGTGTTAAGAGCAGCTGTACATACTGGAAGAACAGTTTGAAGTGTACAAATTTGTGTATGTGTAATGATTGTTCCAATGTCCATCATACTGACCTTCCTCCAAAGAATAATGAGCTGCAGGAAGACAGTGACAGTGAAAGAGACCTGGATTTAAAAAGTATTTGTATGATTTTATGATAACCGAATTTCGGACCCTTCTTTGACCCTTCATTGTATATGTTTTCTATATTTTTGTATGTTACCCTGTTTAGCCAACCTGAAAGTATATTTAAGTGGTGAATACACTATTTTGCACCACAATTGAGCATCTAAAGATTATTATTTTCCTTGTTACCCTTATGGAAGCAGATTATCAAGATTTTCTGATGTGATACAAAAGGGGTTAATATTGGTTAAACTGGCTGAATTCAACTTTGGTAACAAGTTAATTTGACTTCTCCATGATTTTAACTATAATTCTACACATAAAAATAATTACCAGATGGAAACCACGAAAATTTATTTCTAGGCCCTTTTTGAGGATTCATCCTCTGGCCTATTTGTGGATACAAGTGCAGATATTGGCAATAACTTTTGGAGGAGGTTGTATATGTGTTAAAAACTGATTTGTCTGGTTTTATTATTATCATGTATGTAATTGTATTGTATGCATGGAACAGTTTTGTGAGATGTAATGAGAAATATGAATGACCATCATCTATTTGTAAGTGATCGTACCAGTAAAACACACACATACACTCAAGGAAAGGCATTCACACACATACCCAAACTCTCTCTCTCTCTCTCTCTCTCTCACACACACACACACACACACATTATTTTGCTCTCTAATTCACACACCACACACTCACATTCTTTCTCTCTCACTCTAACTCACTCAAACACACACACACACACACACACACCCCTGGAAAAACTATGCCCCTCAGCCATCAAACCAATTTCCAGCCTCAACCAAGAATGTGTTGTGTTCGAATGAGCATACACAAACATAGCCCAGTAAATAAGCCACATTTCAATTACACCGAACGTTATTTGGATAAAGTGGCGGTAAATAGATAAAACTACTTTGGAGATTGCGGTCTAGGGGCAATTTGATCACTACTTATCTGGCAATTCACGCTTTAGGAAAATTGAATTGGGAGTGCGAGAATTCATTCATCTTGAGTAACTCATTATATGACGATTCTTGCATTTCATTACAGTATGTGATCAACGTAAAATAATAAATAATAATTGTCTATATATATACAGAGGCACAAAACCTCTACATCTTGTTAACATACGAAACCAGCAACGACGACAAGAGCTATTGAAGAGGTTGAATGATCAGGTTATGAAGACAGTCAGCTCATATAAGTATCTGGGCAATGTGATGAGTAAAGATGGGAGTATGGACGATAAAATGCGGAATTGAGTACAACAGGGGATGAGGGTTGTAGGAACGCTGAAAGCAGCGACAAGGAATATGGTGTTGAGCATGGAAGTAAACTACTAATTGTATGATAGTGTCGTAATCACGACATTGACACACAGAAGTGAAGCATGTATGCTATTCGAGATATAAATCAAGAGTGAGAAGGATGGAAATGAGTTACTTGAGAAATGCATGAGGAGTTACTTGGGGAGATTGTGACGTCTACCAGCGTTGGCAGAATCGCCTCTCGTTGGCCACTAGCGCTCGCCAGGGACATCGAAATGGGCTACAGTTATCAGAGAATGTTGTTCTTTCTTTCCTAGTAATCGCATTGTCACATACAGTCCAGTGGTGGTCTTTGTTTTCGTCTGTGACAACGGGTTATATTTTATATCAACAGTAGTGATAATAGTACCAGCGTGTGAATGAGAAAGACTTTCAGAGCGAGGAGGTAGTAAGTGTCTGTATGTACGGGTGCATTCCTGCCTCTCGCTCGCCATTGGACGGCGTGTCTGGCTGTGTCCTATGACGCCTGCTGTCTTGTGACGTCTCAGCCCGTGATTGGCCGACCATCGCGCCTTTGCGGTCTCCTGTGTAACTTACCTCCTCCATGAGGGTCCCCAGGAGCTGTCCTCGTCAGGACAGGCTTGGCGCGCGTGCTTCTGACAACCCTTTGCATACTCTCTCCCGATCACCACCTTTATCACTGTTTCTCTCACTCGATTCTCTCTTTCCATACTCTAACCTTTAGTAACTGCACAACACTCCCCTTGGGTTCTGCATACGGTTTTCATAGCCGACCCATTGTATTGCATGCGCCGTCCTCAGAGATATTTACATGTACTTAGAATAGGTTTGAGGGTTCTTAGTTAGTATAGGTTAAGAACTTTGTGTGTCTCCATTATTGATTTAGTGTTTCTGCTCTTTTATTTAATGCTAGACTGGGATAAGGTAACTGTAGTCGTTGTCTCCGATGTGTGTACGGTTTGCTTATACCTACACAACTTCGACCGGTCCTGTGGTAGCCTGGGTTGTCTTTTCGGTTGCGTCCTTTGCGAGTGCAGCATTGTGTTGACTGAGGGTTTTGGCCTGTACCAGTTCCACACTTTGCTGCCTCTTTGCTTGTCTTTAGAGGGTCGCCAGGATAGAACCAGATACTTGTGATCTGGATCTATCGAGAGAGCCCCCTAGTCAATTAACGTAACTTAAAGGATGCAGTCTTAAGGACATCGCTAGGCTACGAGCCTGTCTTGCTCAACCCCAGTTCCTTACCTAGAGTATCCCAGCTAGACATTATTAATCGAGTAGACACTTGTTAGTATTTAATATAAGCTCTTTGATATGTGCGCATTATTATTCACAGCATTTATTAGTCTAGGTTGTTGCTGAGCCGCACAACCATAGCAGACTGTTTCGTTGATGAGGAAGTACTTCTTTTAGTGTCGAGCATTGCTACCGTTGCGCATTCTCGTGTCAGTTAACATTATATGTCCTATCTTTTAGTGTATTCGATTTACACGTGTGGTGTCCTGCCTCCTGCCTTTATATAGTTCTAAATCAGTACGAGCATCTTATGAGCATCAGACTTTCTTCAGAAGTTTCCAGGTCTATGCTGTAGGACTATACTTCACTTTCTTTCAGATAGGAGTGAAGAGTTTATTGTTGTTTAGAGTAACTGTATTGAAGCATCTTTTTATTGTATTAAATCTTGCAGTGATTTAATTGATCTTTCCATAGATTCCTTTTTATGCATTTTAACGTAACTTGCATCTTGTTTGTTATCAGGCTATACCAGTGCAGGTTAGCCTGAAGTAGAGTACATTTATGCCTAGTTAAGGATACCCCGCTATCGCAGATTAACCCTGGAGGGTATAGGTGTTTTGTTCGCCGGCATATAAGTTCGAGGGTTTGGATCTAGCGTACCGTTGTTGCATAGTGCCCTATTACTAGTCCAATCATTGAGTGCCGTTGTTTTATTCGTAGTCCCGGTCGTAACAAATGGCGACCTTGCCTAGTATCTTATCTTAGTCGTCATAACAAATGGCGACCTTAGT
Source organism: Paralithodes platypus (assembly GCA_032716605.1). Taxonomy (NCBI): domain Eukaryota; kingdom Metazoa; phylum Arthropoda; class Malacostraca; order Decapoda; family Lithodidae; genus Paralithodes; species Paralithodes platypus. Next base: position 30,443,930 of record CM064487.1, read on the forward strand.
CTAGGATTTAGTGAACTAAGAAATAATAGCAGGATTTTTTTTGTGGAGATTTTTTTTTAATCACCGCTTGGGGGTCGATTGTTATTTCTCACAGTTTGGCAGTGGACATTTGTTTTTGAGGAAAATTTTGGACACGTTGGAATTTTGTTATGGCAACGTAGTATAGCACATGAGTTGTCTTCAAGCATTTTTTGAGTGAATAGTGCTACATGAGAGTTTAGGTACTTCTTTTTTTTTATAAACGTTGAGGATTTCCGGTGGACACTATGTCGAACGACGGTTCAGTGCACAGTAAGGACACAGTATGGGAAGCAGGCGAGGAGGTGGAGAAGGTGGAGTTGTCTAACGGCGTTCGGGTGGTGATCAATGAGGAGGATGCTAGGATTTTTTTTGGAGGAGCCTGTGTCGGCGGATCGGGTGTCGGGGCTAGACCGGTACGGACTGCAGTGTGTAGCCACGGTCTTAGGGTTGTCCGGTATTAGCGGTTTGTCGAGAGGTGAGCTGGTTGCCTGGGTACTCGGTGGGGTGCATGAGGCTTCGGGTGGAGCGGGAGCTGGGGCACCTTCTGCCCAGCCCCCATTCCACTCAACTCCTATCATGGCGCCCCCTCGGGCTCCGGAACCGGGTACGTTCCCGCAGGCCGATGCCCGCTGGTGGTTGGGTATGCCTCTAGGTGATTCACGGGGTGGGTCCCCAATAGTAGCACCCCCTCCTCAGGGTTTGTCTTCCGAGATGTTGTTTCAGCTCGAATTCGCCAAACTCGAGCAGCGAAAGCATGAGGCTGAGCTCGAGCAACGAAAGTATGAGGCTGAGCTCGAGCAGCGAAAGCATGAGGCTGAGCTCAGGCAGCAGCAGCAGCAGCGGGAATCTGAGCTTAGGATTCAGGCTGAGGAGAGAAAGGCCATACGTGAGGCTGAGCTTCAGGTTGAGGCTACAAAGTACTGTGCAGACATAGAGCTTGAGAAGTCTCGGGTGGAGTCGACAGGGCAGCGTCTCGGTTCTGGGAATCGAGGTCTTGATCAGTCTTTATCGCACCTTCTTAAGTTAGTCCCTGCATTGGACGAGTCGGGTGTCACTGAGTTTTTCCTGCGTTTTGAGAAGAAGTGCCGGGAGCACCAATGGCCCGAGGTTAAGTGGGCAGCCCTTGTTTCCTCTAGGTTGGTTGGCAAAGGACTCAAGGCATATGATACGTTGCCCTTGGAGTCTTGCATCGAGTATGAGGTATTGAAGGAAGCTGTTCTGCGGGCGTACGAGTTACAACCAGAGACATATAGGTTGAAGTTTCGGGGTGTTACGAAGGGTCGTGAGTGCACTTTTCTAGAACATGCCCGGGAACTGTCTGATGCTTTGAGAAATTGGCTGAGGTCAGAGAAGGTGACGACGTTCGAAGAGCTTGAGCAGTTATTCCTTCTAGAGCAATTTTTTAAATGCACAGGCGGCGACCTGACTTTGAACCTCAAAGAGAAACATCCTAAAACTCTACAAGAGGCAGCTGAGTTGGCTGACCTGAGATTATCACTGATTCGTGGGTGCGGGTCTGCACAACGGACCGATGCAGTTAACAAGGGGCGCAACACTCCACCCCCACCGAGTCAGTGATGCAACATTTAATAACAAAAGTAAGAGAAATTATACTACTTTTGATCACAAACAAAAACCGTCCCGTTTAAGAAAGGTCAGGGCCCTTCCCCACCTCAGGGGAAGTCCAAGGGTGAAGTAGAGTGTTTTAAGTGTCATAAAAAGGGGCATTTTGCACGTTCCTGCCCTAGTAACCAACCTGCAGCAGTCGTGTCTTTGGCTAGCAACATTGGGGTGTCTCTGAGGTCTTCTGCGTTTACCCGGGGTGATATGTCAGATGCGGGGGCACAGCCAGTGAAAGAGTGTCCGGAAGGCTCGAAACCTGTCGGCGATGCTTTTTGCGACCATAGAGGGCGTGGCTGCGTGAGTTGGGCTGGTTGCAAGCATGGGTTGGAGTTGTTGCGTGATACAGGTGCATCCCAGACTCTGATGAAAAACTTTACAGGCCAACCTATAAACGCGGCACGGGTAGTTGTGGTGCAGGGTATTAATGCTACACGGTCATACCCGTTGGTTCGAGTGGAGCTGGAGGTTGATGGTGTGACACGAGAGATAGATGTTGGAATCGTAGAGAAACTGCCAGTAGAGGGCGTCGACCTTCTTCTCGGCAACGACTTTGCGGTGCCTACTTCTGAGGTTCCACCCTTAGTCGTTGCCGAGAGGGCGGCCGACGTGAGTAGGGAGGGGCAGGAGTTGGTCGAGAGGTGTCAATTACAGCAGATGGCGTGTGTTGTCACCCGATCTCGTGCATCTAAGGTGTCACAGCCTATTCCTCAGTCTCTAGACCAGCGGAGGAACGGTCGGAAGGAGAAAGCTAAAGTTGGGAGAAGTTTTGTGAGTTTTGATCCAGCGGTTCTTCTTGGCGACTCAGTATTAGCACCAATGTTTAGGTCCGGAGTGGCCCCAGAACCTGTCACACTTGGTGAGGAGGTAGGGCGTGAGAAAACTCCGAGACAGCAATGTTACACACTTAAGCAAGATAGGATCGAACAGTCCAGTATCGGGGGAGGCCATAAGTTGCTCCGGGAGCACTTAGATAGATTGGCTCCTTCGGATATCTGTCGGCTGCAGATAGATGATCCTGAGCTTCAGAAGTGTAGTAACGGTGCGATTGAACTTGATGAGGATGGGGATGCAAAGCCGGGGGACTTCTTTCGTGTGGAGGGCATATTGTACAGGCGTTTTCTAGATCCCAGACGGAGTTGGGAGGGTGGGTCGAGAGTGGTTGACCAGTTGGTAGTGCCTAGTGTGTGCCGTGATAGCCTACTGAGGTTGGCGCATGATGTACCGTTGGCAGGGCATTTGGGTGTACGTAAGACGGTAGCAGCATTAGCGAAATTGTTGGTGGCCAGGTATGAAGGCACATGTGGCGTCATGGGTGGCAATGTGCAGTACCTGCCAGACAGTAGGTAAACCAAACCAGTGTATTCCCAAGGCTCCGTTACACCCTATTCCTGTAATTGGGCCAACATTCAGTAAGGTTATAATCGACATGGTTGGCCCTCTACCCCCTACTAGTGCAGGCAACAAGTTCCTCCTCACAATCATGGATGTTGCCACTCGTTATCCGGATGCATACCCCATGCGAAATGGTACTGCTAAGACTGTTGTTCGTAACTTGCTATTGTGCTGTTCTAGGTACGGGTACCCGCAGGAATTGCAGTCAGACCAAGGGTCCAACTTTACTTCTAACCTTTTCATACAGACCATGCAGCAGCACGGTATCAGTACAGTTGTCTCTTCAGCCTATCACCCAGAGAGTCAAGGGGTGTTGGAGAGGTGGCACTCGACTCTGAAAAGCATGCTGCGTTGTTACTGTGTTGAGAATGGCAAGGATTGGGATCTTGGGTTGCCCTATGTATTATTCGCTGCTCGGGAGGTACCTGGTGAAAGCCTAGGGTTCAGTCCCAATGAGTTAGTTTTCGGACATCAGGTCAGAGGCCCCCTCAACATGGTTAGAGAAATCTGGGAGGGCACAGCAAAACCATGTTCCATGTTAAAGTATGTCCTCGAGAGTAGAGAGAGAATGCTGAGAAGCCTAGAGTTGGCAGGTAGGAATTTGGTAGGGTCGCAAGCACTTATGAAGGACAGGTACAATGAGAAGACAAAACTCCGGGAGTTTAAGGTGGGCAGGAGGTGTTGATTCTGTTACCTCTGCCAGATCATCCGTTGTCTGCCAAGTACGCTGGTCCTTATAAGGTGGTAAAAAAGATCTCTGACCTAGACTATCTTGTGGCTGCTCCAGATAGGTGTAAAAAGAATCAGCTGTGCCATGTGAATCTGGTGAAAGAAATTGTGAGGCGCCCCCCTGAGCCTCTCGCTGTCCCTGTGTTGACCTGCAGCGGTCATGGAGGAGAAGGAGTGAGGGACAGTGAAGCCCAGGTCAAGGGTAACTGGGAGTGTCATGTCTCTGCTGACCAGTGGGCGGGGAACTCCAGACAGGTGGCTGACGATGCTCTAGTGCACCTGCCTGAGCAACAGCGTGCAGCCGTGCAGCGCCTGTTTTCTTCATACCCCACTGTGTTTGCAGAGCATTCAGGCCTCACAACTCGAGTGGTGCATGACGGGGACGTGGGAGATCACCCCCCCTTTAAATCAGTACCCTACAGAATTCCACCCATTAAACTCCCAGCCCTCAGAGCGGAGTTAGAGTATATGTTGGAACGGGGGCTGATTGAGAAGGGGGCAGTTAGGTGGACATTTCCTGTCACTCTGCAGCCCAAGCCTGACGGGAAGGTTCGCTTCTGCATTGACTTTCGGAGATTGAACGGGTTGACTCCCACCAATGCTTATCCCCTTCCCCGTGTTGACGATAGTGTAGACAAGATTGGTAAGGCACAGTTTCTAACTAAGGTAGACCTAGTGAAAGGCTACTGGCAGGTGCCCTTGTCTGAGCGGGCGAAGGGGGTATGCGGATTTGTGGTTGATGGGAACACCTACCGTTGCAATGTGATGCCGTGTGGCCTTAAAAATACCCCAGCAACCTTCCAGAGTCTTATGAATGAGTTAGTAGCTGACATCCCTAACTGCACTGTCTACCTAGATGACGTTATAATCTACGATGACAACTTTGAGAGTCACTGTGAGCACATAGAAGCCTTGTTTCGGAAGCTCAGTGAGGCCAGCTTGGTGGTCAATCTGGGCAAGTGCAACTTTGTCCGGGCAACTGTGCAGTATCTTGGGTTTGTGGTCGGGTTAGGCCAGGTGTGTCCCCCCAAAAGAAAACAAGATACAGGCTATTAACCAGTTCCCGAGGCCGTCCACCAAGCGGCAGCTCATGAGATTTTTGGGCATGATCGGTTACTATCGCCGCTTCATTCGGGGTTATTCTACTGTGTTAGCTCCCCTGACAGATTTGCTAGCAAACGAGAAAAAGTTCAAGTGGGCACCTGAGTGTGAAAGGGCTTTTTCGCTGGTCAAGCACCTACTATGCACTCACCCAATCCTCAGGGCCCCTGACTTTGAAAGACCGTTCCAGCTGGCAACAGATGCCAGCGGTGTAGGGTCTGGTGCCATCTTAATGCAAACAGACAGGAAGGTTTGGAGCATCCAGTCAGTTTCTTTTCCAAGAAGTTTAATTCCGCTCAGAAAAACTACTCTGTGGTGGAGAAAGAACTGCTGGCAATAGTGTTGGCGCTCAGGCACTTTGAAGTATATGTTCCTGCCTACGGGCCAGTCGTGGTGATTTACACCGACCACCACCCTCTTAAATTTCTGAACCAATTCCACAACCGGAATATGAGGCTGACACGTTGGTCACTCATGTTGCAAGAATACAATCTAGACATTCGCCATATTGCCGGTTGTGAGAATGTGATTGCAGACTGTTTGTCGAGGGTGGAGGATCCGGCGTAGATCACCACAGGTGTATGGGTTTGAGTGGAGAAAAACCAGGCTTGCCCCTGTAGAGCAGCCGTCAAAAACAACATTAAAATTAAATAAAAAATCACATAAAAACTTTTCTTTTTGATAGTTAATTGTAAGTTGCCAATGTTATAGCTAAAGTCCTAAGTTGAACCTGTCTTTCACTTAGTAGGCTAGGCTCTGTGAAGCTCGCTCAGGGAGCATAGCAGGCTAAATTATACTATTGTGTTTGGGAGGGGTTGTAAGATTTTCTTTATGCTAATATGTTGTTTTATTTAAGATTGAATTTTGCATTTCATTTCTGGTGGAGTGGCTAGGTGTGGCGGATCTTGTCGGCATTCTGCCTTGTCAGATATGGTGCTCGCTTAATGTTGAGCGTCCCATATCTTGGGCGGGGTGTGACGTCTACCAGCGTTGGCAGAATCGCCTCTCGTTGGCCACTAGCGCTCGCCAGGGACATCGAAATGGGCTACAGTTATCAGAGAATGTTGTTCTTTCTTTCCTAGTAATCCCATTGTCACAGACAGTCCAGTGGTGGTCTTTGTTTTCGTCTGTGACAACGGGTTATATTTTATATCAACAGTAGTGATAATAGTACCAGCGTGTGAATGAGAAAGACTTTCAGAGCGAGGAGGTAGTAAGTGTCTGTATGTACGGGTGCATTCCTGCCTCTCGCTCGCCATTGGACGGCGTGTCTGGCTGTGTCCTATGACGCCTGCTGTCTTGTGACGTCTCGGCCCGTGATTGGCCGACCATCGCGCCTTTGCGGTCTCCTGTGTAACTTACCTCCTCCATGAGGGTCTCCAGGAGCTGTCCTCGTCAGGACAGGCTTGGCGCGCGTGCTTCTAACATCCCTTTGCATTCTCTCTCCCGTTCACCACCTTTATCACTGTTTCTCTCACTCGATTCTTTCTTTCCATACTCTAACCTTTATTAACTGCACAACACTCCCCTTGGGTTCTGCATACGGTTTTCATAGCCGGCCCATTGTATTGCATGCGCCGTCCTCAGAGATATTTACATGTACTTAGAATAGGTTTGAGGGTTCTTAGTTAGTATAGGTTAAGAACTTTGTGTGTCTCCATTATTGATTTAGTGTTTCTGCTCTTTTATTTAATGCTAGACTGGGATAAGGTAACTGTAGTCGTTGTCTCCAATGTGTGTACGGTTTGCTTATACCTACACGACTTCGACCGGTCCTGTGGTAGCCTGGGTTGTCTTTTCGGTTGCATCCTTTGCGAGTGCAGCATTGTGTTGACTGAGGGTTTTGGTCTGTATCAGTTTCACACTTTGCTGCCTCTTTGCTTGTCTTTAGAGGGTCGCCAAGATAGAACCAGATACTTGTGATCTGGATCTATCGAGAGAGCCCCCTAGTCAATTAACGTAACTTAAAGGATGCAGTCTTAACCCGGGAACTGCCGGGAGACTCTTAAGAGTTCCCCCGGCGGACTGCGGGGAGACTCTTATGAGTGAGTGAGAAAAAAAAATCAACTTTTGACATCAATTTTTTTTTTTTTTTTTTTTTTTTGGCCCCTGGGCCATGCAAAATCTCAGTCCTCTACCTCCCCTCCTTCCCCACTTTCCTCCTCTCCTTCAGTTATCACCTATTTTCCCTGTTATTCCCTTATTCTGAGGTATATTTTCGTGCTAACATTAGCGAGTTGCAAGCAGGGTGTTGTCATCACTGATGGCAAGCGAGTGCAAGAGAGAGAGAGAGAGTATCGATCGACTGTGTCTCAGTGGCCTTGGGGGAAATTGGCGGGAAAGCAGCTTGCCTCACCCATACATTATACAACTCGCGGGCTATATCTCCGAAAAATTTGACCATCCAAACGCTGTTTTCACTCGTTTTATTGTTGTTTCAGGTTAATACCTTTATAATCAACCCATAATAGGCACATATGGATAAGTATTAATGCTATTAATGGTACAATGAATATTTTAGTGACGGAAACACCTCAAATACATGCGCACAGGGAGAGGTGTCTAATTACCCCCATGCGCACTTCAGAGGTTAAGGACATCGCTAGGCTACGAGCCTGTCTTGCTCAACCCCAGTTCCTTACCTAGAGTATCCCAGCTAGACATTATTAATCGAGTAGACACTTGTTAGTATTTAATTTAAGCTGTTTGATATGTGTGCATTATTATTCACAGCATTTATTAGTCTAGGTTGTTGCTGAGCCGCACAACCATAGCAGACTGTTTCGTTGATGAGGAAGTACTTCTTTTAGTGTCGAGCATTGCTACCGTTGCGCATTTATAGTATTCTCGTGTAAGTTAACATTATATGACCTATCTTCTAGTGTATTCGATTTACACGTGTGGTGTCCTGCCTCCTGCCTTTATATAGTTCTAAATCAGTACGAGCATCTTATGAGCATCAGATTTTCTTCAGAAGTTTCCAGGTCTATGCTGTAGGACTATACTTCACTTTCTTTCAGATAGGAGTGAAGAGTTTATTGTTGTTTAGAGTAACTGTATTGAAGCATCTTTTTATTGTATTAAATCTTGCAGTGATTTAATTGATCTTTCCATAGATTCCTTTTTATGCATTTTAACGTAACTTGCATCTTGTTTGTTATCAGGCTATACCAGTGCAGGTTAGCCTGAAGTAGAGTACATTTATGCCCAGTTAAGGATACCCCGCTATCGCAGGTTAACCCTGGAGGGTATAGGTGTTTTGTTTGCCGGCATATAAGTTCGAGGGTTTGGATCTAGCGTACCGTTGTTGCATAGTGCCCTATTACTAGTCCAATCATTGAGTGCCCTTGTTTTATTCGTAGTCCCGGTGGTCGTAACAAGATAGACAGACGAATCAGGAAGTACACTCGCATACCATAGTCTCTAGCCCACTCATAAATATTCGTGGACTTCACCCATTTCTAATTATGGAAGTATATCTCTGAAAACGAATTTATGAATACAATTGTCTATACATCAACGACTAAACTATATATACTATTTATTGTAAAGCAAGTTCTATCCAAAAATCAATCCAAATAGTTATAATTGCATAAAGAAAAACATAGGGGGTCCACGAATTCATATGAGTGGGCTAGAGACTATGGTATCCGAGTGTACAAGAGTGTTGTGGTGTGAATGTGCTGGAGAGTGTGAAAAGGAACGCCTTGAGATGGTTCGGTCATGTGGAACATATGTGGAGCGAGGAAATGACTAAAGCCCGGTTCACAGGTTCACACGAGCCGTCTTTTGCGGGTCCGTTTTCAGGCCTGTGACGTCACGTACAAAAATCGGATGCGGAAAAGTAAAGTTGAAAGGAAATGCGGGCCACATTCCAGAGCGCGGGCCAGACTCTGGGGTGCGGAACGTACTTCTTTGGCGTAAGGTAAACACCTACTAGACGATCGTCAACATGGACTGAGAAACGATCTTTCTTGGTGTTTATTTCTTTATTTTGAACGAAGATGAACCACCACCGTAATTCAATGCATATTAACTAGGACAATATATCAAAACCAAGCCATCACGTAGCCTGCAGTTGCCCACATATTTATATAAGTTCTGTTCCTCTCCGTGTCCATGTTAATGGAAATATATTGCGCATCATTGAATTACGAGTGTATAGTGGTTAATTCATATGATTAGTAAACTGTTAATTAAAAGAAACCGCACTCGCAATTCATTGGTATAGGCCTACTGTATAATTTACATTCATACATCAGATCACGATTAGAAACAACTTATGTGGGCAACGGTACCTGGACATAGACTAATTATATGCACTGTAGAAGGGAATCGAAATTTTATTGGAGAAAACTTTTGTTGTTGTTCTGTAGTTATAATCTAGGATTCTAGGTGTTTATTGTCTCTATCTGGAGGCGCGCGAAGCAGTACAAAGTGTTAACTTTGGTAAGTTTGGTGGTGCGGCGTCGACTGCCAGGTACATGATCAATAGGTGAACTTATTAAGAAGAGCGTCCTGTAAAATTCTAATAAATAGAAATTACTGAGCGATTTCTTTTAAATTTTTACCTGTTATACGTGTTTATACTGTGACCTTTGTGTGCAAATTTCAAGCGATTTGGACGAAAAATATGTATACAACAAAATAAAAAACGACGCATGAGATTTTTTTGTTTTTGTAACTTCGACCAAACCGTGTGTCCGATTGTGTTTTATTTTTTTTTATTTAGAGCTCATTACATGCCTAACCATATCTAGTGATTACTTTTTTTATTTATGCCATATTTTTCTTGAAATTAATTTTTATTTTTTCCCAGTCTAGAAAGTTAAAATTGATTGTGAGAAAGTATGAGACTTTTAACAAATTATAATCTTAATGTTTTTTGCTCTATTTATTCCTCTTTCAAATGAGACCAAAATCATTAAAATTGGTCAATAATTGAGGGTAAAGATGAAATTAGTTCCTGAATTAGAGAAATTACTCAAACATGTGAAAGTCTAAGGTAATTAGGTGACCATTTTTATTTTTATTTTTTTAGTTTGCAATATGTTAGGTAGGAACACGGCAGAGTAGAAGATACAGCTGTTGGGAGGTTGTAGAGTATCTTACACTCTATCCATTTATGTATGTGCAATCCTCATACGACCAGTAGTTACTGAGCCTGTAATTTTCAAAGTTCGCTATATAACGTTTTTAGAAATACAGGAAAAGTTTGGAAAACATAACAACAAAAAATCCATGGGTTTTCCATAATAAAATTTAACTGGTTTATGAAGGGTTATTGAGTAAACACATTTTAATACTTAATGGTATTTTCAGGATTTTGAGCTAATTTAAAATAAAATGAACAGGACGGCCTTAATATATGCCTTGCCATTAAAATTATACATATAGTGTATATTGTTATGCGATATTAACTATAATGTAATGGAAATTGGCACAAAAATATTACACACATTTCACTTCAATTTTCAAAGTACGGAACGTACTTCCTGTCAGTACACGAAAAAGATGAATCGAAACCATCTTTTTGAGCGGTCTGCATGTTGGTAGATGGCTTCCCGGTTCACACTACGTACGGGCTGCATGTCTGTAAGTGACGTCACTCTGGCGTCACGATTTTTTATACGGACCGTATAACGGTACGAAAAACGGCTAGTGTGAACTAGGCTTTAAACTGCCTTAATATTTGCCTTGCCATTAAAATTATACATATAGCGTATATTATAATGCGATATTAACTATAATGTAATGGAAATTGGCACAAAAATATTACACACATTTCACTTCAATGTTCAAAGTAGGGACGTACTTCTTGTCAGGACACGAAAAAGATAAAATGAAACCATCTTTTTGAGCGGTCCGCATTTTGGTAGGCGCCTTCCCGGTTCAGACTACGTACGGGCATGTCTGTAAGTGACGACACTCTGACGTCACAATTTGTTATACGGACTGAAAAACGGCACGAAAATCGGCTAGTGTGAACTAGGCTTAAGAGAGAGTACGAGAGTGATGTGGAGGGGCAAAGAGGAGGAGGTAGACAGAGAGTGAGGTGGAAAGATGGAATTGAGAGGTATATGAGTGAAAGTGGTGTTGGGTGGGAAATCATCTTCTAATAGACGACACTGGCCATTGACTTACTATTTCGCGTAACTACAATAGATTTTCCAATGATCTGTAGGTCTCTCTCCACTAGGGCCTCCAGGATACATTTCTTATTTAACTTGTGATGTTTTGTTTTGTTTTTGTTTTGTCTCTCTCTCTCTCTCTCTCTCTCTCTCTCTCTGTCAAGTATCGCCTCCATGATACATTATTCACCCCTCCGAGTGCTTCCCACCTAATGTAATCTTTAAGGGGTGTCACCTCGCTTTGTTTCTCTTTCTCTCCCTCTCTCTTTGGCTTGTATCCATTCGGCCCAATTCAGCCTACTGTTTTAAGACGTTTACCCCCATCCAGGTGTTAATATTTCCCTGGCGAGCGGTAGCGAGCCAGCATATATATATTTTTGTTTTGACAGCAAGCTAAAGTTTTACATTTTTCGATAGAAAAATTTCTCCGGCGACGAAGCCTGATGTCTTCATACAATGCTGGCTCGCTATCGCTCGCCAGGAAGAAGTCAACACCTGGATGGGGGTAAACGTCTTAACACAGTAGGCTGAATGGGGCTGAATATATACAAGCCAAAGAGAGAGGGAGAGAAAGAGAAAAAAGGGAGGTGGGCTCCCTTAAGCCGATACTGCTAAAGGCAAGCGAGAATAGCAAAACGAAGACGAAGCGGGAGTCCTGGGAATCGCTTAAGCCCTTCACCGTATTTTTTTTCTCTATTGCTTCAACTACTTAACGCTCTCAGTAAACGAGGAGGAGGCATTTTCATATTGTTGTGGCTATACTTTAACGACTTTATTGAGATTAGGACAAATCTCTAGGAATCAAAGAGGTAAAATATCTCTCAGTTAGCCCTCAAAACTGACAATTCTCTCATAAGCAGAATACAATCATCCGCAGATTAAGACCCAGCGCAGATTAAGAGGCGACTTAATTCAAGTGTTCAAAAGCATCAAAGGCGTCGACAATATTATGAACTGTAATCAATATTTCACTATCGACCAAGACAAATCAAATTATGCGCGGGAGAACGGTTGTAAATTTTTTGGTAAATCTATTAACTCACACCAGTCTAAGAATTACTTTTTCAAATGAGTTGTCAACTTGTGGAATGGGCTTCTCCGAGATGTCATAGACTGCAGCACCGTTGATTATTTTAAACTTCGCCTAGACAAACACCTTGCCTTTAATCCACAACTGAATGCATTTGTAAATGATTGAAGTGTTTTTAATTTTTCCTCTATTATATTATGAACAACTGTCCCCTACTAACATATCCTAATCCTGCCAAGGCCATTTGTCCCAGGACAGACTTCCCTTTCCATTTTGCCCTTACCCACTCTAAACTAATGTTTGGCCACTTTACCAGAGAACACATGGTTGCCTTTAATGCTTCCAAAACCCAATTCCTCCTTTTTACTAACTGTCAGGAACTCCCAGTGGACTATCCCCTATACTTCAACACTACAAAAATCAATCCTTCATCTTTCCTCAATATTCTCGGTGTCTCTTTGCTTCTGCTCTCTCTTAGAAGGACCATATTACCAGTCTTGCTAAGGCAGCCTCCCAGAAGCTGAGTGTGCTCAACCGCCTCAATGGGTTCTTTACCCCTGGACAGTTTCTTGCTCTGTACAGGGGCACAGTGCATCCTTGTATTGGGTATTGTTCACATGTGTTAGGAGGATCCTCTCACACCGCACTCATAGACAAAGTAGAAAGGAAAGCCTTTGATTTGTATCATTAACTCCCATCCACTCACCAACTCTCTGAAATCTCTCCCTCTTCGTCGCAATGTTGCATCTTTCTCGCTATTCTATCGCTACTACAATAATCAGTGTTCCTCAGAGCTCTCCCAGTGTATACCATCTCTATGAAGGGTACGTAGTACTCGTCTTGCAACACAATCCCACCCTTACTCTGTGTAACACTCCAACTCAAGAGTGAAACGATACTCTCAATCCTTCTTCTATTCAACAGCTGAGCTCTGGAACTCTCTCCCTGAATCCATCTTTCCCTCATTTTATGAATTAAATTGCTTCAAACTCCGTGTCCAGGTATTTTGGCTCGAATATTCCTTTATTTCGGCACTGGCACTCTTTCACCACTGGGGGAGGCACTCGTCATAGGCAGTTTTGCCTTTGGTCTCCCTCATCCAAATAGAAAAAATAGCAGCCATGAGGGGTCCCTGAATCTGTTGTTGCTTGATTTCCTTTGTACTCCTTTGTACAGATAAGGTAAATCAAAATACAATCTCAATCATTTAATTGAAATTAATGAGTACGACTTACAGTATATATATATATTCATATTGGCCCAGTTATTGTGTATGCTTGAGTGTGTGTTGTCTGTGTATATGTGAGTTGTGCTTCTGTGTGTGTATTTGTACGTGTTTGTGGTTCTGTGGGTGTTCTTGTATTTGAGTGTGTTGTTCTGTGTGTATGTGTGTATGAGAGAGAGAGAGAGAGAGAGAGAGAGAGAGAGAGAGAGAGAGAGAGAGAGAGAGAGAGAGAGAGAGAGAGAGAGAGAGAGAGAGAGAGAGAGAGAGAGAGAGAGAGAGAGAGGGAACAATTGAAGCTGAAGTGGTCTATTACTAATAAATTATAATTTTTAATTAACCATTCCTAATTAATTGTATGTTAATATCCTGAGCTGAGTAGCCTACAGCTAGAATTCTCTCTCTCTCTCTCTCTTACTGTTGTATATATATATAAATATCTATTATATATATATAAATATATATATATATATATATATATATATATATATATATATATATATATATATATATATATATATGAATCAACCCCTTGAGGATTGTGACGTGTTATGACAAAGTATTCTGGCTATTATTAGACGAATATAATCAGCTTAGGAAGAACTTGTAGACGCTGCAGAGTTAATTGAGATACTGTTTACCCCTTAAATGCCTAAAGATCCTTACAAATTGAATAAACACGTCAACATAATAAGCAAACCAGAGTGTGAAAATGCGTCCACAATTACTAAAAGAGTGAAGGTAGGAAGTGGTGATGATGGTGTTGTGTAGCATCTGTATATACTGTGGTGGTGGGTGTCTGTTGGAGCCGCCGGGAGTTGGTAATATCGAGGACAACAGCTGGCCCTAATAATGTTGTTCCACCCTGCATGAACCACTTAAGAGGCATGTGTAAGGTGAGCCTTAAGGGGAGATGGGACGTTTTTCTGGACCCCCTTCTCCCTCATGTTTAGCCTCATCACTTTTGAGATGTTCACCCCATTAGTTTTGTGATTTTAAGACCTTTTGCCCCATTTCGTTGTCAATTTTAAGACCTTTCGTGCCATCTAGGTGTGGATTTTTTTCCTGGCGAGCAATAGGGAGCCTGTACCTTTAAGAGGAATCGGCCTTCGGCCGGAACATTTTTCTACCGAAAAATTTATAAATTTGTCTTATAGGGGGTGTTTTTATGAGTTTTGTTTTGTTCTATGTGAGTGCGAAGACAAAAGGCAGAACTGACTGTATCAAGTGCTCTCCCCAGAGCTGAAAGAGTGACAGGGCCAAAATCAAGGGACGTTCGAACCAAAATGCCCGGACACACAGAGTTTGAAGCAATTTAAGTCATAGGAAGAGGGAAAGACTGATTCTGGGAGAGAGTTCCAGAGCTCAGCAGTTGAATAGAAGAAAGTCTGAGAATAACGTTTGACTCTTGGGTTAGCGAGTTGCACAGAGTAGGGGTGGGATTGTGTTGCAAGACGGGGACTACTTACCCTACGTAGAGGAGGTGGTATCCACTGGGAAATCTCTGAGGAACATTGATTATTATAGTAGCGATAGAATAGCGAGAGAGATGCAACATTGCGTCAAAAAGAGAGAGACTACAGAGAGTTGGTGAGTGGGCGGGAGTTAATGATACGAAAGGCTTTCCATTTTACTTTGTCTAGGAGTGCGGTGTGAGAGGATCCTCTCCATACATGTGAACAATGCTCAATACAAGGGCGCACTGTGCCCCTATACAGAGCAAGAAGCTGTGCAGGGGTAAAGAACCCCTTGAAGCGGTTGAGCAAACCCAGCTTCTGGGAGGCTGCCTTAGCAAAACTGGTAATATGGTCCTTCCAAGTGAGTGCAGAAGAAAAATAGACACCGAGAATATAGAGAGAAAATGAAGGATTGATTTTTGTATTGTTGAAGTGTATGGGATAGTCCTCTGGGAGTTTTGAATGGGTAGTAAGATGAAGCAATTGGGTTTTGGAAGCATTAAAGGCAACAAGGTTTTCTCTGCCCCAATTCGAAATAGTAGTTAGATCAGAAGATAAGTGTTGCTTGGCTTCATATTACGTTTGTTTTTGAGGGTTTGTTGGCTAGGGCGTTCAGGAAAACTAATTGAGTAGTGCAAGGTAGAGTCGTCTGGGTATGAATGGATGGGACTGGAGATACAGTTGAAAAGATCATATATGAAAATTAGAAAGAGAATGGGAGATAGGACAGAGCCCTGAGAACTTCGGAGTTGACTGGATGAGGAAGTGAGCGATGGCCGTCTACAACCGCAGCTATGAAATGACCGGAGAGGAAATTAGAGACAAAGGCACAGATGGAAGGATAGAAACCAAAGGAGGGTAGTTTATAAATTAAAGATTAGTGCCAGACTCTATCGAAGGCCTTCAATATGTCTAGTGCAATAGAAAAGGTCTCATCGAAGTCCCGAAAGGAGGATGACCAAGAGTTAGTAAGATATGAAAGAAGATCACCAGTAGAGCGATCATTAAGGAACCCATACTGGCGATCTGAGAGCAGATTATAAGAGAAATGCTTAAGAAATTTGGAAGCAAGAATAGTTTCAAAAACTTTAGAGATACAAAAGATGAGAGCAATTGGACGATAGTTAGAGGGTTGAAAGAGGTCACCCTTCTGTGGGACAGGTTGAATGAGAGAAAACTTCCAGCAAGAAGGGAAGACGTTAGAGGAGAGACAGAGATGAAAAAGTTTGCCTAGGCAGGGGCTCAGCACGAAAGCACAGTTTTTGAGTACAACAGGAGGAACACTGTCCGGACCATACGCCTTCTTAGTATTAAGCCCAGAGAGGGTAGAAAGTACATCTTTAGAAGAGATTGGGACATTAGGCATAAGTAGGAGAGAGGGGGGTGGAGAGGGTGGAATAGCATCAGAATTAATCCAAGGTTGAATTTCTAGTAAAAGTTTAAGGGCAGAGTTCAGCTTTGTCAGAGGAAGAAGTGATGGTTGCCAATACAACATAACAAACAATATAATAAAATCACACTCATCTAGGTCACCCAGGAGAAGACCCAGAGACCAAGGATCACTAAAGGCTACAAGCACTCGCCTGGTCCCAGACTTCCCGGAGAGGTTCCGGTCTCAGCAGGCAGACATGCAGCGGTGCACACCACAATGCCCACCCACCTCACATACAGGCATAACCCATAATATACACCGGCTCCCCGGGCCAGGCGCCTGACGAAGTATAATCTAGTCCAACTGGCGCCCAACCCCCTCTCCCAACGACCGCATTATCACTCATCTATTCACAAGCATTCTCCATTCATTCCTATTTATACCCACTTCTCTTCTACAATCACCCATCTATCTTCCAATGTTTGTACTACATCATCTCTTCATCTTCCTCTCCCTCTACCTCCCCTTGTATCTGACTCATAAACTCTCTTTGTAAGCCTTTCATCTCTCATTCGATCAACATGTCCATACCAACACAGCACCTTTCTGTCCACTTTTGCCGAAAAGGGATCCTGCTGTCCCACTTTCCTACATACCTCTTCATTCCTCAATCTGTTTCTATGAGTCACTCTTCACATACTCCTCAAGCAAATCATCTCCATCAAATCCAACTTTCTTCTATCTTGTGCCTTCAGAGCCCACGTCTCCGCCCCATACATCACTGTTGGTGCAACTATCCCTTGATATATGGCACTTTTAGCTTTCATTCCGAGATTTCTCATCTTCCACATACTTCCCAGTTGTTCCGAAAACTTTCCTTAATTCACATAGCCTACTCAGGATAAATTAATAAGCAACTATATACGCCCATCCCCCCTTAAGCCGGCGTCACCCTAGTACCATAGTGGTGGGTGTATCGGAGCCACAGTATCCGAGTTAAAAGATAGCTATAATCGAATTTACTGTCTGATAATTTTAGCTGTCAATAAATCTGTATTTTGTATCTTTGAGCTGCCAATCATGTACAGCCCAATTTGATATAAGAATAAACAGCAAAATCAAACAAAATACAAAATAACTACATGTAGCAGATTCAAGGCTCCGATACATGTAGACGGTAAATTTGCTTGTGATTGACGCCGGCTTTCGATAGACCCACCTCTGCTTCCTTGTTTATGCTGGTAAAGAGAATCATTTGAAAATATGTTTCGAGCATAATTTTATAATTCTGGCTAGGCAGCTTTTTAGTTCAAGTTTTCACAATAATGTACAGTCTTGAGCATATAATTACAAGGTTACTGCAATTCGAATCTTTGAATCATTAGAACCATATGCTGACGCATGTGGGCTATAAGATAATTTAATAAACCATGTGCTTGTATCTTGTTTTCCATACCGATTCAAATGGATGCGTCGCCACTCATGCTACTGACTGTACCTAACTAAATTATATTAACTTGGGTATATTTTTACGATACCAGTGCAGAAGAGTCTAGGATTGCCAATCATTCAATCACTAGCCAATCCTGGAACTTCTAAAGCGGGATTAGAATACATCCCAAGCTTACACTCTTAGTTCATTCATTGCAACCCTTTCTATAACTCCATATTCATGTTTTGTCTAGGCACTTTTACGTGGAACCCTAATGCTACTTATATGAACTCCTCCAAGTACTAAGCCTCCTTATATAGTCCTTACAATATATATTTGTTACTATGTGCATGAAGGAAACAAAAGGCATGCTGCCTGTAACGAGTGTCTCCCCCAAAGCCAAAAGAGTGACAGAGCCAAATTCAAGGGACGTTGGGGTCAAAATATACACTAGGCCACCTTGCACGACACCCTCTCTACACTAAATCTCGTTCCTTCTCTAAACTCAACCGTCTTATTTGACCTACATGCATGAACTTTCTCCATCTACTAACAACCCCCAAACTCTTTTACTAGTCTTTGGTATGTCTCTGTGCTAAGTTTAATAATTGAGAAGAGGTGTAATATAGCTAACATTTAAAGTATGCCTCTATATATTTTATATCATTGCTTCTCTAAATAAACTCCTTTATATATTTCACCTCATTATTTCTATACATAAAATCTTTCCCTACATACATTATACGAACATGATTAAACTTCCTTATTCGGCATTTTCCAACAGTATATACTAAACCTATTTTCCAACAGTATATACTAAACCTATTTTCCAACAGTATATACTAAACCTATTTTCCAACAGTATATACTAAACCTATTTTCCAACAGTATATACTAAACCTATTTTCCAACAGTATATACTAAACCTATTTTCCAACAGTATATACTAACCTATTTTTAAACCAAAAGTATATACTAAACCTATTTTCCAACAGTATATACTAAACCTATTTTCCAACAGTATATACTAAACCTATTTTCCAACAGTATATACTAAACCTATTTTCCAACAGTATATACTAAACCTATTTTCCAACAGTATATACTAAACCTAATTTCCAACAGTATATACTAAACCTATTTTCCAACAGTATATACTAAACCTATTTTCCAACAGTATATACTAAACCTATTTTCCAACAATATATACTAAACCTATTTTCCAACAGTATATACTAAACCTATTTTCCAACAGTATATACTAAACCTATTTGCGTTTTCATAATTATGGTATTTAAATAATTTCCAACATACTAGCCCAGTTTTAATTACTAACAGAAAGGGATAGGGAAGGAAATAAGTAGTGTATGATGAATTGGCTTATACATTCTTAAAATAATACCAACACATTTTTGGTTGCTCTATTCACTTTCCCATCGCGGTAAGTTGAATATTACAAGTAGCCTATAACACAAAATCGCTATTACAACCTATCGCCACGAAAATATGAAAAAGGTTATAGAGGCTATTATTGTTAGCATTGCAAGTATATGTAGCATCCATCATCAGACACTACTCAGATTTATCTCCATTTCTTTCATATCGAGGAAAAAAGTGGGTAATAATGACAAACACGTAAAACTGCTAAGCGAAGAGGAGTGATAATGTACTATTTTGTTGTTTAGTTTTACCTTTTAATCAGTTTTTCTCCATTGGCATGTACATTGTACAACAAATGAATAGGGTGACTTTTATATGCGTTTTGATATATATTTTTTTTAAATACTATTCAAATAATCGCCCCGGGAATAGGATGAACGATACAGAGGAGTGCTTGGAATAACTTTGAAGTATTGATCCCAAGCTTCATCATTACACTTCATAGTTTTTTCTCCATTTATATCAGTTTTATTAACATTGGGGTTAAAAATAACGAAAAACGCAAAATTGCCAGTTTTAATGGGGGATAGCTGCACAGCTTCTTGCTATGTATAGGGGCACAGTGCTCATGTATCGAGTATTGTTCGCATGTGTTAGGAGATTCCACCTTCAGCATACAGCACTTCTCGAAAGAGTCGAGCCAAAATCATTTTGCCTCATCAACTCACTTCCTCTTACTAGTTTCCTATAATCTCTTTCTACACGCCCCAATGTTGCATCTCTCTCGCTCTTCTATCGCTATTACAGCAATTAGTGTTTTTCAGAGCTCTCTCAGTGCGGCGAGTGCGAGGCACCCGCTTTTCAACACAGTTTCACTCTTCCAACCCAAGAATTAGCCAATTTTCTTAGTCTTTCTTCTACTCAACGAGTGAGCTCTGGTACTCTCTCACTCAATCAATCGTTCCTTCATCCTATGACTTCCACTGCTTTGAACTTCGTGTGTCCAGTCACTTTGACCCAAACGTTCATTGAATTTGGCTCTCTGTCACTCTTTTGGCTGAGGGCGACACTCGTTGCAGGCAGCTTACCTGTTGTCGCCTTTATACACATAGAATACAACAATGCTCACAAAAACTTAAGTCCATAGAACATCTTTTACTCAAAATTATTTACAACCATTCATTTTTGGAAATAACTATCAAAACTCAGTGACAGCCTGTACAGTATAGTATGCCTCCATTTATCTGAAGGAATCTTCATATATTTGACCCACTTTTTTATCCCACTCCACATATCTGCCCTCCTATCATGAACCGTCTTCACACATTAAACCTCCTTACATGCCCCTTCCTGTATAGTAGACCTCCTTGCTTCTCCGTCTTCTGGCAGCTCCAAGCCTCTGTTACTCCTCAGCTGTGTGCCAAGTTTGATCATTGAGCCGAGATGTAGTGCGGCTATCACGACAAGCCTGCTCGCTCTTCCTCTCTCTCTCTCTCTCTCCTTCCTTCCTTCCTCCTTCGTGCTCTCTCTACTTCTTCTTCCTTTATTTCTCTCATCTCTCCTCCCCCTCTGCCCGCCCCCCCCCCCCATCTCTCTCTCTCTCTCTCTCTCTCTCTCTCTCTCCTTCCTTCCTCCTTCGTGCTCTCTCTACTTCCTCCTTTCTTTGCTCTCATTTCTCCTCTCCCTCGGACTCATCCTCCCCTCTCGCTCTCTCTCTCTCTCTCTCTTTCCATCCTCCTTGATCACTGATTCCTCTTTGCTCTCCTTTTTTTCGCTCTCTCTCCTTCCTCGCTATCCTTCTTCTTCTCCCTCTCTCCTCTTTTTCTACTTCCTGTTAGCTCATCCTCTCTCTCCCCCATTCCTTCCCCCATCTTCCTTTCTCTATCCTTCCTCTTTATCACCCTATCATCCTTCCTCCTCTCTCCCCTTCCTCCTAGCTCTCCTTCTTCCACCCTCTCTCTCTGTCTCTCCCTCTCTCTCATATTATTCCAGCTACACACTTGCTCTAGACACACAGGTAAAGCGAATCATTATATTGTTATTACCAAATATCCTACTAATAATGCTGCATAATATAAAATAAGCCTAATTAGCTATTATTGATCTTGGAGAATATAATGTGAGTGACGACTTTACCAAATTTCCTAATTACCTAGGAGAATATTGCTTAACTGTCCAGGCATATGTTAAATTCAGTATACCATGGACTTCAAAAATGGTTCGAAATTAATCATATGTCAGCCCCTTAATACAATTTGTCTTATCATACTTTAACAGTATTCTCATGTTATCAACTCTGCGAAGCAGAGTGGTATCGCGCACACAGATCCCGCACGTATACTGTGCACCATAATTCAGCTTGTCTGTCGTCGTCGTCGTCGTCGTCATCGTCCGTCGTCGTCGTCGTCCGTTGTTGTCGTCGTCGTCGTCCGTTGTCGTCGTCGTCGTCCGTCTGTCTGCCCGGAAACTCCTCCTAGACCGTTTGATGGATTTTCACCAAATTTCACAGGTATATTCATTTGTTCAATGCAAAGGTCAATCAAAAAGAAATATTCCATTTAACTTAAAGGTTAAGGTCAAAGGTCAAGGTTAAAATTAAGGTCAATATTTCATATTTTTTAGTTCTTACTCAAATGTCTTCATTTTCACTATACAAGTTACTGGTAACTTATATATCGTATTGACACAATTTTAGGTAAATATTCTTAAGCGTAAGGTCAAAGGTCAAGGTCAAAATAAGTTTTTCACTAGTATTTCTTATACTAACTGTTAGATTCTCATTAGGCTTACCATGTATATTCGGAATACCTAGGCCAAGGTCATACAATAAACTATACAATTCCATAAGAAAGGTCAAGGTCACAGGTCAAGGTCAAATAAAAGGTTAATATGCTATTTTCTTTAATTTTCATGCAAACTTCACAAAATTTGGTGAGATAGTTGCACTTTAAATGAAAAGGAAAATAATACATTTGGACACACATATCATAAAGGTCAAGATAAAGTTCAAAGGTCAAGGTCAACTATTCTATTAATACATATGAAACTAACTGGTGGGTTTTAATGAAATAAGGCATGCTTATTTGATTTTCCGGGGCAATGTTAATAAAAACAAAATAAATACTCTTACATAAAGGTCCAGGTCACAGGTTAAGGTCAAATGTCAACTTTTACTATTTATTTTACTTTTTACTCAAATATCTTCATTCTCACTATACAAGTTACTGGTAACCTTGATATTGTATTGCTCAAATTTTGGATAAACATTCTAAAGGGTAAGGTCAAAGATAAGGTCAAAGGTCAAAATAGGTTTTCTACTAGTATTTCTTATACTAACTGTTAAATTCTCACTAGGCTTACCATGTATATTCGGAATACCTAGGCCAAGGTCATACAAGAAACTATACAATTCCATATGAAAGGTCAAGGTCACAGGTCAAGGTAAAATAAAAGGTCAATATGCTATTTTCTTTACTTTTCATGCAAACTTCACACAATTTGGTGAGATAGTTGCACTTTAAGTGAAAACGAAAATAATAAATGTTGATACATACAAAGGTCAAGATAAAGGTCAAAGGTCAACTATTCTATTGATATATATGAAACTAACTGATGGGTTTTAATGAAATTATGCATGCTTATTTGATTTTCATGGGCAATGTCAATGCAAACAAAAATGTACTCTTACATAAAGGTCAAGGTCACAGGTTAAGTTCCAAAGGTCAACTTTTATTATTTATTAAAAAAAATTACTAAAATTTTGGAAAACTGGCTGTGTTATGGCTTATTACTTAAATATTATATATATCAAATTTCACCTACATATTGTAATAGTTAAGGTCAGAGGTCAAGGTCAAAACAAGAGTATTTGTCATTTTCCCTAAACTCCTAGACTGTTTGATGGTATTGTCGCCAAATTATACAGGCAAATTAATTTGGTCAATGCGACGACCACCCTAATATATGTATTTTGTTTTAAGTCAAAGGTCAAAGGTCAAGGTCACAGTATATGATCACTATTTGTAATAAATAAGTGTTTTATACGAATTACACCATAGTCATAATGCTAGTTAATACGAAAATTGCTGTTAAGCTAACTAAATCCTCGATAAGAAATTTTAAGGTCGAAGGTCAAGGTCAAAGGTCGAAATATTATTTGTACTAGTATTTCCTATTTAATGTAAGATTCTCATTTGGCATATCATGCATATTCGGAATGCCATACAAGAATAAACAGAATTCCATTTGATAGGTCAAGGTCACAGGTCAACGTCAAATATAAGGTCAATATGCAAATTTCTTTACTATTCATGTAAATTTAACAAAATTCGTTGAGACAGTTGTGCTACAAGGGAAAATTAAAATTTTAGATTTTCAGATATCATGAAGGTCAAGATGAAGGTCAAAGTCAACTATTCTTTTAATACCTCTGAAACTAACTGATGCCCTTTAATGAAATTTGCCACACTTATTTGATTTTCTAGGGTTACATCAAAGCAAACAAAAATATAATCCTACATAAAGGTCAAAGTCACAGGCCAAGGTCAAAAGTTAACCTTCATCATAAAAAAATACTAAATTTTTGATAAGCTGACGACTTTTAGTTGCATTAAATATATATATATATATATATATATATATATTATAATACTTAAGGTTAAATGTCAAGGTCAAAGAACAAAAGAAGAGTGTTAATAATTTTCTTTAAACTCTTCCTAGACTGTTTAACCCTTTGTGTACCGGTGACGTCTTTTTTACTGCATTCTAGCTATAATAAGACGATTTTGTGGAGCTTACGAAGGATCTGTGGTAGTAAAAAGGGTTAATTAAGATAGTTGAAAGCCTGCTAATTTTATGGAGGCCCTTCATAAACTAAATATAACCATCTTAATATCCAGTATGAAATGAAACCGACCGAACCATACTGAACGGGTTGGGTTACGTATCGTCACCAAATTTTGCTGACAAATTCGGTTGGTCAATGCAACGCTTGTCCAAATTTTGTGTTTTTGTTATTCAAAGGTCAAGATGAATGGTGAAGGTCACAGCTTATGGTCACTATTTCTTTCTTATATATATTTTACATTTTAATTACACTATATTCAAAATGCTACAAAATAGTGTTATGCTGACCTTCTATCTATCTATCTATTGCCTGACGCCGTGATCCCCGAAGGGGTGGCCACGAACGAACCGCCCCCATGCACCTCTGTCCCCAGTCAGTCGACGCCCCTCCCCCCAACCAGCACCACCTTCGTTCATGTACTTCCTCACTCCATCCTTCCACCTCATATTCGGTCTACCTCTCCCCCTCTGTCCCTCCACCTCGCTCTCATACACCCTCTTAGTCATTCTCTCGCTTTCCATACGTTCCATATGGCCGAACCATCTCAAGTTGTTCCTTTTCACACTTTCCAGCACATCTACAGCACAGCACGCTGACCTTATTATAGATAAATATTCCAATGGTTAAGATTCAATGTGACCATAAATGTAATTATATATATATATATATATATTATATATATATATATATACCGGTATATATATATATACATATATATATATATATATATACATATATATATATATATATATATATATATATACTCCCAGGCGGACGTGAACCACCAACAGTCAGGACGAGTGTCTATGCTTTAATCCACTACACACAAGTATCCTCTATCACGATGTGGTATAGTGGATTAAAGTATGGGCACTTGTTCTGACTGTCAGTGGTTAAAGTCCGGCTGCGAGTATAAAAACATTTAATATATATACAGTACATATACTGTATATAAACCGATTGTACCTAAGAGATTCAATACTACTTGCAGAATTCTAGGTCGCAGAGTTGCGTATGCATTTTTTTTTTTTTTTTTTGGGGTAATGCGAAAACTGCACACCTACTTTATTGTCAAGTTATTTTTAGTCGTATCCGTTGATAATTATTCCAGCTAGCTTTCATAAGCACCTAATCCTCTTGTTAATTTCACCCCACTAAACAAACACACCCCACTTCTTGCCAATGCACCAAACGAGAAAATATATCTAAATATTAATTGTTCAAGTTTGGGGGAGTCACTTGCTGCATGCAACTTGGCAACTTCTTCAACTATGCAACTTCTTCTTCATATACACAGACAAAAATAATATGTATACTCGTACACTTATTTTACATTGTTTCTCTAAGACTATATTAGCATACTGTAGTTGTTTATCAGATCTCTAAAGTACCAATGTACATCCTGGCTTAATATAAACCTATCTGTGTATTACAGTAATATATAATAGCTTCTTATATATAGCAATAAAAAGGTGTATATAATTATGAATAGTATATGGTATTATCTTCACTATAATTTGGCTAACCTTTGGACATTGTATTCAGCTTAGGCAGCACCTCTACGAATCAAATGGAGAACAACTATTTCAATTAGTCCTTTCACTTTCACAGATCCTTCTTAGTCTGAGTGAAATGGTCTACTAATAACTAGAATAGCATGCAGAAAGGCGTGATTGTACTGAAAGAGTTATACATTGATACTCTATGAATGTAATTATCGTATTACAAAGTACTTGATTTTAATGTATAGTAAAATAATGATAATAATACAAATACAAAAATAATAAAATAATAATGGTATGGTATTTGTTCCACTTCTTTCCACAGAAATGAACTATTGCTCACAGAATACTATAATTGCAAAACAAAAATATATATATAAATTGTAATACAAGCTGAAATAAAAGATATTCAGATCAATAATAAACAGTAATATAAATCTAACATGCTCTAACAAAATAAAAAACAGTTAAAGGTGAATGTGAATACTGCGCTAACTTCATACACACGTGACAGGTGTAATCCGAATAAGAAGGTAACTTCATACACGTTCCGTAACTCCTGTGTTTAACTTATAATTGGCCCGCCTAAGTTATTCTCGGCCCGGTCAGCAAATAATATCCAACTTGGAACCTATAAGAGGCAACTTTGATTTTCATTTGAGTAACTCATAATCATGCATCCCTTAATTTTGCATCCTTGTAGAATGTATTATACTTGTTCTCTTTACACAATCCTTTATGTATTCGTATATTTGTTTTGCCATGTTCACTTTTGTTTTCAAGATATTATTTTGTCCTCCACATTCTCGCCTTAACCCTTTCACCATCATTACGTAATGTTCATCATAATCTGGTTACCACTAGACGATGTTCTTTAGTTTATATTCTACCTCTAGGATTCATATAGGTAAATACAATCTCAATAAACCCTCTTAGTAACACAGGTCCTTCTTATACTGCATCATCTAATTTTAGCCAGAATCAAAGGTAAAAAGGTGTCATGTTGCTGAAGGAATTAATAACTTGATTATGTTGCTTGGACTTAATATGACAATATGTTCCATTAGTTTAAAGAGTTTAAGATGTTTCACCCAATTAGTTCGACAAAAATATAACGCTTCACACTGTTTTTCTATCGAAACATGTACGTTCAACTTTAGCTTGAAGGGGTTCTGGGTGAGCTCTTTTTGTTATGTATTATTTGTTTTATTTATTTTGTTATTTTTATTTTTGGGGGGAGGGGACCATTTTTTGTTAGCCTAGGGGATCAACTATAATACATTGCTCCAAAATAGCAAATGCAAGCACACTCCTCAATAATAAATAAACAAAATATCATAACCCACATGACGCCGGACCAGCTATTGTTAAAGGGAATGTTCGCATTTTGTCATCAGTATGTCACAATTGTTCAAGAATAGTTGTACCCCAGTTTGCTTCAGGCGACTGTAAATATATACGTAGCAGTCTCTCATAGTTTTGCCATAATTAACCTTTTCAGTATTCGAAGACTGTTCGTTAGTTTGGCTATCATTAGACGATTTCATTGAACTTTGGAAGACCCTATAAAATTTAAGTTAATGGAGTAAAGTGTATTTCAATAGGCTTTCTGACTAAACAATTTTTTCCAATGCTGAATAAAATCGCATAATAATAGCCTGAATAATATGAAGAAGCGAGTGTTCTTATACTGTAAAGGTTAACACGTATATACACGGGATGATCTCTCTTTACCCGTATGACATCCCACGTATGGCGTTATCAATTTACCAACATTATAAAGAAACAGATGAGAGTTAATTAAGAGGGGAATGGAAGGGGAGACGAGGGGACGAGGAATAGGAGAGGGGAACTAATGTGATGCTCATTTGATACTAAAGACGGCATCACACGAACAATTATATCGGCAAATGGACGCGCTCACACAGGCGGATCTTAAGCTTGATATAGGGCTAAGGAGGAAACTAAAACAATATATATATATTTTTTTTTTTTCTATGTGATTGAGGGAGGCAAAAGGCATAACTGCCTATAGCGAGTGCCTGCCCCATAGTTGAAAGAGTGACAGGGCCAAAATCAAGGGACGTTCGAGCCAAAATGCCTGGACACACGGAGTTTGAAGCAATTTAAGTCATAGGAAGAGGGAAAGACTGATTCTGGGAGAGAGTTCCAGAGCTCAGATGTTGAGTAGAAGAAAGTTTGAGAGTAACGTTTCACTCTTGGGTTGGAGAGTTGCACAGAGTAGGGGTGGGATTGAGTTGCAAGACGGGTACCACGTGCCCTACGTAAAGGAGGTGGTATGCACTGGGATAGCTCTGAGGAACACTGATTATTATAGTAGCGATAGAATAGCGAGAGAGATGCAACATTGCGGCGGAGAGAGAGAGATTGCAGAGAGTTGGTGAGTGGACGGGAGTTAATGATACGAAAGGCCTTCCTTTCAACTTTGTCTAGGAGAGCGGTGTGAGAGGAACCTCCCCACACATGTGAACAATACTCAATACAAGGGCGCACTATGCCCCTGTACAGAGCAAGAAGCTGTGCAGGGGAAAAGAACCCCCTAAGGCGGTTGAGCACACCCAGCTTCTGGGAGGCTGCCTTAGCAAGACTGCCTAGCAAGATATATATATATATATATATATATATATATATATATATATATATATATATATATAATGATACAATCATGAGCAAATCAATACGCCCATCCCTCTTAACATTCTGGCTCCAAATAGACCTTCTTAAGCTGAATAACATCGTCTAATAATATCTAGAATATACTGTCGATAGGCGTCATTTTCCTGAAGGGGTTAACATAAGCAAATTACCGCGGGTGGAGGTAAGGTATAATTATGATCTCGTTAGGGTGATGAGCTGATGAGGGAAATAATTGGCTGGAGAGAGAGAGATAGATATATAGATAGATGTTTAGAAAGATGTATGATGAGCTGATGAGGGTAATATTTGGTTGGAGAGGGATAGATCGATATATAGACAGAACAATAGATAGATATACTATGAGCTGATGAGGGGAATTATTGGTTAGAGTGGGATAGATAAATGTATAGATAGATACATAGATAAATATATATTGAGCTGATGAGTGGAGTTACTGGTTGGAAAGGGAAAGTTAAATATATACAGTATATATATATATATATATATATATATATATATATATATATATATATATATATATATATATACAGGGTGATTCAGAATTGCATGCATTAAATTGGAGGACGACCTCCTTGGATAATTTAAAACAACTATGTATCTATGGTAAAATTACGAATTATACATAGTTTGTCTGTTACAGTACATTTACGATGTTTTATAAATGAGGGTGGAACGTTAAGGGAAACCCGCATATATTTTTGTACATATTTATTTACAGACCTCGACAGTGTGTTTCTCTTTGTTACAGACTAAAGAAATTTTCAAAGTGGCCCCCATGTGCCTGCAACACACTGCACTCCTGTACTCAAGACGTGTGAAAAATATCCTCGGAAATCTACGTGGGTCTCCCTTCATTTTCCACCCTCATTATTACATCGTAAATGTACTGTAAAAGCCAAACTATGTATAATTCGACATTTTACCATTGATACATTTATGTTTAGAATTATCCAAGGAGGTCGTCCTCCAATTTAATGCATGCAATTCTAAATCACCCTGTATATATATATATATATATATATATATATATATATACAGTATATTGAGCTGACAAGGAGAGTTATTGATTGTACAGGGATAGTTAGATTCATAGATAGACACATGATGAGTTGATAAGGGGAATAATTGATTAGAGATGGATAGATATAATTATGTATATAAATATATGTAGATAGATATATGATGAGCTGACTAAGGAAATAATTGGTTGGAGAGGGATATATATATATATATATATATTATTATGTTTCCTCCACCAACCGACTTTACTCCTAAACTCAATTAATGAAATCAACAAATACATGTGGCAGTCCAGGGATTCGAACCTAGGATGGTCACACCGAAATTCAGTGCATTTATCCATTGCGCTACGAAGACAGTTAAAGAATGGTGGACAAGCCTACGATTTATTATGCAGTTTCGAATCCTGCATATCAATCTAAGCATGTACACACTTTCCAACTGCGCTATCATAGGCTATGGGTAGATGAATGGAAGGAGTAATTAATGGGGCCTTAACCCTAAGGAAGGCCTCTCTATAAACTACCCTTGAACTATAGTTATAAAATGAACTGACGAGCGGAGTTATTGGTTGGAGAGGGATAGATAACTACATAGATATATACATATATGATGAGCTGATGAGTGGAATAATTGGTTGGAGAGGGTTTAATAGATACATAAATAATTATAATGTAACATAATCTATTTGTTTCCTAAGGGGGAAAATTATATTATCCCTTACCATCTACTTTATTGATAATGGAAACAAAAAACATGTAACTAATATAATTCTCCATCAAAGAGTTGCCAAGTGTTTACAATTAGCAACATACAGTACTCCAAAAATTATGTAAACATTGTTGTGTTGAAAATTCGCACATTTAGTTTTAATTGTAAAAAACACACACGTGTATATATATATATATATATATATATATATATATATATATATATATATATATATAACAATTGTGCAAGCATTGTAATGATAAAGCCCAGGGAGGCAGGATAGTGGAACAAGCAAGCATATGTAAAAACATGCAAAATTGCGTAAAATGGCATACATATTACGCAATAATGTGCAAATGCAGCGAAAAAGTGTCAAACAGAATGTAAACAAAATTGTGAAAAACGCGTAAATATTATATTACTATTATTTAATTATTGTGAAAGTAATCCTGTGTAAACGTAACAAAAATAAATAACGAACAGAAACGAGGGAGTCGAGTTAGCGGAACAAGGAGGCTGTGCCTGACCCTTGTGTCAAAATTATACAACGAAATATCAACCCCTTTATTACAGTGACTCCTTTGGTACTTTATCTTGGTGTATATTAATTATTATCCATCACTTTTTGAAACATTTGAAGATGTCAAGTGGTTAATTAAGATAGTTGACCGCCCTTGAAATCCTAGAGGTCCTTTCAAAGTCGACTAATATCGTCTAACGTTAGCCAGAAAAGGATCACAATTATGGTGTCGTGCTGAAAGGGTTAATAATAAGGCGAACTGAAGTGGTTACATTAAACCTGCGTAAAAACAAGGAAGTAGTCAGTAGGAACGAAGGAAACAACTTAGAACAAGGACTAATTAAAAGGGTTTCAAAGGGTGATGGGAGGAATTCAATTGTGTCCACAGTTGTACACATCCACAGTTGTACACATGAATTTGTTACCACTTCATGATTTTACGTACTGAAGGAAAAAGAATATGATTGAATTTGGAGAGCAATTTCTTATGTAGTAGTAAATTAATATGATCAATTAACTGTGGCACAGCAATTTATTCTTATAATCAATTACACTATTTTTACTTCCATGCATAACATCACAGAGTGTATGCAAATTCATGAGAGTAACTGCACAGTTTGTGGTGGGTGGATACACACAAGGTTCAGTGGTAAGAGAGAGAGAGAGAGAGAGAGAGAGAGAGAGAGAGAGAGAGAGAGAGAGAGAGATCAAACAGCTCGTTGACCGTCAACTATTTTTCTGTAAAATGTGTGAGTGTGCAGCGTATTTCTCTTCCTTTCCCTATTGTTATTTTTCCACTGGTCTGAAAGTGAGCGAGACTGAGAGAGACAGAGGGAGAGAGAGAGAGAGAGAGAGTTAATAAGTTTCTCTGTACAATACATAGTGACCATCGAGCTGTGGAAGGAAGGCAGGAAGAAGTCGTTATAGGCGAAAGAACGCTCAGAATGAACAGAGAAGCTTTGTTATATACAGCAGGTGATACTCTAATTGCAGGTGTAGGGTAGAGGTGAGTTCTAGTGCTAGAGTTTTAAATGGCTGGAAGAAATTTACGGAACTATTAACTCGTCTTACTATAATAGGGCTATCTTTTCATATCAAAGGAAACCTACATGAAGTATGGGTGAGTATTGTAACGTTGCATTGCAGTGATATATGGCTTGCACACAGGTTGGAGCGCACATAAATTAGATGAATGTGTAGAGCTCAATGAGTGATAGAGTTGAAAATCAAATATTAAGAGCGAGTCTTGTTATTATAATTATTGGTGAGATAATACATGCTGAGAGATAGACAAGGTATGGACATGTTGAGAAAATAGAAGAGCGAGTGAGGAAAGTTGCTAGCATAAATGTGAAAGATAGTGCACCAAACAGAGGAATGAGGAATAATTATGGACTTCTAGCGAATTTCGGTCTATAAGAAAGTTTAAATATTTTAGAAACCGATATTTAGCACAAATGCAACCTTCCCCCAGATATATTAACTTACGAAAGTTAGGGGTTGCCCGAGCACCCGGTATTTCCCCCACAACACTTTCTCACACTGAGGGACCGTTAGAAGTCGAAGGAATTTGGGGTTGCCACAAACCGACAGATTATAATCTAACTTACCTAACTTACTGAGCTCAATATGACGCAAATCGCGTCATAAACTTATTATTGAGCTATTTCACTAAGTTCAAATGATGCGATCGCGTCATATGATACTTTTGGGCGAAACCGCCATATGACGTGATCGCGTCATATATGACAGAGGGGGGTTAAGTACGCGTTTTGTAAATGCATAAACACATGGTCAAATTCAACATAATATGTTTTAAATATTTTAAACTCAAATACATTTATATTTTTTGCTATTTTTGCTTAATATCAATGTTTACAGCTTGAACTTTATTGTATCGAAACACACAAATGAGGGGAAAAGCGCAGGATGATCTCCAGGATAAGGGACTGAATAAAGAGATGGCTCAAGATCGTGACACATACAGACCTGGAGTGCGTTCAGTATACCCAAACACGCAAACGGGATATAGCTCTACTGAACGTGATCGCCTCTGATTCAACGAATCACGTTTGTGATTTTTTGCAATCAGAAGGTGATCACGCTAACACTCTGTGGAGGTGACTAGCGAAGCTATCATAACAGTAAGCCTAAATCTCACCTCGACATTATATTATCATAATTAAGCTTAATTAGCCTCCCTCCACGTTATATATGTGTCGCAATATTAATTATAAGGTGGCACACCTATAAAAATCATAGTTATTATGACAATTTTGCTATATATAACATAAAACAAGCAACTTGGAGCACAGCTCTCGCAGCTACTTCGCCTAGACTTCAGTACAGTAAGCATAGCCTAGCCGGTAACGACTTCGCTTTTAAATCCGTAAGCCTACTCGCAAGGGTTCGAGGCTCGATGAGTTAATGTTTTTTTTTTTGCGGTTTTTATCTAATTTGTTTCGTTATATATTGGTAATGTTACTATGACAATGATATATTGTAATGGGTTATAACTTGCTGTACAGGTTTCTGACCGTTTGTCTATATTATTGATTAATTATTATGTTTTGTATGCGGTTTGTATTTAATTTTTATAGTTATATATTAGTAATGTTGCTATGCCAATGATAACCTATATTTTACGGTTTATAGCCTAACTTGCTGTAAAGGTTTTTCGGCGCTTGTCTAATGTCTATATTATTGATCGATTACTCTATTTACTTTCTTAAAAACAATTTCTGAGGCATAATTGCATCGAAGTATGTTAGTTCAGTTAAGCTATGTCTAGTAAAGTAGCCTACCCACGCTATAGTTCAATTTTCAAATGTAATCTAATGGTTAAAACATAATATTAACGAACCTTCCATAAATATAGGCTTGCAAATAACCTATATACACATAGATCGTCAGGAAAAGAAAATATGCCTATACATACATCGCCAGGAAGAGATAATATATATAGGCTACTATTTAATTCAGCCTGGCTACATCGTCAGGGAAAGAACAATATATATAAGATATATAATTTAGCCTATTCATAGTCCTACATTGCCAGGCAAAGAACATCTACTTTTTATTTCCCCAATAGACTAACGGAGAATTGTATGAAAATGACACGGGTAATAAAGAGCTACCTTTGCCAGATACGGACCGTAAACACATTGTCAACATTTACTAATAAGATTATAAGATATAATAGCCTATACCGTCTGTCTTGAGCTTGAACAAGGCTGCTGACTGTAGCTGACAGTGTGACTACCTTAGCCAATAGTCTATATTGATGGATAATAATACCCAATATTAAAATGTATTGATTGAAATTATTAGACCGAAAAAGCACATTTTACAGGCCTAAAACCTTCGCAGACATCGCCAACAAGTTTTGAATTTCGCGCTCATAGCCACTGACCAAGCAGTGACGAGAATCAATGGTTGGCTATCAATGTCGTTCAGTCTGCACGATCATACACAGGATTGCTCAAACAGAAACATTATTGCTTGATAGGGTAGACTGAACGTGCTCCTGGTATCAGATGAAATATATGCACATCAATATATTTCCTTTTACACGTAACGCATTAACCCTTAACTGGCGGCGCGCAACATATGTCGAGTGAAATAAATTTGGACTATGTGGCGGTTCACGACAGCTGTCGAGTGCCATTTTCAGCACGTAATGTTGCTGAGAGAGAGAGCTGAGCGGTGGGACGAGCGTAGTAACCTTATGACCGCTCCCCACGACCACCGTGGACCTACTGAACTGTATCCCACCCTTCTCCCCCCTTTCTCACTCGCTCCACAGGGAATTATGTACAGAAATTACCTTATTTTAGGGTTTTTGCACTCGTGTTGCACGATCGTTGCAAAAGAACCAGCGGTCGTACAAGGATGGTTCGGGTGTCATTGGAAAGTTCTGTTTATGCCCTTTCAGGGATAGATACTTGTTTTACGCTCTTGGTCTTGTTTATGCATGAAAATGAGCACGGAAACAACCCTATTTAGGGTAAAAAAAAAACGCTGTGAGGTACGGTGTAAAATACACACCACCCGCTCTTAAGGCGTTAAGTATACACAGATACATAAACACACAGTCACCATAAGCACACACGTACACAAACATACACAGACACACAAAGCGAGAGAGAAAGAATCCTGATAAGATACATCAAGGAAATCAGATCACAGTGAACGAGGGGAATATATATTTATTATCTCGTTGTTGCAATACAGTGATTGCCAGAAATAAATATATAAAGAGATAGAAAGTCACTGATATATGTGTGTGTGTGTGTGTACAAAGGAAATCAAGCAACAACAGGTCTAGTGGCCCTTCTAGGCTGCTTGTCCTCCAAAACACTGAGGATCAAGTGTCCAAACAGTGGTTTAGAGTGGGTAAGGGAACATTGGAAAGGGAACTACTGCCCTGGAACTAATGTCCGTGGCAGGATTAGGAAGTTAGTAAGGGCAGATGGGTTAGTAACTGAGGGCGGGATAAAATAAAGTTATTCATTTACAAACGCAGTCAGTCGCGGGTTTGATGCGAGATATTTGTCTAAGCGGAGTTTAAATTAATCAACGGTGCTGCAGTCTATAACGTCTCGGGGAAGCCCATTCCACAAGTTGACAACTCGATTGAAGAAGAAATTCTTAGATTCGTGTGAGTTAAAAGATTTACCAATAATTTTGCAACCGTTTCCCCGCGTGTAATTAGATTGGTCGATAGTGAAGTACTTACTACAGTTCATATTGTCGATGCCTTTGATGATTTTGAACACTTGAATTAAGTCACCAGTATTCCAGAAGAGGGCGGACTAAGGAATTGTAAAGGGTTAGGATAACTTCATTGGATTTATGCTCAAATGACCTGCCTATAAAGCCAATTATTTTGTTTGCCTTCTTAACAACTTCTGAACATTGTTGACTCGGTTTTAGGTTACTCGATATTGTTACTCCCAGATCGGTTTCTCTGTTTACATTCTTAAGCTGAGTGCCATTCATCGAATAGTTTGCTTTCTCATTTAGGTATCCGATATGTAGTACTTTACATTTATCCGCATTGAAACTCATTTGCCAAATTTGGGCCCATCATGACAATTTATCTAGATTGTGTTGCATATTGTCAACTTGTTCTTTTGAGAGTACGCTATTTGCAATTTTTGTATCGTCAGCAAATTTTGAGATTGTACAGGTGAGACCCTCATCTATGTCGTTGATGTAAATTAGAAAGAGAATTGGTCCTAGTATCGATCCCTGGGGTACCCCGCTACTTACATTGGTCCATTTAGATGCCTTACCGTTTATGACTACTCTTTGCTTTCTGTCGCTGAGCCAATTTTATATCCATTTCAACACACCGTCTTTTATTCCATGCGCTTTTAGTTTTAGCAGTAAACGTTTGTGGGGAACTTTGTCAAAGGCCTTTTGAAAATCAAGGTATATAATATCTACAGCTTTACTCTCATCGTAGAGGTTGAGGATATCGTGGAAGAAGTCTAAGAGGTTTGTTAAACAGGAACGTTTTTTACGAAAGCCGTGTTGAGTATCTTTGAGTAAGTTATTTGCCTCTAAGTGATTTACGAGTCTGTCTCTTATGACCGTTTCTAGCATTTTACATACAAATGAGGTTAAGCTAATCGGACGATAGTTACTGGGTAGGGATTTGCTGCCTTTTTTTAATATGGGTGTTACGTTGGCTAGCTTCCACTGATCAGGCATAGTCCCAGACTGCAAGGATTCATTGAATAGCAATGTCAGTGGTTTGGAGAGCTCATCCTTAGCTTCCTTTAGAACTCTAGGCGAGATTGTATCAGGTCCAGGCGTTTTATTTACCTTGAGTTTATCTAAACAATTCAATACTTCTCTCTCTGTAACGGTGATATTGCTTAGAACATCTGAATTATCAATTTGAATCGGCGATGGTGTAGGGATATCACTGAGGTCTTCGGTTGTAAAAACTGATGCAAAGAAGGCATTGAGGGCATTACTCATTTGTACTTCGTCTTTGGTGTATTCTCCATTTTCATCGACTAACGGTCCAACAGTTGAAGTAACTACTTTTTTCTTTCTGATATAACTGTAGAATTCTTTCGGGTTTGTTTTACTTTGATTCGCAACATGTAACTCCAGGGTCTTTTTACTTTGCTTAATAAACTTGTTGGCTTTGCGTCGTAGCTCTACAAATTTCACCCGTTCTTCGTCATTTTGTGAGGATTTGAATCTATCATTAGCAAATTTTTTAGCAAGTAGACAGTGTGAAATATCTTTATTCCACCATTTGGGATTATCATTATGGCCTGGACGCCGTATTTTCGATGGTATGCAGTCTTGCACTGCCTTAAGGTAAGTGGTTGTGAAACACTCCCAAGATGTATTTATGTCGTTATTGTTAGTCAGAAAGCTCCAGTCAGTTTCTTTAAGCTTTGATTTAAGTTTATGAAAATTTGCTTTCTTGAAATTAGGGACTTTCTCAATGCTGCTATTTGATTTGTTACTAGTAAACTTTAAAGTGAAAGTTATCGTACGATGGTCGTTGTTACTGAATTCATCACCAACATTCAAATAATGTGTGTGTGTGTACTGTATTTATAAAGTGTATACCCACACAACAATTACAATAACTATTTCATTATTTTAAGGGCGTATTTGCCAAATATAATAGGACCATGTTACTGTATGACCCTCGGGGTGAGTACGCTTCGTTTTTTCGGAGTTATAACATTGAAAAGCTACCGATAGCTGAAAAGGAGAGGTCTAGGGAGTGGACAACATTATCTCCAGATCTAAGCATGAATTTCCCAGATATAATACTAAGAAGGTAGATAATTTACATCAGGATGTATGTTTCTTGTAATATTTGGATGATAGTGGTGGCTATTGAGATTAATAGGACAGCTACCAACACAGTGTTGCAATGATGTCCTGCCGTGGAAAAGAAAATTATGTGTGACTGGATGGCTTATTTGCTAGTTTAATAAATTGTTATGCATAATCTGGATATTACCACATGAACAAATGGTACTCATGGTACCTTAACAAGCAACATTGATTGAAATACAGAGCAGAAATATTTATTCAGAATTTAGTCTCTTCCACAATCTATTCATTTTATCAATCGATAACCATTAAATCATTGATTGCACCGGAATTACGAAAACTCACCTGGATGGTCATAGATTAACATGGCCAAAACGTCTAAAAATGCATGATAATTTTCTTTGAATCACCCTGTATATACAGAACCTCATTATTTTAACTCCTTCACTACCATGATTAATTTTGCATTATATATCCTGGAGAGCATACATGATTTTAATTAAGATTAAAATGACCACTAGGATTCGAAAAGGAACAAATGTTTCTCTAGTGCTTCTTAGACTCTCACAATCCTTTTGAAAGAATAATAAAATCGTCTAATAATAGCCAGCATAAAATTAATACTGCGTCATAATATACTGAAAGGGTTAAGGTATACCAAGAAACCAGACCACCGTGAATGAGGTACGATATAATTATGATCTCGTTAGCATGATGAGGTGATTGATTTGGTTAATTGATACAGGCTGCTGCTGCGGTCCTGAGGGAGAGGCGAAGGGTACGTTTGTGTGTGCATGTGTGTGTGTGTGTGTGTGTGTGAGAGAGAGAGAGAGAGAGAGAGTGTGGCAGTGTGTGTGGGTGTGTCAGTGTGTGTGGGTGTGTCAGTGTGTGTGTGAGTGTGTCAGTTTATGTGGGTGGTTTAGTGTGAGTGTGTGTGTGTATGTGTGTGCGTGTGTGTATTAATGTATACAGGCTGCTGGTGCGTTCGTGGGGGAGAGGCGAAAGGTGTGTGCATGCGTGTGCGTGCGTGTGAGTGTGTGTGTTAATTGATACAGACTGCTGCTTCGTTCCTTGGGGAGAGGTGAAGGATGAGTGTGTGTGTGTGCTTTGTTTAACTAACCATATTCCAATTACACCTAACACCATCTGGATCTCGTGGCGGTATTAAATAGAAAGGTACAAACAAAAACATTTTGGAAATTACGGTTTATAGGTAATTTTATCAATGTTTATCTGGCAACTCACGCCACAGGCAAATATAATTGGGAATGTGACAATTCACTTCTCTTTAGTCACTCATACTTTGACGATTTTCACAATCAATATATAGTCAAATTTCAAAATAAATCTTTATTTTTTACAATTCTAGAGAGGTACGAACCTCTACATACGAATGCTGCAACGAGCTATACACTGCACAATGTTTTTATTTGTTAACATAACAGTCTCAATGGAAAGCTTGTCAGTGGTCGTGGTCGTGGTCGTTCAACGATCTATGGTTATTTGTGTACTTATTTATTAGCATAGTAAGCCTATACTCACATAACAATTATTTTTCGAAGTGCTCTGTGAGGACGAGATTTCGATTGCATGAGCACCAATTCGGCTAATGTCATCTTTATTGATGAGTATTCTTAATATATTTGTATTAATTGATGTAATATATTCGTACTCTGTAATGTAATAATTCTTGGAAATTTACATGCTTGTGGAGTTTAAAAATGCGAACAATTAAGACGATCGAAATGAGCCTTCTCTTCTACTTCATTAGTCTCTGATGGATTGTTGGAAAAAGGCTAATTGAGCAGGCGGGTGTGTTCTTAGTGTGAGGGGTGTGGGATGTGTTCATGGAGTTTTCGCAGACTATTTGCTTTTTTTAGAAGTTTGCGCAATTTAGAGTGTGCTTTAATGGCTATGAATAGTACATTGTATAATATCGAGGGAATATATTATGTAACGACAAAGTATATATATAATCATAATTGGATATAGTCCTACTTATGCATCTTTCCAACTTAATATAATAATATGTGGGCTTATTACCAGAAAGCGTTAGAGGGACTTTTTTTTTAACCCTGGGGAGGTGATATATATTGTCTGTTTTAGTCTAGAAGTCTATTTGTGTGTGTGTGTTTGTGTGTGTTGTGTGTCTGTTTGCACTTGCATATCCTTATACATATGGATGACTCTGTTCCATTATAAACAATGCCAATTAACAATTTTCAGTTTACCTATAACTTGCCCATCACAAACATAACATTACACAATTATATTACCCTCTTCACCATTTCAGTATTTGGACGCCTTTTTCCCTCTATATTCAGGCTATCATTAGACTACTTAATTCAGCTTTGGAAGTTCCTCTGCATATTAAAGAGGTAAATCATATCTCAATTAACCCTCTTACTTCCAAAATTCCTCCTAGAGTAAATAACATCTATTCATAGCTAAAAAAACAAATGTGTCCTCAACAACAGTGACCATTATTAACCAGCATATGTGTTAGGCAAAATCTTGGCTCTCACAAATGGCAGTGAGTTATGGTTCCGACAGAGGAAAGTAAATCCAGCTTGAATCATTTCTCTTACTCTGAGGGGGCGGCAGATCCGTTTTAGACAGAGACAATTTTTTATGTAAATTGATATACTGTACAGATATTACAGCTAGCATCGATACATTAGATAGATAATTTCGTTAAATCTAATTAACTAGAGGGCAAATTTTATTATATATATTGCTAACAAAATTCTAGATAATCCTTTCCGCATCAGAGGACGCTCCTTTTCATTTTGTTTTGGCTATCATTAGACGATTATATTCAGCTTACGAAGGACTTGAGAAAGCCAAAGAGCTAATGGGATATACTTTACCTCTTTGTTTGCTTGATGTCCTTCCAAGCAAGAGAGCCTTAAAAGTTTATAATGGTAGCAAAAGAAAACAAAAAAAAGTCTGAAAAGTGTCCTCAAAAACTGAAAATCTTAGCTCTAACAAATGGCAGTGAGTTATGAGTATGACAGAGAAAGTATAATCAACTGGAATATTTTCTCTTGCTCTGTGGGAGAAGCTGATCCGAGGTGGCAGAGAAAAATGTATATGGAAATTAACCCATACAACGTCAGATGCGTAAATTCTGCGTACCTCAAGTTTTGTGCATAGAGCGTCAGGTGCATAAAAACCTACGTATCTGACTTCTCACATAAATTAATTCAGTTTGGCGCCAAATCTGGGCCACAGGGATGTTGTGATTGGTGTTGCTATATGTGTAGATACTATAGCCAGTGTGTTTAGACCAGACAATGAATCAACGAGCCTATGTGGCAACACTGCGAGCGAGCGAGCCCAACCGTAGGACTATAACCAGGTGGGTGGGTCGCTGTGTGATGGTGGTGGAGGGTGGGTATGGGGTGTGGGGAGCAAGGAAGGATGGAAATGTAAACAATAAGGAGAGAGAATGAATATAAAGGGAGATGGGAAGGAGGGAGGAAGGATAGGGAGGAATACATGAGAGAGTGAGATTGGTACGGAAGAAATTAAAATATAATAGCGCCATTTTACGAAGGTGGAATAAGGGTAAATGAGGAAACAAAGAAGAATGAGAGAGAGAGAGAGAGAGATATAACACAGAACACATTCTCAAACACAGCATGGGCCGGCCAGTAAAATAAGTACTAGTTCAGTGGCTCAGTGACTTAAGGAATGAGAGTACATGTCTTAGCCTTGTGGAGAGAGAGAGAGGAAGAGCAGCAAAATAAATGAAAATGGGGTTGTGAAAGGCGGGGAATACAAAAGGGAGGTAGGAAGAGGGGGGAAAACTTTGACTTGGGAATAAGAAGAAAGATAATGAAGAGGAATAGAGGAAAAAGAAGAGATACTGAGAAGAACAGAGGTAGAGATGGAGGGGAAGACAGATAGAGAAAGAGATAGTTTAGATAAATACGATATTATGGAAGAATTTAAGAAAGTATAAAGAAATGGACAAAATTAAGACAACAGAGAAGCGAGCATTGGGAGAAAAGAAAGGAAGATAAAGATGGGAGGGAATAAAGAGGGGATATGGACAATAAAGATAAATAGAGAGGATGGAAGGACATATGAAGAAATAAAGAAAGATGGAGAGAAAGGAGAAGTATTGAGAAGAAACTAATTGAGAAGGTGGTGTGAGGGAAAATAGGATAGAGAGGATAGAAAAACAAGAGAAAAAGAAGGAAATATGGAAGGGAGGATTAACAGAG
This sequence comes from Paralithodes platypus, assembly GCA_032716605.1. NCBI lineage: Eukaryota > Metazoa > Arthropoda > Malacostraca > Decapoda > Lithodidae > Paralithodes > Paralithodes platypus. Next base: position 30,485,146 of record CM064487.1, read on the forward strand.
AGAGGGGAAAAATAGATATAAAAGGATATATAAGTGGATGAGAGAGAGCAGAGAGAATGAGGTCCACATCTCAGAAGGTGTGGAGAGAATAAATGGAGTAATAAGCGAAGATAAGAAAACTAGGGGCACGCCGCCTGGCCTTGTGTGCTACCTACTGCAGCCCATGTATTCACTTTCCAGTGTCTGGCGAGTAAAATGTATTCACTTTTCTATGGCTTAGGATATATAGATTCCATTACTACAATGACACAAAATGCAAAACTTACCTGACACCAGCTAGTAAAAGTTGATAGGACCCGTGACTCTGTACTGTGCAGATATTATAGTTAATATAGGTACATTAGTGAGCATAATATTATAAGGTTTCACTATTTTGAACCTTTGAACCTTCAAAGCGAAGCTCAGAAGCATTTGGGCTATAATAACATATTCTATTGTCTTATTTACATTCGATACGGATTCATTCCTTTGTTTTAGTAATGAACCATGAGTTTAACTTTTTAAAGATTGCTAATTAAAAACTATGAGTTCACCCGATCTGAACCAGACGCGTAATCCTGTATATTCTATCTAAAATTAACAGATTTGCACAACTTAACCCATTCAGCCCCAGCGACGCCCATTGGCCGACACCTATTTATGTAACGCACAGCCCCAGCGATGTCCATTGGACATTGGCTATTTTCGACTCATTAAACTTATTTTAGGCTTTCAAAAGGCTCGTAGGGGTCTCAAATTTGTATACATGGTAGCTTAGGATGTGGGGCAAAGATGGCAGCCCACAGAGACCACCTTGGGCCTCCCCACTTTGCTCAATATTAAAAATATAAGAACATATATGAATTAATACTTTTTGAATGGGGCCCAACGGGTTAACCCGGGAACGGCACTGAGACTCCTCCATATGTGTCCCCCCCCCCCCCCCCCCGCCTTTTGCCCTCCCTTCAATTATCACCTATTTTTCCTCTTATTCCCTTGTTTATTGGTTTATTTTCCGCGCCAATATCCCCCACCCAGTTTCAAGGTCGAAGAGGAGGCATATAGAGATCGTAGCAAGAGAGAGACTTCACTAACATCAGTGTCGATCGATAAGTGGGAGGGGGAGGGTGTGTGCCGCGACAGCTCTCCTCTCATGAATGAACCGGTCGGCAATACATCGTCTTTTTCACCCCCCAAATACTATTCCCACTTGTTTTATTGCAGTTACATGTTAATATCTTCATATTAAACATAAAATAGGCGCATATGAATAAGTAATAATTATATTTATTGGATAATGACGATTTTCGTCAGGAATGTATCAAAATATCTTCGCCTGGCAGGCACTTTCAAATACCATAGGTTTGACGTTTAAAGGTTATGAATGACCTCTACCAATCATTTAAGGTAAAATGTCTCTCAATTACCCTTTTGACTCCAACAACCCATTTTAACCCCTTCTGTACGGAGCCAATCATATGACTGAGACGAATTTCTGGCTATTATGTAGCCTGTGAGCCAGACCAGCTGTTACAAGCAGCTTGGGGACATACTAAGGTATGACAGAGAGATCCCAAAAACCTCTGCAACGTCCCACATTGCGAAAACAGCTAATTTTTACCGATTTTGGCCTACATTTGCTAGATCGTTGCAAGATAACCAGATATTGAACAGGGATGATTCATGTTTAATTTGAAAGCTCTATTACCATACTTTCACGGATATATAATTGTATTATTAATTTGATTATGTATGAAAATTAGCATTGAATAAAAGCTCAACAGGGGTTAAACTTATTATATCGTTTGATAATAAACAGAATACAATACAAAATTTGCCATAGTAAACTGAGAGAGGTAGGAACGAACCATATTATAAAATTTTCCCAGCTCTTACCAATGAATAAATACCTTGATTGGTAAGGATTTAAAATCAGCACAATATATACTTGTATTTCCAAGAAAATTAATGGGAAACAATATACTTACCAAGGAAAGTGTTATTTAGCTGCATTAACATATTTATAATTACACATTAATTATTTACATATCATATTGCCATTAAGGTTTTGACAGAACATTAAAATGGAAAGTAAATTGAAATATCATAATGTTTGGTAAAATATCATTAACAAAATTAAGTGAATAATTTAAGCCGATTAACTCACTGCCAACCCGAACACGAACACGAACACACACACACACACACGTGCACTAGCAGAACTCTAGAACACATTTCATTCATGCAGTCAAGAAACCTGAATATTATTTACGGATAGAGCAAAGATGAGTGGACATAACTGCAGGCTGGCAAGCAAGAGACTATTCAAATTCAGTCCTAAATTTTTTTTTTTTTTTTAAGACATTAGTATTTATTATGCAAAATATAATTTTTGATAAACTGTTACTATTATCTCTTTGAATATCATTAAAGTCCACAACAATGCATTTTCATTTGTATATTCTTTCTCATAACCATCCCAGCCTTAAAGCCAAATCATCCCGGTTGGAGCCCCTGCATCAGTAATTATTATTACACTACCCAGAGTTTGAGACAGGAAATTAATATAATATAATAATAACAAATGGTATAAGTATTAGCTCGATTGATCAAGTCCTTTTTTTTACCGGTCCGGAGTTTTAGACAAACCATAAGAATCGCCCAATCACCTTGTACTTTAAATCTACACGAAATTGTGTGTTTGTTTTCTAATTCAAAGGCAATAAAAGAAGAAAAAGTGTTGATATTGCAAAAATGATTATAGCATGACCTCACACAAACTTCCCTTTTGCACTTGGAAGCGAAACGACTTAATCAGCAAATGCAAAGTTCATCTGCTATTACAACTGGTGCCTAAATGGGCATGCAAAGTTCAGTGGGTTTCAACTCATTCTGAAGTTGTTCCTTTAATCAAGTGCGTGTGTGTGTGTGTGTGTGTGTGTTTTCATGTATGTTGCGCGTGTGTGTTAATTTTGTGTTTCTGCTATGAGAGTGTGTGTATGTATTCTGTGTATGTGTGTGTGTTTTCATGTATATTGCACGTGCGTGTTAATTTTGTGTAACTGTTATGAGAGAGTGTGTATGTATGTTGTGTGTGAGTGTGTGTGCCAATTCTTACGTATTGGGTATGCTATTCAATGTGTGTTTCTTAAAATTGTATTCTATTAATTTCTGTAATCAAGGCACAAGGTGTCACGGTGTTAGATTCTTAATGAGAATTGCCATTCTTTGGTTATGAAGAACGTCAACAAACCATTAATATTATTATTTTTGTTGTACGTGGTTCCTTTATTGATTTGTATGAAAATCGTCTTGCGGTATCCAGAAGACAAGAAATAAAGTTATCATTATATTGAAGGAGTTAAGCATTTCAAAATCTGTGAAGTTCTCTTTGTATTTTACTCTGGCTACTATTAAACAATTCTAATCAGTTTACGTAGAACCTCAGGGGATGAAAAGGCTGCACACTATTTCAATGGACCGTTTATAAACCACACATTTTTCCTAAACTTAATCAAAGCGTCTGATGATTGCCAAACACAATACACGATAAAGGTTGAGGCAATTTTAAGACCCTTGACGATGAAACATCTATACCGAGTTCTAAAGAATCGCTTAATGCTAGCCAGAGTAAAAATAAAAAATCGCCACTCTATTCATTGTCAAGAAAACATATTATGATTGTTGGTAAACTTTAAAGGGGTAGGAATGACGATTGGTTCAGCATTCTCCAAATACCTGTAACACATGTACAGTTGCGGTCATTAACCCTGGCGGTACCGATGACGTCTCTTTTAATTGAGTTCATCTACATTTAGACATTTTATGAAGCTTAGGAAAAATAATATGGTAGCTAAATAGATTTATTGAGATAGTGTGTAGCCTTTTAATGGGTATACTTCCTTCTTAACTAAGCTGAATGACATTGTCTAATAGTTGCCTGAATATAATGAAAAGGACGTCACTGCTACTGTTTGGGTTAACCTAAGAAGTGCGTAGGTATGGTATTTGAAACGTCGTGGTGGGCGAAGGTAATTTGGTTCATTCCTGACTAAAATCGTAATTTTAACATTAATATCGTTATTACTTCTTCATATGCGCCTATTTAACGTTTAATATGAAGATAATAACGTGTAACAACAATAAAACAAGTGAGAATAGTGTTTGGATGGTCAAAATCTCCGACCGGTCATTCATGAAGTGTGGAGCTGAGCCTGAAGCCAGACTGACACACTCCCTCACACTCTCTAGCACACCACGCTGTAGCTGGGTCTGGCACCACGCCTTGGAGCCAGATTGGAGATGTTATAAATACACCAATAAAGATGATAATAAGAGGAAAAATAGGTGATAATTGATGGGGGTAGGAAGGGGGTGGGAAAGGGGGGAAGAAGGAGATTTTGACACATGTGGAGGAGTAATAGAAGGTATGGAGGGGAATTATCTCACTTAATCACCATTTTACTTGTTTTAAGTGCTAATGGGGCCTTTTAAAAGGTTTTTCTTAGGCCTTGGCTCATATGAGGATGCTCGCCGTCGCCCATTACGGACTCATAATTGTGAGGACGCTCGCCGTCCATGGGTCAATACTCTCTTGGAATTTTTGAAGTTCTCTCGGTTTGATATTAATAGCTTTATATATTTGTTAACATGAACCATTTCGAAGGTTTGCATATTCAGTTAAAGGGCTCATAAGGTATCTGAATATGTGATTGCGATTTTGCACCATTACCATTCAAATGAATCATCCAAGTTAATCCGATTACTAATTTTCCGCTTTATTCAAGCAGTCGACCGCTCCCACCCCCCCCCCCCCCCCCTTACATTATAAAACAAACCTTGAAACAAAAGAGCAACAAAAATATGTTTTAAAAAACGTCTGACATAAACTCATGTCTATAGGGAATTATATATTATTCAGAGGCCAACCGCTTGTGTGGGTTAGACTAGCCAGTTCGGACAATCATGGCCAGGAATTACTGGACACAATTTTGAAGCGCATTTACTCAAGACTGGCGAACTATTTTAGTAAACTGGCTGAACCACAAAGATTATATTGCTGAGATTCAGTAGTTAACGCTCCCCGTCTTGTTTTTGTTTCCGTCGGGAACCGACGAGAGGTTTATTTCCTCCTATTTTACGATCTTTGGCAGTGTATTTGTTTTGCTTTTTATTATGTTTCCATTCCTATGTGGATGAGGGAGACAAAAGGCAAAACTGTCTGTGACGAATGCGTCCCCCAGAGTTGACAAAGTGACAGGGCCAAAATCAAGGAATGTACGAACCTAAATGCCTGGACACATGGCACTTGAAGCAATTTAATTCACAGGATGGGGCAGAGATGGATTCAGGGAGAAATTTCTAGAGTTCAACTGTTGAATAGAACAAAGATTGGGAATATCGTTTCACTCTTAGGTTGGCGAGTTGCACAGAGTAGGAGTACGATTGTGATGCAAGTCGGATGCTACGTAGTACGTACCCTATGTATAGGAGGTGGTATACACTGAGAGAGCTCTGAGAAACACTGATTATTGTAATAGCGGTAGAAAAGCGAGAGAGATGCAACATTGCAGCAAAGAGAGAGAAATTACAGGGAATCGGTGACTGGACGTGAATTAATGAGATGAAAGGCTTTCTGTTCTACTGTCTAGAAGTTCTGTGTGAGAGGATCCTCCCCACACATGCCAACAATACTCAATACTGTACATGGACACACTGTGCCCCTGTATAGAGCAAGAATCTGTGCAGAGGTAAAGAACCCCCGGAGGCAGTTGAGCACACCCAGTCTCTGGGAAGCTGTTTTAGCAAGAGTGGTAATATGTTCTTTCCAAGAGAGATCAGAAAAAAATAGAGACACCGAGAATGTTAAAAGAAGACGAAGGGTTAATCTGTATAGTGTTGAAGAATAAGTGATAGTCTTGTGGAAGGGGGCGAGGAGTAGACAGATGAAGATATTGCGTTTTGGAAGCATTGAAAGTAACATGGTTTTCACTGCCCCAATCAGATATAGTAGTTCGAGGCTTCAAACTGTACCATAATTAATGACCACGACTATACACTCAAGTCATAAGTCTTGGTCATTTCTGAATCATTGACCTTCTTTAATGAACCCACGAAATACAAATACTAGGCAACTAATTAATCAGAAGATATTTTAAGACCATGCGGGATAGCTTTGAAAATTGAAGGTTACGGCTTCTGTCATAGAGTGTACAGCCACGAGCTATAATACCTGCAAAGCCAAATTGTATAGCCTCTGGGATATAACAGAAGATTGGATTGTCCCGCTTGGGTTTGATACAGAGCCTCGGCGGTCGAGTGGAGAGCACGGTCATGTGTGAATCTGTTTGACCTGGGTTCAATCCCAGCCAAGGCGGACATTTAGTGGGTGTGGTAGTACATCCTAGCGTGTTTCACATGCTCGCACCCAGCCGGATGACACCTCAATGACGTATACAGACTAATGACATGCACAACAAAGCCACTCCAACAGCTTCCTCTATCTACAACACCTCTTCTCTGTTATCTACATTTTCCCAGCTATATGGTCCTAGTGTACTGTCTGATGATGTAATAGGATTCCAAATGTAAGAGATTCAAATGGGTGTGCAGGTATTATGGCTCGTGACTGTACATACAATATTCATTGTGTAATAATCGGTCTGCGTAAAAATTCGCCTTAACTCTAGCAAGGTGTCATTCTGCTGAAAAGGTTAGAGGGTTTAAGGAGATATTTTTCCCATGTTCCCCGACTTTTCACCAAAACCCTCTAATAACCTGTCGGGGGAGGGCTCTTAGTGACAGTCACCTTAACCTCATTACTTCACAGGAATTTTAATGATTCCGTTGAGAGAGAGTTACAAGGAATTTCTAATAAGAAATAGTATTGGTGAAATAGAGAGATTGTTTAAAGTGCAGTGCTCTCATTGCAAAGTGTGCATAATGCAATCTATTCTTGGTTTAAGTTTTCCTACAAAATACCTTATTATGTTAGACAAAACCAAGTATGTGTCGATTTTTCTAATGGGGAGAAACGAGGAGACAAATAAACAATAAAATATAAGTTGATTTATGCAATAGGTACAAAACAACACATTATTTATACACAAATATAAGTAGAATAATATTAATGCAATTACTTAGTACATTGGGCTGGTGTTTTTTCCCTTACACACACACTAATGATTGTCACAAAGTCTTATAACATACAATCACTGGTAAATATTCTTATATTTATAATTATTTTTATATTCTTATACACTTAAATTTACATGTCATTTACATGGTGTTTGGAAGGTGGAAGGTGGGAGGCAGGTGGGGGTGGTGGAAGTGAGAAGTTCGATAGGTAGGGTACTTGTGGTATGAATATGGAAGGCGTGGGTGACCTAGTTTCAGCGCTACAATTTTTTTTTTTTGGGCGAGTCCGCTTTTAAACTGACCTGGCACTGGCGGTGACAACACCCCAGTCTGTATTATTACGGACCTGGCACTCACCAGGTTAAGAGTCATAGAGGTGATAGTTTTGATTATCTTGTTGGACAATCTCAAACCACATTCTTTAATCCATTGGCTGTGGGGGACGTTCCGGAACGCCATGGCAATGAAGGATCTCAGCCATGTCCCGCTAGACATATGCAGCGCTACCAAAGGCAAGGGTAGTGCGAAATTAGCAAAATTCGCTCAGTATTAGCGAATATTTGCTAATGTCTATGGTAGCGCTGCAGATTAATCCTGCATGCTACGAAACTCGTTCTGGTGTAATTTTGAGCGATATTCTTCTAGTTTTTGGCTGAATACATTGCATTTAATTCAGAAACTTGCTCAATCATTCAGGAGTGCCTGATTGAGCCCTAATATAGTGGAAATGCCTGCAGCGTAAGTGTTAACTCATCCAACCCCAGTGACCGACACCTACTTATGTAACAAACAGACCCAGCATCATCCATTGGCCGAAGTCCACATATGTAACGTACAGCCTCAGCGACGTCCATTGGATGTTGGCTATTTTCGCCTTATTAAAATAGTTTTAGTCCTCCAGAAGGCTCGTAGGGGTCTCAAATTTGTACACAAGGTAGCATAGGATGTGAGCCCACAGAAACCACATTGGACCACCCGATCCTGTTTAATATTAGAGAAAACAAAACAATAATGAATACTGCCTGGGACTGGGTGTTGCATCAAGTTACTTATCGGATGGTGCTCAACGGGTTAAGAATTGTAGAGGAGCTTCTCTTCTTGCTAGTCACAAACCTATCTGTTGAGCATTGCTCCTCACAAGTGGTGCTAGTCTCCAATTTAGCTGGTGAGCATCGAGCCTCACAGGTGGTGGTAGTCTCAAATTTAACTGGTGAGGTAGTCTCAAACTTAGCTGGTGAACATCAAGCCTCACAGGTTGCTTTGGCCAAACAAGAGAGATTGTTCTGCCACTTCTGTCTGATCGCCTGTGATAGTGTCCACTTTTGCTGTGTTGCCCTAGTTGATGCTTTTGAGTGCGAGAAGAGTTTGTTCTGGCTTAGGGAGGCAGCGTGGAGGCTGTCCCGCACTAGAAGGGCACTCTGAGCTTCTGTTGTGGTGGTACTTGTGTCCTTCTAGCCGGGATGCTGGGGTCGTGGTGAATGCAGCTATTTTCAATGTTGGCATAATGTAACTATTTATGACTTCTGGCAGAATTTTATTCCAAGTAGAACCGTTCTTATATACAAAAAAGGTGTCCACATTTTCTAGTACTAAATCTTTGAGCTACGATTAAATAATATAGTTACGTGTTGTCTTCCCTTTCGAGAATATATTTTTATAATCCACAGCGTTAAAACCATTTAGAATGTTAAAGACATCTGTCTACGCATTACCAACGAAAACAGTACAAGAGGTCTATCCTTGTAACTGATCCTCCTAATCGATGGAATATGCTTTGTAGCCCTATATTAGACTCTTTGTAGTCGGTCTATTATTTGCATTATTTATATTATTATCATTATTATCTATCTATCTATCTATCTATCTATATGCTCAGGCCCAATCTCCATTTTGGGGGTAGCCGACTCAAGACAGAGCAAGAACAGGGAAAACACAAAAACAACATAAAACTACAAATAAACACAGATAAAAAGCACAAACTCACACACATCCAGGTCACCCAGGAGAAGACCCAGAGACCAGGGTCACCCAGGTCGCTCCAGCACTCCCCCGGCCCCCTACCACCCGGAGAGGTTCCGATCTCGGCAGGCAGACATGCAGCGGAGCCAAAGCCACAAGCCCTCCCACCACACTTCCAGGCGCACCTTCATATTAATCGTCTCCCCGGGCCAGGCGCCTGATTTTTTTTTTTTTAAGAGACAATGAACGGAGGAAGGAAAAACACAGATAAAACAAAAAGGTCCATGTGCCTAAAGGCATCCTCCATTCATAAAATGTTTGTAACAACTGGATTTAAACATTTGTAGATTGTAAGTTTGTGGAAAGCAATTCGAGGGAAGTGAATTCCAAAGAGTAGTAGCTCTGGGGATAAATGAATTCTGATAAGCAGAAGTTCTGCATTGTGGAGGAGAAAGTGTAAATTCATGGGAGCTCTCAGCTGCCCTAGTTCTACGGGGAAAGATGTGGAGAGGAGGCACAATTGAAGCAAGTTCCTCGGAACAATTGCTGTGAAAATATCTGTAGAATAATGCAAGGGATGCAACGTTTCTCCGTATGGATAATGTAGGAAGGTCCTGTGTGATTGCAGGGTTATTGATTAATCTAATAGCTTTATTTTGAATTTTGTCCAACTGCCTCAATGCAACCACTCCACTTCCACCCCACAGAAGTGAACAGTAATCCATCTGAGAACGCACATGACTTTTATATATTACGGCCAACTGTTCGTCAGTGAAGAATTCTCGAACTCTGTACAGGAGTCCCAGTTTTTTAGAGGCATTCTTAGCAATGCTTCTAACATAATGTGTCCAGCTCAAGTTAGTAGTTAATGTTACACCGAGAATGTCAATACTAGGGGAAGTGGGAATATTTACATCATTAAAAAATATATGGGATTCAGTGAGATTCTGTCAGTTAGAACATTGAATATACTTGGTTTTCTGTGCATTAAAGGAAACTAGATTCTTTTGTCCTATGGACTATTATCTAGTCCAACTTGCGCCCGACCCCTTACTCCAAATGACCACGTGTTCACTCAACTATTCACAAGCATTCTCCATTCACTCCTGTCCACCACCACTTCCCCTGCCTGATCTATAGTCATTCCTCTATCATCCAAAGCCTTTCTTACACAGTCTCTCCATCTCAATGGGGGTCTTCCTGCCCTTCTATCTCCCCTTGTACCTGACTAACATATTCTCTTTGTAAGCCTTTCATCTCCCATTCGTTCAACATGACCATACCAGCTCAGCACCCTTCTGTCCACTCTGGCTGACAAATGTTCCTGCTGCCGCACTCTCCTACATATCTCTTCATTCCTCAATCTGTCTCTACGAGTAACTCCACACATACTCCTCAAGCAGCTCATCTCCATCACATCCAGCCCTCTTTTCTCCTTTTTCTTCAGAGCCCATGTCTCAGCCCCATACATCACTGTTGGCACAACAATTCCTATTTGAAAAAAAAATGTTATCCTCTGGCAAATTGTGGGGTTGAGTGAGTGAAGGGGGGGACAGTGAATGAAGGAGGATACAGGTTTTTCATAATTCGTGTTGCTAGCCCCAAACGCGCGCGAGCAACTGTGGCTTTCAACCATCCGACACATCCCCTTTTATTTATGTGCATCACACATGTTACATACAAATAAAGTTTATGTTTTGTTTTACTCTACTGTGGAAAGACTACGGATACACCACTCCTGCCCGGGCCTCACACAGTGGCATGACCCAGTCCCGTCGAACTGAGCTCATGACGCTGGTGGCATTGCCCCGGAGGATAGCCATCCCTAGTCTTTGCTTGAGCCAGAGGGTTTCCCGGGGTTCTCCTGAAACTTCTCTGATTTTACGGCCTATTTCATTCACCATCTTAAGGGTGGTAGGGCCGAAGACTCCTGAAGTTTCGAATGCCAGGGGCTCGAACTAATGATTTCTGGCGATGGCTTGATATTTTTCTCGCTTTTTATTTTCTGCTATCCGGGCGGCTTCACCTGCTTCGTCGGCGTTTTTGGCGATTCTTCCACCAATTATTTTGTTCAGGGACCTTCAGGCCCTGCATGTGATTTGAGGGCAAAAAGAAAAAGATGTTAGGCACATCCAGCAAATCAAAAGACAGCTATAATAGCTGATCTTGAGAAAGAACTAGAAAATAGATGATGAATAAAGTGGAGTTGTTCATTGCTGTGATTAGATAGGCATGGCTCAGCATGCCTGATACCTCTAGTTGTAAAATTAATAGGTGGTTCATTATTAGAATCCCCGTTAGTGACTTCAACCCGGAGTTGGAAGGTAGTGAAAGTATCTAGAGATCTCCATAGACTTTTAGGAAATCTTGTCTGACCCTATTTAACCCATTGACTGTGGGAGACGTTCTGGAACGTCCTGGCAATTTAAAGTAATTTACAGGCTCTTAAATCCTCTTAAAGCCTTTAGAAACGAGTGTCAGTTGGTGGGATGCTCCCCTCCGCTCTCCAGCACGGCAGTCGGTGCACTGAACCCAGTCCCCAATGTCTCTCAAGACCTCTGCAGCGCTGCCAAAGGCAAATGTAGCGCGACATTGCTCATACTTAGCGAATATTTGCCGATGTCTTTGGTAGCGCTGAGGGTTAATCCCGCGCGCTACGAAGTTCGTTCTGGTGTAATTTTGAAGCTATTTTCTTCTAGTTTTGGGCTGAATATATTTAATTTCATTCAGACACTTGCTTAGTCATTCAGGAGTGTCTGAATGAGCCCTAATATAGCGGAAATAGGCCCGCAACGGTTGTGTTAAAGGTAGAAGGGCAATCAGTTTGACTGCCTATTTGCATAGTTAGTACTGTAAAAGTGCCACCCATATGCTAACAGTAAGACAGATGTAGTAGATAATATTTGACAAGATTAGATAATAGGGAGTTACTTTGTGAAGCGAATGTAGATACACTCGAGGCACAGGGGGTGGATAGTTAGACTGCCCTTTTGGATTGTCAGTACTGTAAAGCGACGCCTTTATGCTAATAGTAAGAAAAGGTGCATTAGATTATATGAGATCAGACAAAGAAATAGGGAGGTACTCTAGGAAGTGAATGTAAATATGCTGAACACAGTATAGTGATTAGTGGGTTCATTATTGAATTACTCATATAAATAGGAACTGGATAGTCTGTTAGCTGGCTGACATTAACACCTAAACTACTATTCAACTGATATACTAAGGGACATTTTTACCATTCGATACTAAGTCTAGCTGCGAATCGGCAGAAAATATTCGATACTATTTTGTAATATTTGTTATGTCAATATAATTGATGAGCATTATAAATATAATGTAAATACTTAATGATAATAATTTGAACTTCCTATGGACTGTGAAGTGTGACATAAAATAATTGATCAGTCACATATATCAACAATGATAATGGTATACACACAATCGTTAGCATGAATAAAATACTACTCACTCTTAATAAATATTCCAACATGATATCAAATTGATACATGCCATGAATATAACGTAGACCATTAACCCTTTCAATACAGACGACCTATCTTAATGTCATGCTTGCCAATATTACACTATTCTTTTGAGCTAAGGGAGCCCATCTCGCCTTTTTTCTCTTTCTCTCCCTCTCTCTTTGGCTTGTATCCAATCGGCCCCATTCAGCCTACTGTTTTAAGACGTTTACCCGCATCCAGGTGTCAATATTTTTTTGGTGAGCGGTAGCGAGCCAGCATATATATATTTTGTTTTGAGAGCAAGCTAAATTTGTACATTTTTCGATAGAAAAATGTCCTCGGCGAAGCCGGATTTCTCCATACAGATCTGGCTCGCTATCGCTCGCCAGGAAGATATCAACACCTGGATGGGGATAAACGTCGGGCCGAATGGATACAAGCCAGAGAGAGAGAGAGAGAAGGAGATAAAGATAAACAAAGCAGGTGACCCCCCTTTAGGAAAGACGTGTCACAATAATTAAAAAAAAAAAAATCTCGAGTAGCCTAATTCCATTAGAACAACTTACTGTACAGTAGGTGCACTCGGGAAATCGCATACCTCTGCCTACGATGGTAGAGGTATGCACTCTACCAATGATGTCCTAATTGGAATCACTTCTTTGTTGGAGCATATTCTATCTGCCCACTAAATTTCGTGAACGTCGGTTTTTAGCTTTTTGAGAAATCTTGTTTATAGTCAAACACACAAACTGACAGACAAACACAGGCAAAAACGTAATCTCCAAAATCGTTTTTGGAGGTAATTATGCCTTAATTTTATATATCTTTCATATCTCTTAATACTGCTCCCATGAAAGGTGTCTCGTAGTGGAAAGGTTAAAACTATTGTGTTAAATATAATAATTACCAGGTAATTACCAGGCACGACATACTGCACACTCAATCAAAAGTGCATAATAATCCGATATACAGTGGCTGTTAAATGGTTATGACCCAGTGATGCCATGTTTATAGGGCACTGGTGAACGAATGAGCACTGTTACCCCCATAACGACGAGGCATCAATTGTGTTATACGTGGGTGAGGGGGGACATGCTTCGGGAGGAGCGAGTGGTGTGAATATTGATCATCATCTCCAAGTAAGTAATCAGGCAAATTAGTATTTGTACCTTTTTTGTTAAAAGGGGTCACCGGCTTTTTTTTTTTTTCCTTTTTCTCTCTTTCTCTGGCTTGTATCCATTCGGCCCCATTCAGCCAACTGTTTTAAGACGTTCATCCCCGTCCAGGTGTCGATATCTTCCTGGCGAGCAATAGCGAGACAGCATTGTATGGAGAAATCCGGCTTCGCCGGAAACATTTTTCTATCGAAAAATTTAAAAATTTAGCTTGCTGTCAAAACAAAAATATATGGTGGTTCGCTACCGCTCACCAGGAAATCATTGACATCTGGATGTGGGTAAACGTCTTAAAACAGTAGGCTGAATGGGGCCGAATGGATACAAGCCAAAGAGAGAGGGAGAAAGCGCGAAAAGAATCGAGGTGGGCTCCCTTAAGACGGTCAGGTTTGAGGCATCGTTCAAAAATATGCTAAAAAAGAACATGGAGACTGTAATCAAATTGGAATACATAAAAGATGTGTAGTATCAGCTATGCATAACAGCAGTGTCATTATCAGTACTACAAAACAGAGGAAAAACAGTTATCAATATGCCAACCCCTATGTAACATATTTGTCGTACTGTACAATCCATTAGAGTTAGTTATAGTGTGTGATTGTTGTAATGATGATTGCTGTCACGGTGACTCATGTTGTCTATCAATCTATGAGTGTGGTGTGAAGGAGGCTAATGTGTGTCGACTAATACTGGTTAATTAGTTAGTTAGTCAGTCATTCAGTCAGTCATTTAGTTAATCAGTTAATACAAAGGTCAATAAACAAACCAGTAAGTCGGCAGTTAATATTTAGTCAGACAGTCAATTAACTAGTTAGTCATTAGTTCAGCAGTCAGTCCGCAAGAAGGGAGGGAGCTCAGTTGATATAAAAAATCACTCTTTAAATCAGTCAGTTAGTCAGTGTACATCATTCAAGTTTTCAATTGCCATTGGAAGTTAGTTATTGAGAGAGATTAAGTTTATGATGATTGGCGTCACAGTGACTGATGTTGGCCATTTATCTATGCGTGTGGTGTGGGAGGGCCTAATTCTGGGCTAAATTGTAATAGTCAGGTAGTTAATCAATTAGTCAGCCAGTCAGTTAGTCAGTCCGTCAATCAGACAGTCAGTCAATCAGTTAGTCAATCAGTTTATTAGTCAATCAGTTAGTCAGCCAGTCAAATAGTCAGTCATTCATTCATTTCTTCCACAACATAATAGCCTGTTGTTGTTGTTGTTGTTGTTCCCCAAGCTGCCTGGCCGAACAGCCCCAAGGCCCTGAGCAAGGCCAAGGCCATAACCGAGCGCCCCCACAGAACCCTCCCCGCCGACCACAATAAAGGGGTGACCGAAGCCACTCCATGGCGGGGAGCTGAGGAGGGTGTGGAAATGCCCGGGAAACCAAAGCCCCACCCAGGGCCCTGTGTCCCTCAGCAATTATGAAGAGAAAGTTGAGGGGCAAGGGAAAAATGTGACGCTTTGGCTTCCAATCTTGGTAGACTGGGAGGTCAATCCACGTTAGAGACGCCGTCACTTGAGATCTAGAAAATATATAAGTAAAAGGAACAGTCAGAGTAAGCTATGGGTATGGCAGAGATTGCTCAGTTCTCACTCTGATAGACCAGCCCATCACCACACATAATAGCCTGTTACTAGTGATGATTGCATGACAGATCCTTGCACTCATGGTGAATGCAAGTAGTGTTGTGGAGAACGTCTTGGCCTCCCACCCCGGATGTCCCGGGTTCAATCCCACGCTCAGGCATGAAGGATTTTCGCATACACTGGTAGCCGGTACCGTTTCCCTAGAGCAACGATTTTTTTTTTTTTTTCTATATTCCAACTACTCCCTCTCGGGCATAGGCTGAGAGCCTGTACATTCCTCCGCTCAACACGGTGAAGCCCGTGAGGTCTTGTTCCAGTCTGGAGAGTGAGACATGCGAAGCATCCATCATGGCTCGAAGCAGCTCCATCTCTGAAGCGGCTGGTTGCTTCGCTCAAGTGCTTCACTGTCTCACCCTCCAGACTCAGACCCTCACTCTCAGAACGCCACCTATTGAGCAGTGAACTCACTAGGCATTGTCCCCCTGTAACATATTTTGAATATGGGAATATTCATACAGTGTTATTTAATCAGGGAACAATGAGGGTATTTTTTTGGCATTTCGGTGGGCTTTGTGGTAATGCACTGATACTAGGTACAGCACAAATTCAATCCCAATAATATCTTCCCATTGACATATCGGGATTTGAACCCGGGTCCATTGGATTACCAGTCCAGTGGCATGACCACTCCACCACACCTCTAATGGGTAATAATGTCTGGTAAGAAACCTTGGTAAAGCGCTATTGAATCTCGGAGCGAGGGCTATAGAGAGAAATGGCGCTATATAAATAACCTGAACATTATTATTATTATAAATATTATTATTTTCCGGGTGTGGTGTGTAGTGGACGGTTACAATAGACAAATAAGGGGGGTCACCGTTTTTTTGTTTTTTATCTTTCTCTCCTTTTCTCTCTTTCCTTGGCTTGTATCCATTCGGCCCCATTCAGCCAACTGTTTTAAGACGTTTATCCTCATCCAGGTGTCGTTATCTTCCTGGCGAGAGATAGCGAGCCAGCATTGTTTTGAGAAATTCGGCTTCGCCGGAATGTATTTCTATCAAAATTTTTATAAATTTAGCTTGATGTCAAAACCAAAAATATATATGCTGGCTCGCTCCCGCTCACCAGGAAAATATTGACACCTGGATTGGGTTAAACGTCTTAACCCTTTCACGCACATATGACGCAGAGGTTGCCAGACTAGCAATAAGAAATAGAGTTCTCTCACTCTTATAATTAACTCTCCAAAATTAGTTTTCTGCCCACAGCTAACTCAAAGACAACTGCAGAGGTGGAAGTAACTAAACTAAAGGTTTCTAAATACCCCTGATGGTAATAAAGGCTTTAAAGTATCCCCAATAGGCTCAAAATCGCGTCATATGTCGGAGAGGGTTAAAACAGTAGGCTGAATGGAGCCGAATGGATACAAGCCAAAAAGAGAGGGAGAGAAAGAGAAAAAAAAAGAGAAGTGGGCTACCTTAGCGGCAGTCAATCAATAAATCGGTAAGTCAGGCAGTCAGACACTAGTTATATTATTCAGTTGATATTTTATTCATATATTCATTCATTCATTCATTCATGCAGTCATCCAATCAGGTAGCCAGAGAGTCAGGTCATATGTCTGTCTAATAAGTTTTAATAGATTAAAGGAACTAAGAATAAGTGGAACTTTATATTACTTTATGTTGTCAACTACACAATGAATAACACACACACACACACACACAATCATGCACATTTTACCACATCATAACAACAACCCATATATGCATGTCTCTGGCTTGAACAACATTTAAATGTATGCAAATAGAGGAAGCAATATACAATTGTTTACACCAACAATTAGCGATATTTTAGCGCACAAAAGTATACATGTACTGAAATAACTTTGTTCTGACTATATTATGCAAGGAAACTCAAGCATTCTTATTTTTTCCGACTGTAGTAACTTAATTAGAAAATTTAATTTATGTATCATTAGAAATATTTTATATGCAGTACAAGGTGTGGCTTAATTGTCATCCTCTCCAGAACACACAAATGAATACACACATACATACACACACACACATAGACACACACATGGTACATATCGAATGTGTGCATGTGTATAGATGTATGTATGCATATTGTAGGTGCGTGTGTGCATGACTGTGTGCATATATTTGTATGTACATGTGTGTG
Organism: Paralithodes platypus; assembly: GCA_032716605.1. NCBI lineage: Eukaryota > Metazoa > Arthropoda > Malacostraca > Decapoda > Lithodidae > Paralithodes > Paralithodes platypus. Next base: position 30,502,632 of record CM064487.1, read on the forward strand.
TGCTTGTGTAGAGGTGTGTCTGCGTGTATGTGAGTGTGTGTGCTTGATCAGTTCTTTGATGTAAGGGTTCATTAATTCCATCACGAACAAAAAACAATACCCTCTGTAATATGGTCAATATGCAATTTAATATACAAGACAATATGTAAGGTATATACCTAAGCACATACTCCATAGCTGGTGGTGGCCGACTCGAGACAGAGCCCCAAAATAAACCACAAAGTTCCAATTCTTAGAGTCCGGGACCACCTTCGCGTTCCCTCACACCTTTTTCTGTCTCGTCTAGTAGGTGAATTTTACAAGGGGAGGAGGATTCCTGGCACCCCGCCCCCAGAGGGAAAATTAGGACAACAAAAGAGACAGACAAAAACAGCTAAGGTTGGGTAGAGGATGCCAAACCTTACACTGGATAGTACCAGCCCTTACCCAGAGGGTGTGGTGGAGTGGTCATGCCACTGGATTGGTAATCCAATGGACCCGGGTTCAAATCCCGATATGTCAATGGGAAGATATTATTGGGATTGAATTTGTGCTGTACCTAGTATCAGTGCATTACCACAAAGCCCACCGAAATGCCAAAAAAATACCCTCATTGTTCCCTGATTAAATAACACTGTATGAATATTCCCATATTCAAAATATGTTACAGGGGGACAATGCCTATTGAGTTCACTGCTCAATAGGTGTCGTTCTGAGACTGAGGATCTGAGTCTGAGGGTGAGACGGTGAAGCACTTGAACGAAGCAACCGGCCGCTTCAGAGATGGAGCTGCTTCGAGCCATGATGGATGCTTCACATGTCTCACTCCCCAGACTGGAACAAGACCTCACGGGCTTCACCGTGTTGAGGAGCGGTGGAATGTACAGGCTCTCAGCCTATGCCCGAGAGTAAGTAGTTGGAATATAGAAAAAAAAAAAAAAAAATGGCATGTATACAGTCTACGACAGAACTGCTGTCATGGCCTGAGGCAATGTATTAGTTCACTTATCTTTTAATAGAAGGCCCTTTAATCGCTTCTAATAAAGGGGGGCGGGGTTAATACAGAGGTTGGAAGGAGGAGTCAAACGTGTGTGTGTGTGTTCTAGAACAGCACACAGAATAAGTTTATTTTCACATAACACACAGGCTATATTATGAGATTAGCCCATGCCGGATCACAAATAAGTAACACACATCAGGTGTTGCGTTATTTATGGAATTTAATATACAGACAATCAAGTTTATATCCTTCGCACTTCCCATTCCCACTCCTCCCCCTCTCCCTTTCACCCCAACTCTCCTTCTTCACCCGCTTTCTCTCCCCTCCCTCCCACCTCTCTCTCTCTCTCTCTCTCTCTGTAAGGTATTAAGGATTGGAAATCGTAATTTAGATGCTAAATACAAACTTGACAATGTAGAATTGGATAACTCAGAGTGTGAGAAGGATCTGGGGGTGCTCGTTAGTAATGATCTGAAACCCAGAAAACAGTGTATAGGCTAAGTGTTAGGAATAGGGCAAATATAATTCTAGGAGTCATATCTAGGAGTGTTAGCAACAGGACTGCTGAAGTTTTCTTAAAACTATACTTAGCACTAGTAAGACCCCATTTAGACTATGCTGTTCAATTTTGGTGCCCTTATTATAGAATGGATATCGACCCTTTAGAGGCAGTCCAAAGAAGAATGACTAAAAAGATACATAATATTAGAAATATATCGTATGAGGAGAGGTTGAAAATCTTAGGCTTGCATTCACTAGAGAGACGAAGATGTAGGGGAGACATGATAGAGGTATTTTAATGGATACAAGGTTTAAATAAGGGCGATATAGATGAGGTATTAAAGCTAAAGAACGGCGACATAACCCGCTCAAATGGTTTCAAGTTAGATAAGTTTAGATTTAGGAAATATATAGGACAACACTGGTTTGGTAATAGAGTTGTTAACATGTGGAATGCACTGCCCAGAACAGTAATTAGCTCAGAAACAGTTGAAAGCTTTAAGCATAAGTTGGATTCCCATATGGGTGATATGGGCTGGGTGTGAATGGCAGCTGCTTCATATGGGCCGCATGGCCATATGCAGTTTCCCGCGATCTTATGACCTTATGTTGTTATGTAATTGGGGTTGGGTGTGACAGAGATCTGCCTGTGTGGGCCGATCGTCTTTTTGCAGACTCCCATTTTCTTATGCTCTCTCTCTCTCTCTCTCTCTCTCTCTCTCTCTCTCTCTCTCTCTCTCAAGGACGTAAATGATACCCTCTAAAATACGCACATTAATACTATGCGATTGCTTTGAATTTACATATACATAATAAATGTTAGGGATGACTAAAATAACAAACATATATTGATTAGGAATAGAATAACTAGCGAAGCAGCGAACAACACATATTGCTCGCTGCCTCGCTAGTTATCCTATTCCTACTTAAGCTACGATTCCCGAAGAACACGTCTACTGTATATTTGTTTGTATATATATTAAGTGTAACAATAACACTTAGGATTAAAGTTATTTGTGTTGGCTTAAGGAATAAGTTGAATAATACATATAATTATGACCTTCACAATTTGTAATGTATGGGGAGACGGCGCTTCAACCTCTCTCCTCTGTCCATTACATGCAAGCACCAACCCACCCGCACCCAAACTAACACAGGATACAAAACACGCACTCACACCTGATAACATAAAACGCACATCACCCACATTATCACATACAACGTAATGGGCACAAATCACTCACACATGATAACATAAAACACACACACACACACACTGGTCCAGGCAAACTAGAAAAGGTATTAGCATTATTGACGAAATGCTGCTGTCTTCAGTGCGTGCCATGGCCATCCTGAGCCTTACGACGTATACAGACTAATAACACACATAACAAAGCCACTACAACAACTTCGTCTCTCTCCAACACCCTTTCTCCCCTCTCTACACTCTTCAGAAAATAGGAAAAGTAGAAAGTAGCTACGAGGTGCCGTTGTAAAGGCATATCCTTGAATACCTTCACCTGACCTGACCCCATCCGGGGTTTAGCTGGTCCACAAGGGTGTGTGACATGAACCCAATAGATAATTTGTGGGCCATCATGTCATGGAGTGGAATGTGGTCCAGGTTAGGATTGGAAAGGGCGGGAGCAGTGGGATCGGGGGGGATCCGTCGCCGCCCTAATATAAGTTGGAAAATGTTTAAATCAGCTCCAACGTGAATACAGGAGGTAGTTGGGGCACCTTGTGGGTGGAGATCATATTTATTGAATAGATATAAATTGTAAATGTTTACATTTAAGAACCCTTTATATATATTATATAATGTGTATGTGTTTCCAATGTTCACCGTAGCATAATGATGGTGAAATAATACATATTAAAATTAATTCAAGGTAACATACACAGAGCTATAGTATACTTTTAATTATATTTAGCGGATAATTTAAACAATTCGAAGTAAAAATATAAAAGCCTAAACAATGTATATCAACTTTATAACAACATTACCAGATTGCTTGGATTATCGTTAATTGTTCAATTCGATGACTTGCTTTATAGTAAATCATTACAATGTTTAGCGCCGAACTGTTTTCTGATAATGGGATGCCACAGTATTTAAGCTAGTAATTAAGAATCCACTGAGAAAAGTATAATGCAATAATCATAGCGTGTCATATTACATGTTAAGGTAGATTATGAATTGGTCAACCACAGTGCTGTGAATAGTGGTATGGAAGAAAACAGATTTGCTCTAATATCAACATTTGTTTTTATTACAAAGAAACACGTTTCGGCTCATCTACAGTCCTTTCTCTAACTGAACCGATATTATCTTGTCTTTATGATTTATATATTTGGTTATAATTTGGTCCAAGCTAGATTACAATGTGATCCAACTTGTCGTGATGCGTGGATTGTAACATCCCGTTTCAATTACTTATATATTTATACGATTGTTCACTCTAATCAGGACGCCTAGGTTGGCAACTTTGAGTGTTTTGCAACGGAGCATATCTATTTATTTTCTATAACACATTGTGTAAGGTAAATAATAGAATACGAGTTAATAATTGAGAATCAGTAAAGGTAAAAAGAACAGTATTATTAAAACACCAAAGTAATTTTGATGGACAGCTTTGACCACGATGATGAGGACAATTATATATTCGGTTAGGAGAGAGAAGGGGGAGAGAAAAAGAGAGAAGGGGAGAGATAGGGGGAGGCAGCAGAGAGAAGGGGAGGAGGGGGGAATGGAAAGTGCGAAGGATAGAAACTTGATTGTCTGTATATTAAATTCCATAAATAACGCAACACCTGATGTGTGTTACTTATGTGTGATACGGCATGGGCTAATCTAATAATATAGCCTGTGTGTTATTAAAATTACTTATTCTGCGTGCTGTTCTAGAACACACACACACATACACACGTTTGACTCCTCCTCCTTCCAACCTCTATATTAACCCCGCCCCCTTTTATTAGAAGCGATTAAAGGGCCATCTATTAAAAGATAAGTGAACTAACACATTGCCTCTGGCCATGACAACAAGTTCTGTCGTAGACTGTACTTTATTATGAAGAGCAGACAGCTTATAACTATCTGACCCGAGGGCGATCTATTTGGATCCTTCATCTAATGAGGTGAAATGTCTTAAAATCTTCAAACTAATGGAGTGAACCAGGGAGCCAAAAAGGACCCGCCTCGTTCTGACAGGGCTAACACAACTTAGTAGCAGATCTCATAATATTATTTGCGTACGTGGAATAATAATATATATCAAATACAACTCTATTTAATGCTATATATGCTTGTCATACCAATAGCGTAATTGTGCATTCTATTCTGGCAAAAATGTAAGGGTACATTTTAGTTTCGAAAAGGTCAATATGAACAGGCAAAACTAACTAATGTTGTTGTGGAGTTCTAGGACGGGGGATAATTTTGTTCTTACATCCTATCACAGATAATTCAGAGTTTGAGCAGCTCCCTAGGAAACAGGAGGCCCAATTTTCAACGGCTTGGGAGTACCCGCTCAAGGAGAGCAATTCTCACAGGACGTAAAAGATGGAATGGAGAGGTGATGCGATTAGGCCTAATGAGGACACACCACAGGAAGAAGGAGACGAAACGATGAAAACAGTCAATGGATAAAGAACCAAACCACCTCCCAGAGGCTGAAAACAGCTGAGGGCACCAAGAGGAAGGTGGGATCCATAAAGGAACTCCATACGAAACGAAGATTTGCTGGGCCCAGAGCCAACCACAGCATCCCTGCATCAGTCAGCCACACGTCACAGGCTGAGGCCAGGGAAGTGTGGGATCTCAACCATGCAGAATATTCTAAAGGGCGTCAAGGGACAAAACCCAGCAACGGAAGACGATGAAGATGAACAGGGCAGCAATGAGGCAGTGGATTAAACCAGGCGGAGAGGCCACAGGACCGCCGATGCAAAAGACCACTACCGGACTAGATTGCCCGCAAATATAGCTACATATTTGCTGTCCCCAAGAGACAACCGTCCCCGACAACGATCAAACAGCGACTCCTTAGTCGTCTTACGACAACCAGCATAAATATAAGAAAGTCTGATCGTACTATGGTGGTTAGAATATATATTTTTTTCTCACGTCAGCCAAAACTATATAATTATACAAGTGAAATATATCAACACCGGTTTAATGCAAATGCCTCGGTAGGCGGAACAATGTGGGTTAATGAAAACAAAATTGCAGCCCCTCCATTACTCTTTCTCCCACCATGACTAGACAGGCTTCATTTGTTTCCACAGACAGCAAGGGTTAAAGTGTACACTCTAGGACATACATTATGCTATTTTCTGACTCCTAAACTTAACAAACAATAAGGTTAAGAGCTTGAGTTAATTTAAAGCTAAAATAGTACAATTGTATGAAGCCATATAAGCAAATCTCCTATGCCAAAAAATACGAATAATAACGTTGCGAAAGTCTCGGTTAATATATACATGCTATATACAGTATATACTATACTCCATCTATCTACCCGTCAGGATCTCCCAGCGGACTATCCCTTATTCTTCAACAATACAAAAATCAACCCTTCATCTTCTCTCAATATTCTTGGTGTCTCTTTTTCTTCTGCTCTCATTTGGAAGGACCATATTACCAGTCTTGCTAAGGCAGCCTCCCAGAAGCTGGGTGTGCTCAACGGCCTTAGGGGGTTCTTTTCCCCAGCACAGCTTCTTGCTCTGTACAGGGGCATAGTGCGCCCTTGTATTGAGTATTGTTCACATGTGTGGGGAGGTTCCTCTCACACCGCTCTCCTAGACAAAGTTAAAAGGAAAGCCTTTCGTATCATTAACTCCCGTCCACTCACCAACTCTCTGCAATATCTCTCTCTCCGCCGCAATGTTGCATCTCTCTCGCTATTCTATCGCTACTATAATAATCAGTGTTCCTCGAGCTATCCCAGTGCATACCACCTCCTTTACGTAGGGCACGTGGTACCCGTCTTGCAACTCAATCCCACCCCTACTCTGTGCAACTCTCCAACCCAAGAGTGAAACGTTACTCTCAAACTTTCTTCTACTCAACAGCTGAGCTCTGGAACTTTCTCCCAGAATCAGTCTTTCCCTCTTCCTATGACTTAAATTGCTTCAAACTCCGTGTGTCCAGGCATTTTGGTTCGAACGTCCCTTGATTTTGGCCCTGTCACTCTTTCAACTATGGGGGAGGCACTCGCTATAGGCAGTAATGCTTTTTGCCTCCCTCAATCACATAGAAAAAAATAAAAATAAATACTGTATATATGTATATATAGAGAGAGGGAGAACGTTATTTATTTATTTATTTATACTTTATCTGTTTATTTATTTATTAGTGTATTTATGTTTTGTACCAAACCTATTGCCATTGGAATAATACGAGTTTGTTTGTTTTTTACACCAGCCAAGAAATTCGTTATAGGTGTCCCGAATGTCAATCCTTGCAGGGTAGAAGAGAGTGACTGTGGTCCTTTGTTGCCACTATTTGAAAGCTCAGTCACGGTCAAAAGTCTTGTCTTACCTACATAATTACTTTCTTTATATCTCTAGTAAAAGTAATAAATTATAGTGTAACGTACATAAACAAAACCACTACACTACATTATATTCCATTTGGAAGATATATTATTTTTCGGTTACTTGTTAAGTAGAAAAGTATAATATTTCACTCAGTAGATCTCAACCAATATAATTTTAGCCTGGGTCGACTAATTCAAAGCCAACTCAAAATTATAACAACCCAATCTATCCTAATAATATTGTTAGAATTATCGTTGGTTGAGATGTACTGGCTGAAATTGTTTACTGGTTGAGTTCCTCTTTTGCACACTAAAATAATAGCAACGATACGAAAATATATATCACATGAACACATCAAGCTAATACATTCAAGTTTCTTTTCCATTATAAAAAGGAGTAGCCTATATATATTTTAACCCGAATGAGAAAACAAAAGTAAAGTAAGAAATGTGTAGAGAAGGGAAGCGATCTTGTGTCCCCACTGAATGAAAGTACGACACTTAAACGAGAAAAGTTGGGACTACCTCGGGACGTTTGTTTCATTTAATTTTCATGAAAGGTGTTTCGAAATTTGGAGAGTTTCAGGAATAGTAGTGAGATAGAAGTGATGTACAGTCGTGGCCAGGAATGGCTTAACTGTAATAGTTCAGATGATATGATAAACTATGTAAGCTATCACATATTCTACAGTATAATAGAAATCAATGAGGTCTGAATAATACAGTAAATATAAATTAAATTGGGTTAACAGTTTACACAAGTTAATAATACCAGCAGTAAGGATATATGTATACAATATATGTAGCTTAATACATAGTAATATGAGCAATATATCAGTAAAGTGAGTCTCTTATGTGTATAATTATGAAGACTCCACAACTTCACGAATGGATACAGTATCAGAACTTATAATAGTAAGAGTCTGACTATAAGTAAAGAGCCAGACTTAATTAAGGTATCTCTCCTGAAGGCTTACTTAAACTTATGATTCAGTAAGGAATATAAGTGTGACTTAAAGGTGATAGTGAGTTATAAAGAACTCTAGGCTGAGTATAATTATAGCCGTGATGATTATGGGCATAACCTGGCCACTGTCAGTGAAGTGAGTGTATGCCTCTCAGCTACAGAGGTGTGGTACATCAGGAAATTATATGATAACAGTACCGGAAGGAAGTGGTGATGTATGATGTCTGGAGTCTTTCATGTTGTACAAAAAGAGCAGGATGAGTTCTAGACATAACATATTACAAAAACATTTGAGATAATATTATAAAGATACACAGTCAATTATGTGTAATGGGGTATTATTGGTTAAAATTAGCTAAGTGTCATGAAAGGGAGTTATGGCCTCTATAAGGTAGTTACATTGTCTCCTTCAATACATATAAATATCTATGGAGACTTATGGTTACAAACATATACAAAAATACTATAGTTGCTGGTGGAAGTGTATAGGATTAATGAGGGTTAAGTGTGGGTAAAAAGTGAGGATCATAGGACACCTTCTATCTATACTAACACAAGATTGTGATCACTAATTATGTAATGCCAGAAATTCGATATTTCTGGTTTAAATAGTTTAACAGTGAATCGTATTTGTACTTTAAATGTTTGGAGGCTTTAACATATATCAAATAATGACCGCGACCGTACAAATGCTGCGATACCAAACATTTAGTGCTTGGTTATGTGTGCTTAACCGTCTCCTTAGATTCTTTACTCCCAAACAGCTACTTGCTCTGTACAGGGGCACCGTGCACCCATGTGTCAAGTACTGTTCGCATGTGTGGGTAGGCTCCCCCCAATACCACACTTCTTGAAAGCGTAGAGTTCAAAGCATTCCGTGTTATCAACTCACCACCTCTTAATAATTCCCTAAAATCTCTTTCTACACACTGTAATGTTGAATGTCTCTCACTCTTCTATCACTATTACAACAGTCTTCTTCAGAGCTCTCTCAGTGCATACCCACTCCCTTACGGTAAGTGAGTGGCATCAACCTTTCAACACAATCCCACACCTATTCTGTCCAGATTTCCAACCTAAGAATTAACAAGTTGTTCTCAGTATTTCTTCTACTCAACAGGTATGCTCTGGAACTCTCTCCCTCATTTAATCTTTTCTTCATCCTATGACTTAGACTGTATAAAATTAGTGTGGCCAGGAATTTTGACTCCAAAGTTTGGCACAGGCAACTCTGCCTTGTTGGCTCCTCAATGGTTTCATCTAGGGAAAACTAGATCAAAGATATTTACAGATTTATCAAATCGCTATATTGGGAAATGTCACAACTTTCAATGTACTGTGCTACAAATCTTTACAAGTTTATAAAGTTTTAGAAGTGACAAACTTTCAAGAAATATACCTTACAAGTTTTGCCAGTCTGTTGTATTTTTAGCCATTGTGTGTTTGTCTCGTCCATTCTGTGATCGTGTTTTGACATACTGAGACACCTTATCACACTCCATTTTTCTTGAACAAGTAAGCCTTACATTCAAATCGAATTCATAGCAATATTGTTGATAGTAGTGATAGTAATGTTAAAAAAACAAAAATTTGGGGGGGAGAGGGGGGTGTCATCCGGACCCTTGCTACCAAGGAATCGTTTCCAGACTGATATGCCATGATTTTTAATGATGTAGCATGACGGAAGGACGTAAAATCAATGGAGGTAAAACAAAGCAACAACAGAAATGGTTTATATCCAACAAATTAGGAGCATTACGAATGGTCTGGGATGATATACAAAGAACGCAAACGACGGAGGCAGGCAAAACACCGAGAGAGCCAAGGACAAGGACAACGGAAATTCGACAGTTTGTGTGTCTGTCCTTAGTGCAATATACGACAACATCAGAGGTGTATAAAAGGGGGTTATACCTGGCCCTGTCACGTCGGAACATGGTTGCGCCAATGACACCTGTGCGTCCGACCCTCGATCCATTATGCTCGGTTCACACATGCACGAATTAACGTCCTGTCCTCCCCGACCCCTTAACTCGCCTGCAAACGAGCAAGGACGCCGGCAAAATCGCCTATGGTCAGTACACGGACGTGCGGTGACGCCAGCTAACGGGACACAGGGGCCTAGGCAGCGGCCTCTTTGTCCATGCACAAAACGGTCCGAGTGGGCCGGGTCAACTGTCAGAAAACTTGTTATGTCGGAACACCCAAGGGACACACACGGGAGCAGTCGGCGTCTAGACGCTGACTAACTGGATGAGAACGGCGGCAAAAAAAGTTGGAAGGAGAGTCGGCGATGTGGCGATCATGACACAGAATTCTCAGGTTGCCGTCCAGCGGGACTGGTCGTGGCACCTAGTTGCCGTCGGCATCAGGACCATGAGACGATGGACCCCGTCGATTCGCCGTCCATGCACCGTCTGCCGGCGGGGTGAATTGTTGAAACGGCCATCGTGGCCACTCGTTACTCCAGATTGATATCGTCCTGCCTATTTTCTTGGTCGAGGACGGATGGGACGTTAATTCGTGCATGTGTGAACCGAGCTTAACGCACCTGCAATGCAAACCGGGTCGTTATTGTAACGTATATTCGACGGAGGTACCGTCCTCACTAGCATACAGATACAACCACGGAAATTAAATATAAAGTGTGGTACCTTTCACCACTTATAACAAACGACGCATACCGATCATTGCCTCGTCGGTGGCCCAACGTCAGTATGAGGGACACACACACACACACACACACACACAGTCACATACACACACGAGCTCATAAGCAACACGTACAACATGGAAATCCACACTAAAATGTAAACATATTTTACCAATAAACGAGCAGGACCATAATTTTGTATACGTCCGCTCAAAAATATATGGAAACATATATTGTAGATACTTACACACAAACACTTAAACAGAGAGAGAGAGAGAGTAAAAAATCAAACAGCTCTCTGACCGTCAACTATTTTTCTGCAAAACTTGTGAGTGTGTAGTATACATTTTTCTGTTTCACTTTTTTCTGTTTTCATTTTATGTCTCGAGTAAGCACCCCTTCTGGTCCGTTTATTTGGAAGCAAGTCAAAATGGCCACATTCCAAAACGGCCATACTTATTAAAGGCCACAACCCAACGGCCTCAACCCAAACAGCCACAATCTTAAACGACCACACTCCAAAATGGCCATACTCCAAAACGGCCACAACCCAAACAACCACACTCCACAACGGGCACAACCCAAACGGCCACAATCTTAAAGGGCCACACTCCGAAATGGCCACACTCCTAAACGGTCACAAGCCAAACGGCCACAATCTTAAACTGCCACAACTCAAATGGTCAAAATCCTTATCATGTTTAGGTTAAGTTTGGTTAGATTGGGCTATAGGTTAGGTTAGATTGAGCCATGGGTTAGATTAGATTAGGGTATAGGTTTGGTTAGATTGGGTTATAGGTTTGGTTAGATTGGGTTAGATGGTTTGGTTAGATTGGGCTATAGGTTAGGTTAGATTGAGCCATGGGTTAGATTAGATTAGGGTATAGGTTTGGTTATATTGGGTTATAGGTTTGGTTAGATTGGGTTAGATGGTTTGGTTAGATTGGGCTATAGGTTAGGTTAGAATGGGATTTAGGTTAGATTAGATTGGACTATAGGTTAGTTTAGACTACCCTGTAAACAAAATAATGGGTAGGAACAAGAACATTAAGGTGTTCATAATACTATAGTGCACCCTTTTAATGGTATGTTGGTAGAAATACACCCATCTGTCATGAGGATAGAGAGGAAAATTATGGTCAATATACCCAATGATCTGATATACATGTCCAACCCATGTTACACCCTTGATTTTGACAGTGTACATTCGTTTATGGTAAGTCAGAATAGGTTAGGTTAGGTTAGATTAGATTTAGTTGGGTTAAACTAAATATAATTACATAAGGGAGACACTGACCATTTTGGTTGTGCCCGTTTTGGAATGTGGCTTGTTTGGAGTGTGGCCATTTTGAGGTGTGACTGATTTGGAGTGTGGCCGTTTCGGAGTGTGGCCGTTTCGGAGTGCGGCCTTTTCGGAGTGTGGCCTTTTCGGAGTGTGGCTTCTTTGGAGTGGAGCTATTTTGGAGTGTGACCGTTTCGGAGTGTGGCTGCTCTGGTCATGGCCGTTTTGGAGTGTGACTGTTCTGGTCATGGCCGTTTCGGAGTGTGGCCGTTTGGACTTGGAGCCGTTTCCTTTGATGCCAACATTGTGAGCCAGTCTCGTCTTGTATACTACTCGTTACAGGGTTAAAAAAATCTGTAATATCCTTCCAGTGTTATGTGCTGCGTCTGAGTGTATGAGGTGCTTGAGCCAGAAGTGTCTCAATTTAATTTCGTCTCTCTCAGACACCCATAATCTGAATAAATAATGAAAACATAGTATATAATCCCACTATTGCTATAACATCGGTCTATAGATTTGTGTATACCCTCTGTACATGCACATTTTGCCTTTCACCCTCACAGCACAATAATGTAATTTCAGTCTTATTTTGGCTACCATAGGTTATAGTTTCCCATAGCTTATAGTTTACTTTTTGGATTCAAAGGGATATGTATACACCATCTCATTTTACCAGCTGAACAACGTAAGGCCTTCTTAAACACCATGAAATAGTCTAATAAAAGGTAAAACAAACACAAAAACAAAACACAATAGTCATCGTACTGAAGGGGTTAAATCCTGGACTCAGTAATATTTATGAGTGCTACTGTATTTGTTCTATATTTGTTAGCTTTCTGACCATGGCAAATAGAAAAAATTATCTTAATTGCAGTGATCGGACCTGTTCTTTTCTAGAGTCATATTATTACATCGATGATGATCTTTCAGGTACAATTTCAACATTTGCAGACGATACCAAAATTGCGAACATGGTAGTATCTCCCTTGCAGGTTCAACAGATCCAACATTATTTACATGAATTAGCAAATTGGGCCCTAACATAACAAATGAGTGTCAGTACCAGTAAAGTACTACATGTAGGATACAAGTAAGATAAATAAAACTACTCAATGTATAGTAGTCACCTCAAAGGCTTTGAAAAAGAAACTGACTTGGGAGTAACAATATCAAGCAGTTTAAATCCCAGCCAACGATCTACCGAAGTAGTTAACAAAACAAACACAATTATTGTCTTTACTTGAAGATCGTTTGAATATAAATTTTAAAAATGTGTTCTCACCTTTTATAATTTTGTTATTCGCCCCCATCTGGGATACTGTGCACAATTTTGGTGTCTATATTATCAAAAGGGCATAAATGAACTGAAGAGAAAACAGCGGAGAGTAACAATACAAGTTATGAGTTTTATTTTAACATAACGCAGACTAGGAGGGGACCTGATTCAAGCGTTTGAATGTATTAAAGGTATTGACAATTAACAGGTATGTCAGCAAATACTTCACAACTGATCATTCAAATTAAAGTAAAGGAAAAGGAAATTGGAAAGCCTTTTCACTCACATGAGGCAAAGCATTTATTTTTCAATCAAGTTGTAAACTTACGTTATAGATTACCTAGTAATGTTATTGATCGTAGTACTGTTCAAACATTAAAATATCAACTAGATGAATATTTCGTCCTTAACCTCCGCTTAACTACGCTTACAAATGAATAGCACTCATTTATGATGTGCTATCCTTTCCTTTTGTCATAGAAGCTAGGTAGATTAGTTACAAGCAGCCTCGTAAGGCTCATTGGAGCTGTTGTAGCTGGTTTTCCTTTACACCCCTTTCCTTTGTACCTTTACTCTCTTTCACACGCACAATATTACAAGCCGCTGCAAGAGCACGCAGTCGGCGCTAGCAATACTATCCTACTCACAAACACACACACTATCTCTCTATCTCTCTCTCACTCACTCACCCACTCACTCACTTACTCAATCACTCACTCACTCACTCATTCTCACACACACACACTCTCTCTCTCTCTCTCTCACACACAAAGCCACTCTCTCTATCTCTCTCTCCCACCAACCCCCAATATACAAGAGCACAAAGTCGGCGTTGGCAATACGAATGGTTGCTGCATAGATGATCTGGGGCCTGCCGCGTGTGTTGATGGAGAGAGAGAGAGAGAGAGAGAGAGAGAGAGAGAGAATGTGTGTGTTTTAATATGTGTATGTGTAAAAACAATTATGTTCGATTAACATTTTAAAGTCGTTAATCTGAAACGATTGTATTGCAACTGTCAAAGACTTGAATAATATTTAGATATTATGTTATGCATGTATGTATGTATGTATGTATGTATGTGCAAAGACAATTAGGTTGGGGCATGACCACCTAGATAAATTTGGCTTTGGAAGTTACATTCCACTTATCCTTTTGTATAATTATACAGTACATGACAATATATTTACAATTAGTAAATTTAATAATGGTATCAACTTGACAATATATTTACTAACTAGTACATTTAATTCGTGTATCAACAGAATCCGTCAACTATTTTTGAAAAGCTTGACAGTACGCCAATTCAACTCAGACAGAATCACACTCACAACACACATTCATTTGCATGCAAGCATACATAATTAAGCCTCTCTCTCTCTCTTTCTCTCTCTCTCTCATCTGTCATGCCTCCCCGCCTCATCAACCATGCACCATTCGTATAGCCGAAGCAGACTTGTGCAGTTGTGGCCGGGAGATTGTTGGTGGTATTTGTCTATCTATATTGTTGTAGGTGTGAGGAAGGGTGTGTGGGTTGATGTATGTGTTGGTTGATGTGTGTGTGAGTGTGTGTGTGTGTCAATGTGTGTGTGTGTGTGTGTGTGTGTGAGTTTGTGTTTTGATGTGTGTGTGATCAGTATTTGCGTGCGTGTATACTGTATGTCTGTATCTGCGTGTGTGTATGTATGTTTGTTTGTATGTGTGTGTATGTTGGCTGTCATAAGTGAGGTAAATACAAATATTAATCAAGAATACCCTTTGACTATGGTCATCTCAAAAGCGTTCTGTTTTCCTTTATATGTTCTTTAATAATACGCCAACTAAATATTAGAGAACCTAATACCCGTAATTGACCAAATTTAAGTTAACATAAGTCTTGCTTTGGTAGGTTAGATTCCAGGAAGTAAACATTCATCGCTGGACTTGGTATCCCGATGCTAGCAATGTTATGAAATAGATTGACCATAATCTCGTGGACACTTGTTTGAGAATCCTTCAGAACTGCGAGGTGTACAGGAATACTGAATTCTTTACTACAGGCCACAGGGCTCTTGTTGCTATTCTAAAGCCCCCGCATCACAGACACACAATGTTTTATCCCGGCTGCCCCCAATTTTGTCAAAAGTAAATTAGAAGATTGCAAAATTGGGGGCAGTCGTGACTAAAATCGTATATTATCCCGAAGGTTCCCAATGTTGCAATTTTCCAATTTAGTTTTTGGTAAAATCATGAGCAGTCGGGATAAATAATCATGTATGTGTGACGGGGACTTAACCCTTACTGTACCAGCGACATACATTGGCCGACAGTATAAAAGTCACTCGCCAGTACCAGCGCCGTATGATGTACATACGTCCGTAATAATTGGTCCTTGTACCAAGCGGTACCTGGCACCATGACTTGTAAACACTGCTTTGAGGCCTTGGCAACACTTCTCAGAGTGTATCTAAGGTCCCACGGGCGAGTTGGCTTAGTACTCGTCCAGCTTTCGGGGTGAGAGGATGCTCTCTCTCAACTTTGAAGCCATTTTGGCTACAATGCTTGGTACTGGAGGTTACATTTATAGTAATACCCTCTGGTACAATAGGGGTTAAGGCTATGCCTCAAAAATTTAAAAATCTCATTATGTTATCCACAAGGTTTTCATCTTTATAAGGTCGAGGATGAGGAATGTGCGAGGGAGTATGCAGTGACTGTCTGAAAAAAGATTTGAAGTACTTGGTTTCCTGGAAGGTCCTGTAGAACTTTGTTTGTTTTCTATGTGTATGAAGGAGACAAAAGGCAAAGTTGCCGGTAACGTGTCTCCTCCGAAGGTTGAGAGAGCGACAGAGAGCCAAAATCAAGGCACATTATAGGTAATTTAGATGTTTTGGAAAGATGTCTGGTGTGCTTGTTAAGTGTAGTGAAATTTATAGGAGGAGATGTTTGTCATAGTTAGCTGGAATACTCTCTGTGTAGGTGAGGCACAAATTGAAACGGTGGGGGAAGCCAGGCAAATGAAACAGGGGTTCCAGCATCTCCTTGTCATATGTCTATGTGGCCTCCCCTGGGCACTGCCTTGCTCGATTGGTGCCTACAATTTCCCCAACCAAAATGTGGGATAGCTTCAAACGTGAGGCCCTTGCATCAGGTGTTGAATGTGTTGGATTTAAACCAAAGGTCAAGTAGGGGCTCTTTATCGGGTGAGACACTGAACATCTTAGAGGAGAGCCATGCTGCCACACTGGCTGGAGATTGGAGAACACTGTCCCGTAGAGCAAACATTTTCTTGTAGAGAGATATAGAGAGGTACATCAGGAAAATTGCTGAGGAACTTGAGGGCCATATCTTTATAAATGACCTCTGGCCTGCTTACCAAGTCCTAAAGAAGATACACTCCAAGTCTGCAGTCCAAGTTAACTCAGTTTGAATGGCAGATGGTACAGTCACATTGGTACCTGTTGGGAGTACTTATGAGCACTTGTACATGCCTGGCTCCCGCCTGGTAGGCAAATTAAACCGGCAAATGAACAGTGTTTGAATCCTGATCCTCCAATCAACGAAGACTCACCCTCCTTTGCGGAGATAAGGGAGGTTGTGGCTAGTTTGAAGGGTGGGAAGGCTCCTGGTATCTGTGGCCTTTCTAGAGAACTATTGAATGCTGAGGGTGAGGCCATGATCCATGGGTTGCATTTAATCCTCTCTGGCAAACTGGTATTATTCTCCTTGACTGGTAAGGGACACAGTAATCCCTATCTGGGATGGGAAAGTTGACTGACAGGACTGCAACAACTACCGTGGTGTTATGCTGCTCTGTGTGCCAGGCAAGGTTTTTGCTCATATATTACTGAAGCAAATTTGAAGTCACCAAGCTGAGAGGTCAGAGACCTTAGTCATTTTGTTTCAAATTCAAGAAGCCAACGATTGACTGAATCCTTGAGCTCTGGATCCTTGTGGAACACCAGCTTCAGTTCTGAGAGGGGCTGCTTGCAGTCAATGTCTCCCTCAAAAAGAAATTTTGTCCGGCGCATCGAGAGACACTGTGGGAGCTTTTCAGACTCCGTGGGATGCCAGCACTGATTATTGATCTGGTGTCTGGAACAGAAACAGAGAGTGCTGTCAATTTTGGTGAGCAGGCCTTTCCCTTTTTCACTGTGAACTCTGGAGTGAGACAGGGATGTATCCTGGCACCTTAACTTATCAACAATTACATGGACCTAATACTGGGGCGGACATTCACCCGTAGTCAATGTGGAGCATCGATGGTTAATATCAAGAGCACTGACTTCATTGATGATACAGTGAACCTGGCGGAGACATATTGGCTGCATAGTCTATGAGCGACAGCTTCGGGTAGATGGGCACGTGGCCCGCTTTCCTGAAATTGACCTTGCTCATGTGTTGGTTTTGTTGGGTGACAACCCTGGGTGGAAAAGACCTTTGGGTAGACCACATGACTCATGATTGAGGAAAGGCGACTACTCATGTCAGGAATTACTTTGGGTGGACCGAATCCCAGCCTGGGAACTCGCGCAGAGAGACCCCAGTGAGTGAGTATATTTGTGTGTGTGTGTGTGTGTGTGCGCGCACGTGCGTGTGTGAGAGGGAAAGAATATCAACAACACTATTTACTGAACACATTAAAGGCGATACAGTGTACGAATTTGTCAATATTTGCTTCAACATCAGATAGCTAGACCGTAGCAAATACAAGTCACGCTATAGTCTTCATACAAGTCAGGTGTATTTGTGTATGTTTACTCTTCTATTGTCATTTACATAGGCACAAAGCAATATCAATATATATATATATATATATATATATATATATATATATGTGTGTGTGTGTGTGTGTGTGTGTGTGTGTGTCTGACGTTTTTAATAAACTTGTATAGTGCATACATGTGTAATGGTTGAATAATGCAACCATGATCGATTGAACAATTGAAATTCTTATGAATAATTTTGTGAGAATGAAAGGCGATATACTCTAAACTGCATTTTCCTAGATAATTGAATTTCGAACCGTAGGCTATATATTCAAGCAACCCAAATATATATTGGGTTTTAAATAACTTTTTTCTAAACGCTAGATAACGGCGATCGGCAGTATAATATAATTTGTTTTCTTTTCTTTTTTTCTATGTGAATGAGGGAGACAAAAGGCAGAACTGCCTGCAGCGAATGCCTCCCCCATAGTTGAAAGAGTGACAGGGCCGAAATCAAGGGACGTTCGAGCTAAAATGCCAGGACATACGGAGTTTGAATCAATTTAAGTCATAGGAAGAGGGAAAGACTGATTCTGGGAGAGAGTTCCAGAGCTCAGCAATTGAATAGAAGAAAGTCTGAGAATAGCGTTTCACTCTTGGGTTGGAGAGTTGCACAGAGTAGGGGTGGGATTATGGTGCAAGACGGGTACTACGTACCCTACGTAGAGGAGGTAGTATACACTGGGAAAGCTCCGAGGAACACTGATTATTGTAGTAGCGATAGAATAGCGAGAGAGATGCAACATTGCGACGAAGAGAGAGAGATTGCAGAGAGTTGGTGAGTAGACGGGAGTTAATGATACGAAAGGCTTTCCTTTCTACTTTATCTAGGAGTGCGGTGTGAGAGGATCCTCCCCACACATGTGAACAATACTCAATAAACAAGGACGTACTGTGCCCCTGTAGAGAGCAAGAAGCTGAGCAGGGGAAACAAAAAAATCAAGGCGGTTGAGCACACCTAGCTTCGGGGAGGCTGCCTTAGCGAGACTGGTAATATGGTCTTTCCAAGTGAGAGCAGAAGAAAAAGAGACACCGAGAACATTGAGGGAAGATGAAGGGTTGATTTTTGTATTATTGAAGAATAAGGGATAGTCCTCTGGAGGTTCCTGACGGGTAGTAAGATGGATGAATTGAGTTTTGGAAGCGTTAAATGCAACAAGGTTTTCTCTACCCCAATTGGAAATAGTAGCTAGATCTGAAGAGAAGTATTTTATGGCTTTATTACGTTTACTTTTGAGGGACTGCTGGCTGGGGAGTTCTGGAAAACTAATTGAGTGATGTAAAGTAGAGTCGTCTGCATATGAATGGATGGGACTGGATGTACAGTTGAGAAGATCATTTATGAAAATTAGAAAGAGAATAGGAGATAGAACAGAACCCTGAGGAACATCGGAGTTGATAGGATGAGGAAATGAGCGATGGCCGTCCACAGCCGCAGCTATGGAACGGCCGACAAGGAAATTAGAGACAAAGGCACAGATGGAGGGACAGAAACCGAAGGAGGGCAGTTTGGAAATTAAAGATTTGTGCCAGACTCTATCGAAGGCCTTCGATATGTCTAGTGCAACAGAAAAAGTATATATTCTGACATACGGAGCCCTGTATGTTAATTTCAGAGTTAGAATTAGAGTTGAAGGAGTGTCAAACTACCCAAGCGGCGAAGCATTCTAGCGAGCGAACTAGCAAGTGGGAAACCAGCTCGCCCGCATACCAGCCAATAAGCCTTCACACCTGCGTGCGTCATAGGGGACCCTGCAAACTACTTCGATGACCCGACGCAATGACGTATGATCGACGCAGGAGACCCCATTGGTCCACGCACCTGCTATGCAACTCGAGGAGCTATGATAGGGGCGCGCACCATCACTCGCCTCCTGATTCGTTCCTACACCATCATTGTTTAGTATATAAGACCCGAGTAGTGGGCATTCAAATCAGTCTCATTTGGAGTTGGGGAAGGTGAACTTGCAGCTGGAGGAAGACGGGGTGAAGTATTATAATGGGATTGTGACTGTCAGTCAGATTATATAAGTGTGTGTTAAGTGTGTTCGGTGTAAACACTTACGTTATGTTGGTTAGTGAGATATGTGATTGGGAATTAACGTTAACGCTATTATTATGTACTTAACTATTTTAGTTGACTAACTTGTGGACTAAAGCAACTTTTTAAGTAATTGGGTTATGATGAAAGTAATACTATTGTTTTATATTAATACTTACGAGTTCTTTCATTTTCTTTTAATTAAGCTTACATTGCATAACGGTGCTCAGTACGGTGATGCTATTGTCTCATAACTTTAATTAATTTCATTGGGGGTGTGGTGGTGAGATTAATAAAAATAATATTAGTAATATCGCCTTAGACTAACATGGCTGTGTTAATATTACTTCTAGTGATTTCCTAAGCTGAAGAAAATTCTTTTAGCTTCAAAATATTATTTTTGCTTTTCATATTATTTGAGTGAGACCTGAATCGAATCTATGAAGCGATCCTGTAACTTAATTTACTCATAATCAAACCTCAATGTTACGTGGTTAAGAAATACATTTAACTAATTATTAAATATAGCCTATATCTAACTTTTTATGTGACTTTGATATTAATCCTGATGATAATAATAATATAATACTATTAACGTAAGACAAGAACCAAGAATAATTACATTAAATATAAATAAAAGGACATTAAGAAAACTAGCTATTCATTTAAAAAAGGGTAAGAGACAGAAATATTCTTACTTTAATATTTATCTTTCAAGACTTTTTATAGAATTAATAGTCCTTCTTTAGCTATAACTTATTCGGTTCATAACCATAGCCTACTAAGCTTCGGTTAAATAATAATTCTTTATAAATACTACATGACTAATTAGTTTCAGTATTTTTCATAATTAAAGAGTATCAGTCAATAAAGGATACTAAGTCCTAAGATCCAAAAGGAAAGGAAGCAACAACAGGAAATAATTTTATTAGATTTTACTTTTGTTTTGCCTTCAGCTGACTGATACCTTAATATATATCTCTGTGCTATCTAGATTCATCAAGTTAACCACTTGAGGATCAAGATACGTAACAGAAGAGTGGCGACCTCGCCAGGATTCGTTTCATACAGTTTTACTCAGTTTCATTAACGTTTCACTACTTAAAAAACAAATATTAATCATGCCTCATCTAATTAATGACGAAGATGCTCGAGTTTTCATAGAATCAGAACCCACAGCCCCTGATATTGACTGTCTGTCAAAATCCGAACTGAAAGTGCTTGCCTCACATTTCCAATTAACTGTCTCAAACATGTCTAAAGTAGAGGTGGCTCAGACCATAGAAACTCACCTGTTCCCTGTAGAAGGCGGGGAGGGTGACAGAGCAGTTGGTGGGATCCCGAGTAAACCTAGCCAACTTGATGAACAATTGCCACCTGGTTTGACCGGTGATCAAGTACTGGAACTAGCCAGAATAAAGACCGAACAAGCCAGCATAAAAGCAAATACCGAAGAAGCCAGAATAAAAGCAAATATCGAAGAAGCCAGAATAAAGACCGAACATTATGAATATCAATATTGTATAGCTCAACTAAATGTCAATACAAATGCTCCCGTAATTGCTCCCCCTCTGGGATTGACTATGACCAGTGTCATTCCACCTTTCACTGAGGATAATGTGCAGGATTTCTTTGTTTTGTTTGAGGAAGTTGCTAGAGGTATGAAGTGGACAAGAGATCAATGGCCTTTTATGTTACAAACCGTTTTGACAGGGCAGGCTCGAGCCACGTATTTGTCAGAAGTAGCAGAAGTTAGGCAGGATTATGACAATCTCAAAGAAGCTATCTTAAAAACCTATCAATAATTGCAGCCTGAGGCTTACAGGCAATCTTTCCGTAAAAAACAGAAGAAAGTAGAAGAAACCCATAAGGTATTTGCCAGGACCATGACTAAAACTTTCAATCATTGGGTCAAGAGTAAGAAAGTCACAAGCTACAACGATCTGAAGGAGTTGGTCCTGTTAGAAAATTTCCTATGGAAAATTGATTCTTCTGTATCCTATCATTTAAAGGGGAAAAAGGTAGATTGTCTTGCCGACGCCGCTGACATGGCCGACACATACGTGCTCAACAACAAATTTCGTGGAAAGAAGCCCTACGATAATTCTAGTTCTAATTTTAAGTATCCCAATCACAAATCTGACAGACCCAGTCACAAGCCTATAACGTCTTCCCCAGCTTGCCAAAATAGAATTGTTCCCCCAACTAAAAATGCGACTCAGGGCAATGGTAACAGAGGTGGGCCCCAAACTAATAGTAATGCTCAAAGTGGGAACGTTCCCGTATCCCCTAAAGTATGTACTTTTTGTGGCATGAGAGGCCACCTAGCTTATCAGTGCTGGGCCAAGGAGAGAACCG
This sequence comes from Paralithodes platypus, assembly GCA_032716605.1. Taxonomy (NCBI): domain Eukaryota; kingdom Metazoa; phylum Arthropoda; class Malacostraca; order Decapoda; family Lithodidae; genus Paralithodes; species Paralithodes platypus. The sequence continues at coordinate 30,524,978 of CM064487.1, forward strand.
AGAGATCGGGGCAGACAGTTGCCGCCGTATCTCAAACTCCATATGTGCCTTTAATGCAGGACTCCCGACAGAAGGAGTACCTAGCACCAAAAGTTCCTTTAATACAGGACTCCCGACAGAAGGAGTACCTAACAGCTAACGTAAATCATCTAGACAGGGGTGTAGTAGCATGTGTGGTGCAACCCACTAGGGTTAAGCCAATAATAATTTCACCATCAGTGCAGGACAGTTACCGTCCCTTTATTTCATCTGGCAACGTGAGATTAAATGGTTGTATGCATGAGGTAAAAATTCTGGGAGATACCGGTTCTACTAGCACCCTCATGGTGAATCTTTACACGGAGTGCCCACCTGGCGAACCAGTTGTAATGAGAGGTGCTGGAGGCCAATTTTATGAACACTTGGTAAAAGGCGAAATTGAATGTGAGTTACTACAGGGTGAGGCCACCATAGCTTTGTGTAGGTCCCAAGATATCCCTGTGCCTGGGGTAACACTCCTTTTGGGGAATGATGTAGCAGGTGAGGAGGTCCGACCAGACCCCATTTTGTCACTTTCCTCTGTTAACGAGCCACTAACCGGTGAGCTCGAAAAGGAGATGCCAACAGTTTTCCCTGTGTGTGCTGTCACATGTTCAATGTCTCAAGTAGCAGTTCCCTCAGACAGAAAAGTACCGAATGTAAGAGTTGATGAAAGGGATGATAAGAGTGTGAATGCCGCTCCAACTGTGCCTGATGATGTGACTGAGGTGGATTTATCTGACACCTTTATGGCTCATCTTGACCCTAACGATGACCATGAAACCCCTCCAAATTGTCCTAGTGGCCTGGTAGAGCTACAGAGAGATGATAGTGAATGCAAGGAGTTAGCTGCCAGGGCCGTGAGTGAAGAGGAATGTGAGAAGGAGGGTGGTGAATGTTTCTACCTCAAAGGAGGAGTATTGTGGCGTAGATGGAGACAGCCACACAGACCAATCGATGACGGGGCTTGGGACGTCCATCAAGTAGTAGTCCCCAAACCTTGTCGTAGAGATATCATGGAAATGGCACATTGTATACCATTGGCAGGACACCTAGGTGTGAGAAAAACTCTAGACAGAATCAGAGCCCACTTTTACTTGCCAGGAATGCGTGCAGATGTAGTGGAGTGTTGTAGAGTGTGTCACACTTGCCAGATGACAGGAAAACCCAATCAGAAGGTACCTGTACATCCTCTGGTGCCCTTGCCCGTTTTCAAGAATCCTTTTACTCGGGTGGTAGTGGACATTGTAGGCCCATTGCCTAAGACTTCCCAAGGTAACATTTATTTATTAACTATTATGGACATGGCAACTCGCTACCCAGAGGCGTCCCTTAAGAGGTAGTCCCTTAAGGACTACCTCTGCTCCAACTGTCATCAAGGAACTGCTCAAATTTTTCACCAGAATGGGTTTCCCCCATGAGGTGCAAAGTGATCAAGGAACTAATTTTACCTCTAACATTTTTCAGCAGTCCCTGAAGGAGTTGGGTATCGAGCATGTTAAGTCTAGCACCTACCACCCAGAGAGTCAAGGGGTTCTCGAACGATATCATCAGACATTAAAGGGAATGTTATGTAAGTATTGTACAGAGACCGGAGTTGAGTGGGATAAGGGGGTACCTTTTCTTTTATTTGCTACTCGTGAGGTTCCAACTGAATCCCTGGGTTTTTCCCCTAATGAGCTAGTTTTCGGTCACCAGGTAAGAGGTCCTTTGCAACTTTTGCAGGATAGCCAAGTTGGCCAGGAGGGGAACCAAAACCTCCTCAATTATGTTTCAGATTTCAAAACCCGGCTGAGATCCTCATGCGAGTTTGGCGCTCAAAACTTGACAGTGGCTAAAAGCTCCATGAAGAAATGGTATGACCGAAAAGCCCGTGAGAGGGAGTTTCAGCCCGGTGATGAGGTTTTGGTCCTGCTCCCCCTTTTTGGCCAACCTTTATCTGCCAAGTTCAGGGGCCCATATAAGATCATTCGGAGGGTGAGCATTACCGATTATTAACAAATGGCGACCTTGCATAGGATTTACTGAACAGAGGAATATAGTGGTCATTTGTTTTGAGATTCCTTATGATTAGAGGAATACAGTGGACATAGTTTTTTTTTGGAGCAACCAATATAACACATTAAAGACTTTAAATAACATTAGTATATACATACTTGCATAGGAGATAAGGCACATTCTATAACCGTGATAATTACTGCAGTGCACAAACATGTCTAATACATCAGAACACAATGGTGGGTCAGGTCACGATACGGGCTCGGAGGGAGAAAGACCTGTGGAGTGGCTAGTCGATAGCGAGGAGGGTGCTAGAAGATTTTTAGAGGTGCCCCTTACCGCTGCCAGGGTGTTGAAGCTGAATAAGTATGGCTTAAAGTGTGTGGCAGGTCTTCAGGGTCACCAGGGTTTAAGTGGCATGAGGAAAGATCAGCTGAGAACTTTGATATTGGGTTTAGAAGGGAGAGACCTGGGTGGGGAGGCGACTGGGGGCCCCGGTCCCCAGCCCCCCCTCCACTCTACCCCCATATCAAACGTCAGGGTGCCTGAATTTAGTACATACCCCCAAGTTGATGGTCAATGGCAGCGTGGAATTCAATCACAGGGACCCTCTCCATTAAATGCACCTTCCCCTCCTCAAGGGTTGACTCCAGATTTGTTGTTTCGGCTTGAGATGGCCAAGGTTGAGGCCGCCGAAAGACAGGCTAGAGCTCAGGCTGAGGCTGCCGAGAGACAGGCTAGTGTGCAGGCTGAGGCTGCAGAGAGAACAGCTATACGAAAGGGTGAACTGCAGGCAGAGTCTACTAGGTATCGGGCTGACAGGGAGCTGGAGAGATCTCGAGTGGAGGTAACAGGGCGAAATATTGGGGGAGGTAACAGACATTGGGACCAATCATTGTCGCACCTGCTTAAACTAGTTCCTGTGTTCGATGAATCATGTGTAACTGAGTTTTTTTATGCGATTTGAGAAGAAGTGTCAGGAACACCAGTGGCCTCAGGAAAAGTGGGCAGCATTAGTTTCATCAAGACTCCTAGGAAAGGGGCTAAAAGCGTATGATGCACTACCTTTAGAGTCCTGTGTAGTTTATGATGAGCTAAAGAAGGCTGTGCTACGGGCCTATGAGTTACAACCAGAAACTTACCGCTTGAAGTTTCGGGGTGTTACTAAGGGCAAGGATAGTACCTTCCTAGAACACGCCCGGGACTTGTCTGATGCACTACGACATTGGCTGCGTTCTGAGAGGGCAGCTACTTTTGAGGAGTTGAGTGAGCTGGTTCTCTTGGAGCAGTTTTTTAAGTGCACAGGCGGGGACTTAGGTTAGAAGTGCATAGAAGTGCCCAGTCGTCGCATAGCCTCCCAATGCTGCTCTAGTCAATTGCAACAGCCCTACCATAGACCGACTGTATCTGGCCATGTCGCTAAAAGCGGTGATGCTGCGCAGGCAGATGTAGTCGTAAGAAATGCGGGGGTGTGCATGTACGGTACCGGCGGCGAAGCCTTGGCAATAATGAACTATGGGAGTGACTGCACAGGTGGTACTGATTGTCCCTCTCATGACCTGGCTGTTCTAGGGACGAAGGTGGAGAAGGAGGGAGACTACAGGTTAGAAGCTGCGGTCTCGGCTGGGTTGTGGAAGGGCACTAGGATTGTTATTCTGCGAGATAAGTTGTTTACTAGGCTGTGGCAGTGCATCCGCATGTTTGTTGCTTCTCCAGGCCTGATGTACGGGGTAGAATCCGACATGCAGGCTGGAGATAGTGCAAGGCTCAGTTTAATTCCCTACCGTATAAATCCTGCTCGACAGCCTGTGGTGCAAGCAGAACTGGATTACGTGTTGACGAAGGGTCTGAGGGATAAGGAATGTCGTGAGTGGTCGTTGCCTGTAACTTTGCAACCTGTGTTAAGTGGCAAGATCAGTGAGTGTGTTGATTGCGAGAGTGTGTGTGCATTATCCCTGACAGACGCCTATACTTTATCGAGAGTTGACGACACCATATACCGCCTCGGGGCTGCATCGCCTATCACGAAGGTAGAACTAGTGAAAGGTTATTGGCAGGCCCCGTTGCCGGAAAGAGCGAAGAGAAATGCCAGTCTTGTGATGAACTGGGCAGTTTATCAGTGCCAGGTGTTGTTTTGCTGCCGGGACACAAGTTGGATGTGTGGCATGCTAAGGGCACTGATAATGTTTTGGCTGATTGTTTGTCACGGGTGGGTTTGTTTGCAGGAGAACCCTCGCCGTTCAGTCAGTGTGTGTTGAGAGTGGAGGAAAATAGGCTGTCACTGTAGTTCAGCCGAAAAATAAAAAAAAAATAAAAAAGCAAAAACCTTATAAAAACTCTTTATTTTTATAACGTGTAGAATTTTGTATAAGATGTTGTAGCAGTATCTAAGTTGAATGTTTTCGCTTATTGTCGCTAAGTTAGTTGAACTTGCTCGGTGGAGTGCAACAGTCTTTATTTTTTTTATATATAGTGCCTTGTGTCGCAACAGTGTGTGGTACTATGAGAAGCTTTCTGTTAGATATGAAGAACTTAGTCAAGTGCCTTATATCTTGGGGGAGGTGTGACGCTCCTGCATAGTAGCCACGTGCGGGCATGCGCGAGGGTCGGCTGCCCAGCCGTTTAGAAACCGGCTGGCGGCAGCCGGCCGGCCGGCTTTTCCTTAGTATATATCCTACGACAATGTAACTAATGTCTGGGATATTCTCATGTTGTTTTACAGCTTGAAGCTGCCCTTATTCTTAACCAACGCATCTTAGTATATTTTATTCTCGATAGTTGATTGTTTCATTATAATATATAAGATGTAAGTCTAGTGAGAGTGGGAGGAGACGAGCGGGAGAGAGAGACCGGCTGGGGGACGTTGCTTCGCGCGGAGAGTCTAGCTTGGGACCAGCCTGATGTTGCCAATTTGATCGCAACGTTAGGCTTAGTTTCGACTCACGCAAGGGGTAGAGGATTTTGACCCGGCAACGGTGTTGAGTGTTGCCAAGCATGGGATGTATTTCGCATGCCTAGGGTGGGGTCCAGACAGATTCAAGACTCAGAGCTCACCTCACTGTCGTACCCTTCGGACCCCCTTGATATCTATCCCTCTCAACCCCACTTAGAGACTTTCTCTCTTACTTTGTATACCTTCTTTCCACTACTTCACCAATCTATTTAATTATCCCATCCCCTTGATAGACCTTATATCTATTATTGTATTAACGACGAGCTCTCAGATAATTAGATAGGATTTTGGGCCTTATGCAGAGATGTAATTGTTAATGAGACCTAGGAAGCTTTTTTGTTGTCTCATATTTGGTGGTTTCATGCTTGCTAGTGTGTTCTTGTGGCAGGTGAGCAGGGGCTAGACCGGAGGGGAGGCTTTTTGCGATCCTTTAAGTAAAGTCTGCTGGTGCGAGTCCTGTGGACCTGCACGACTTTACTAGGATACCCGTGGGAGTCTGGGGGCATTTTCTTGTCTGTGTGCCTGTGTGTCTAGTGTTGTGTTGTGTGAGGGCCCTTGCCTAGTCCACTCAGCACTGCGCTAGCACATCTTGCGTTTGTTTTAGGGTCACCAGGAGAGAGTCAGATACTTGGGATCTGAGTCTCTCAAGAGAGCACCCTTTCAATTAGAGTAATTTGGCGCACAGACTTGGGAACGTCCCTTGGCTAGAGCAGGTGGCTCAGCCCGGGTATCCGAAGCCTATATCCTTCCGGCTAGACCTCTGCCACCTGGCAGATTAACAGCTAGGGGTTTATTATTTCTGCATGCTTGTTATTGTGCCACAGTTTTACCGTTCTTGTGAGCATTGTGAGTCAGGGTGTGGCTTAGAGACTCTGTCCGAGCAGGCTTGCCTGACTAAGAGTGAGAAGCACACCTGTATGTGGTTATGTTGCGAGTTGCTGCCTTTATTTAATTATACCTATGCCATTATACACTGTATGGCCTATCGCTAGTATTTTTTCCTGCTTATGAGTAAGAGTTCTCTAAATCCGTAACTTACTTTCTTTGCTAAGCATCAGATCCTACAGTAGCCGCATGCAGTTTAGAAACCTGCATCTTGTCTACCTGTACGATGTTTTGAGGACTGTTTGCTTTCACCTTGTTTCACGCAGGGGTGATTAGTTGTATTAATTAACGTAACGTTAAATGTACTTTCTTCTAGTTTGTTATTAAATTGTTTCTGCAATTTAATTCCGTTATCTATCTTTTCCTTGAAGCTTTAAGTCAACTTAATTGGGTGATCTTTTATATAGCCTGCTTGACTATCAGCCGTCTATAGTGCGTGCACCCTGTAACCGAGTCATAGGATACCTTGTTGTCCAGGCAGGACTCTTGACGGTTTAGGGTGGTTTGTTGCCTGGGTTTATAGATAAGGGTTGGATCTAGCGTTTTCCGTTGTTGCTTGTTGCCGCATACCTAGTCCAATAGAAAGAGCCCAGTGTTTATATATCCCAGGACGTAACAAACGTAAGACAAGAACCAAGAATAATTACATTAAATATAAATAAAAGGACATTAAGAAAACTAGCTATTCATTTAAAAAAGGGTAAGAGACAGAAATATTCTTACTTTAATATTTATCTTTCAAGACTTTTTATAGAATTAATAGTCCTTCTTTAGCTATAACTTATTCGGTTCATAACCATAGCCTATTAAGCTTCGGTTAAATAATAATTATTTATAAATACTACATGACTTTAATTAATTTCAGTATTTTTCATAATTAAAGAGTATCAGTCAATAAAGGATACTAAGTCTTAACATCCAAAAGGAAAGGAAGCAACAACAGGAAATAATGTTATTAGATTTTACTTTTGTTTTGCCTTCAGCTGACTGATACCTTAATATATATCTCTGTGCTATCTAGATTCATCAAGTTAACCACTTGAGGATCAAGATACGTAACAATATATAAAACACTTATGGCACTTTCTAAATTGTATATAAAGCAGGTTCTTTGCCCACGTTCTTTTTCAATCATCTGAGATTAGGGTCGGAGTTCTAGATTTGCCATAACGAGTAGGCTACAGAAGTTCTACAGCAGATTTGCCATAACGAGTAGGCTACAGAAGTTCTACAGCAGATTTGTTGATATTAGATCTGACATTATAGTAAACAAATTCATATTATCCCCAACCCACCAATTAATTTACAAATAAACCTAATGTAGGAAATCAATTAAACCAATTAACTTACAAATAACCCTAATTAATGAAACATATGGAACCAGTAAATGCAGAAGTTGACACATTGGATGGGAGGGAACAAACAGGACGAAGCTTGAATGTTTTATTTTCTTAACGCTTCGAGCTACGCAGAATAAATAACACCCGAAACGTTTGATAAATATATAATTCAAGTTCTGTCTTGTACATCGCTCCCAGTCAATGTACACACTTGACATAACAGATTACCCACAAAAGCGGAAGTGTCAAATTTTACCCAACTGACGGGATTTTGTAAAAGGATGAGGTGGTGACAACTCTTCTATTTTTGCAATAAGCAATGTATTTAGCACCGGAAAAACTAGTTGGGATTAATACCTAATTGAACAAAATAGAATCATATATCGAGCACTCACAACATGGACATATGAAAGGTTGATGTAAATACTTGTAATCTCTCTTTCTCTCTCACGGTTTGTTATTTCTCTCTCTCTCTCTCTCTCTCTGGTGGAGGGATGGAGTATTTTTGTTTAAAGGTCAGGTAACCAAAGCATTAGTAAATAAGTAGATATAGTTATCGAATGGATTCAAACAACAAGCTCACCTTGTTCTATTGGCAAAACATTTAAAGGTCTCCCACTGAAATAAACAAGATGGAAACATGGAGGTGTGGTGGAGTGGTCATGCCACTGGATTGGTAATCCAATGGACCCGGGTTCAAATCCCGATATGTCAATGGGAAGATATTATTGGGATTGAATTTGTGCTGTACCTAGTATCAGTGTATTACCACAAAGCCCACCGAAATGCCAAAAAAATACCCTCATTGTTCCCTGATTAAATAACACTGTATGAATATTCCCATATTCAAAATATGTTACAGGGGGACAATGCCTAGTGAGTTCACTGCTCAATAGGTGGCGTTCTGAGAGTGAGGGTCTGAGTCTGGAGGGAGAGACAGTGAAGCACTTGAACGAAGCAACCAGCCGCTTCAGAGATGAAGCTGCTTCGAGCCATGAATGGATGCTTCACATGTCTCACTCCCCAGACTGGAACAAGACCTCACGGGCTTCACCGTGTTGAGCGGTGGAATGTACAGGCTCTCAGGCTATGCCCGAGAGGGAGTAGTTGGAATATAGAAAAAAAACAAAAAAAAACAGAGATTTACCACACTTATAATACATTAGGTTTAGTAATCAATATCTTAATCGTTGATGTGAAGTATCCAGCACTAAATTTCTTTCTTAATTATCTAAGTGTTCAATTTAAGTATATTTTGTTTATATCACGTTCATTTGTACTATGTTTACATACAGTTGAAGTAAAGGTATTGTAACACTTACTGAAAGGTAAATACGTGGTCTAATTTGTCAGAGTAAAAAAAGGACTATCGTAGTTTTGTTCACATTAATAATGGTAAATAATGTGAACTCACTCACTTCCTCTCTTTACTTCCCTTCAATCTTTTTCTACACGCCGCAATGTTGCATCTATTTCACTCTTCTATTAATATTTCGACAATCAGTTTTCCTCAAATCTCGTTCAGTAAATACTCCCTCCCCTACGGGAGGGCACCCGCCTTTCAACACAATCCCACTTTTATTGTCTAGCTCTCCATCCCAAGAATTAACAAATGTTCTACGTCTTTCTTCTACTAAACAAGTGAACTCTGGAACTCTCTCCCTCAAGTAATCTTTCCTTCATCCTATGACTTGAACTGCTTTAAACTTAGTGTGTCCAGGCATGTTGACTCTAACGTACCTTGAATTTGACTCGGTCACTTCTATGGACTTTTAATAATCTGTGTTTTCCCGAAGGATTTATACTCAAACTTTATAATATAGAAGTAAAACTAGTAAATAGGAAGAGGGAGGAAAATACAAAGTGTAGGAAATACAAATTAAATTAGTAATAAAGAGAGATGTATCTGTGAACCTAAATAAAACATGGCTTCTATAAAAAATAAGTACATGATAAAAACTGGACTGAACATAATTTCATCATCTGGAAATAATACAAATGAAATAACAAAGACTAATCAAACCAAGGCTGTAAACAAGTATAGCGTGATATACAGTGTACCATGCAACAGCTGCATAAAGGAATATATATTTATATATATATATTATATATATATATATATATTATATATATATATATAATTATATATATATATATATATATATATATATACTATAAGGGACAGAAGTAGGCCTAAGTAAAATAATAACAACACACAAGAAAGTTGTTCAAGACACAGAACTTCAAAGTTTACGAAACATCTACCGAAATGGAAAGCAGCCACGGAGATAAGGATAGGTTTAGATAAGAAAATAAGGAAAGATTTGGAAGCGGCCTATATAGCCCACAAAGACGGCAGGGAAGATTTCAGCAGGTGGTCAATCCCCGCCGCTAATTTAGTTCTGAGGTCAAAGATAGGGCTGGCAGATAACCACAGCAAGTGAGGTGATAGGTGAAGGGTTAACGCCATACATATAATATGACAGCACCCTTTTGTGATGCCAGGTAGTAATTTCCAGATTTAGTAAATATATTTGTGATACATTGCACTTATGTCAGTCTCTCTGAATATGGGTATTACAAAGCCCGAAACGTACGGTTAGAGAATATAGAATCAAATCTATTCCCTGCATTTTCCCACACCCATTGTATATATATATATATATATATATATATATATATATATATATATATATATATATATATATATCAATTATATTTTATACATATTTTTGTCTTTGACATCCTACTCTCTCTCTCTCTCTCTCTCTCTCTCTCTCTCTCTCTCTCTCTCTCTCTCTCTCTCTCTCTCTCTCTCACACACACACACACACACTTACTTCGCTGTGTGTACGAGCTAAGTCCTTCTTTGGGTCACAAATCTGCACTGGTTTACGGGGCCCTCTGTGAGAGATGTTTACTACCACTGTATGGAGAGAGAGAGAGAGAGAGAGAGAGAGAGAGAGAGAGAGAGAGAGAGAGAGAGAGAGAGAGAGAGAGAGAGAGAGAGAGAGAGCGAGAGCGAGTGAGAGTGTGTGGGTGTGTGACGGTGAGAGTGAGGATTGAGTGATTGAGTTAGGAAAGGTAATTGAATGGGGCAGAGAGAGTGAAGGCTTGTATTTAGGCCTACTCGACGCTTCGTTGGTTGGAGGCAGAGAGAGAGAGAGGGAGAGAGAGAGAGAGAGAGAGAGAGAGAGAGAGAGAGAGAGAGAGAGAGAGAGAGAGAGAGAGGGAGTGTGTGTGTGTATGTCCAACAAGGAATAACAATGAGTGCAGTGATATCCTACACACTTTGCAGTGTTTGTTATGTTACTACTGTATATATCCTATAGCCCACACTGCCTAACTATCTAGTGTCGCCATTCCGTTCTGATGAATTAACCTTAGGTAAGGGCAATACCCAGAGAAGGCCTCATAGGCATGCGGTAAGGAGTTGCTGGAACTCCTGTTTCATGTGCCTGGCTTCCCTCACTTTTTCTGTTTGTTTCTCACTTACACAGAGTTATCCAGCCACCTTTCACAAACACCTCCTCTTATTCATTTCACGACACTAAACAAGCACACCACCCTTCTTTCCAAAAAAAAAAAAAATAATAATAATAATCGCTTAACTTATCTATTGACTCCAATATATGCTTCCTTTGCTCCAAAACATTATTTAATAGTAACCCAAGCAAAGTGTAATAGGCATCATTATGGTGAATCATTGAATATATTGCGACCATAATATTACATTTACGAATTAAGGGGACATGGGCCGGGTTTCTGGACCACTTTCTCCCTCATGTTTAACCCCATTAGTTTGCAGATGTTAAGATGTTTGCCCCATTAGTTAGTCAATTTTAAGAAATTTCATCCCATTTATTCGTCAATATTTACACCTTTCGTGCTATTTAGGTGTCGATTTTTTCCCTGGCGAACGATAGTGAGCCTGTAATGCTGGAAGAACCGGACTTCGGCCGATACATTTTTCTACCGAAAAATGTACAAATTAATCTAGAAAGGGGATCTAATGGATTTTTTTTTTTAAATTTGATAGAGGTCTAGGGAGGAAACTAGAAAAATAGTGAATACATGCAAACATCGCCCAAAAAGTGAAGTGTGGAGTCTATTGGGATATGATTAATCCGTTCAGTATACGAGGACTCTCTTATGATATTATAGCTATTATAAGGCTCTGTTACCAAGCTAGTAAACGAAATGGGAGTAAAAGGATTAATTGAGATTGACTTTACCCATTTGATCCTTCATAAAATGTATACATATTGTCTAATGTTTGCAAAAAAATATAATATAAATTACTATAGAACAGATGGTCATACTATGAAAAAATATAAAATGCAGAGATCATGAAATTATAATTATAATTTAGTTTAGGAACTACTGATTATATCCACCTATAACATAATAACTATAAAATAACTGTAACATACAGTATATACATTAATAACAACAAAACAACAACATAACCTTTCATAATAATATAGCTAATACATTAATAATTCTTCGCCAACCAGTACACAATCAAGATCAAATAAATTACAATATTACCAAAACCAGAATATCATACAAGCAAGACCTATTTATCATACACCGAATTTGGTCAACGAAGGTCGCCCATTTTAGTAATTGTATAACATATTCAGCCGATCGTTCAGTGCTGCCTGAATTGTATTTAAGCTGAGGGTTGTCTCCTTTTCTGCACTCTCCCCCAACCCCTAATCCCTGTTGCGCCTCCTTAGTTTGGCGGTATTAATACGTTCCACTCCAATAATTTGGTGATTACAATACGATCTCCCTTTGCATGTGTAATTTTTTCCCTGTCGAGCAATAGCGAGCCTATAATGAAGGAGAAACCGGCCTATGGCCTGAATAGTTTTATACCAAAAAATGTACAAATTTGCTTGGAAAGGGATCGAGGGGGCTGTTTAACTTGAACAGGACCTGGGAAGGAATAGTATTTTAGCTTGAGTTATAAGGTCAAATTAAAAATATATATCCGCCCGAGCATTCCAAAACAATCAACATGCCAAATATAAAAGCTAGTAACATTACACTAACCCACAATGAACCGGCCATTCAGTGCGCCCGTAATGAGTTTTTGTCTTTTTCATTTTGTTTCCAGGAATATAATTATGGTGTAATTTGAATTTATCTGCTCCGAGAAACGATAATGTTCCGGGCCGCTAAATCTATAATCGTCTGTGAATGGACTCCGGGTGCACGTGTCATTATAGCGAGCGTCAACTGCAATTGTTATCTCTTTTTCTCTCTTTCTCTGGCTTGTATCCATTTGGCCCCATTCAGTCTACTGTTATAATACGTTTATCCCTATCCAGATGTCGATTTTTTCCAGGCGAGCAATAGTGAGCCAGCATTGTATGGAGAAATCCGGCTTCGCCGGAGACATGTTTCTATCGAAAAATGTACAAATCTAGCCAGCTGTATAAAAACCCGCTTTTTTACAATATGCTGGCGAGCGGTTATCGACACCTGAATGGGGATAAACGTCTTAAAACAGTAGGCTGAATGGGTCGAATGGATGAAACCCAGACAGAGAAGGAGAGAAAGAAAGAAAAAAACGAGGTGGGCCCCCTTAAAGGGAGAGTGAACTGAATGGACATACTGTAATACTATTCTGACTGTTTTAATGGAGGGAACTGAAGGCTAAAACATATAAGACAAATCTCTATCTATCAGTTTGTCCCTTTAATTATCCTTTTCTATTTTATATACTTCTAACTTATAGAACATATAGGACGATACTGAGATGGAGATAATATAGCATTAGCTTCCTTTGGAATAGGAGTTATACTAGCCTTACGCCAGTAAAGAGGAAAACTACCAGATTTCAAAATCAGCCTAGATAATATAGCCAATGTAGGGTCTAAGACCACAGCAATAGGGGTGGGTGTAGGGGGGATTGAGTGTTCTTGCCACTGGACTGGTAATCCAATGGGCCCGGGTTCGAATCCCGATATGTCAATGGGAAAATAGTATTGTGATGGAATTTGTGCTGTACCTAGCTAGTATCGGTGCATTACCACAAAGCTCACCGAAACACCAAATAAATGTGTTATAAGCAGCTCTGGCTTTTGTCGCCTTCATTCCCATAGACAAAAAACCTACAAAGCAAGTATCACACGCAGCCATGGTTATAAGTTAAAATTTAAAATAATCTAAGACTAGGGCATAACAAAACTTTAAAACAAAATCATAATTATAATCTTTCTCATTTGCCATCAGGTATTGTAAATAGTTTGTTAAAACAATAATACTAGAATAGAATATATAGTCTACTGAATAATGAAGTACTGAGAGTATTGAATATATACAGTATATATATATATATATATATTATAAACGTACCATATTCCAGAGTACCTCCTGCTTAATAGATTGACAATGTACAGTATATACATATCCCTCTGAGCCTCTAACACAGCTTTTATTTAAATAATCTGTTAAGTGCCAATTCATATCCTTTTGCAAGCCAATATACATGACCCTTGCATATGTAAGCAACATAATTGTCCTCAATATTCTTTGCTAATGGTTTGATCTACAATTAAGTACCTTCGGATATGCGGCATATCCATCCCGGAGGACTACTAGTATCTTCCTTCTGAATATTGTGTTGCTACTAAACTTAATTGAATCTTGATCTTTGCACGTATACAGTTTCCTTCCCTACTTATTGATATGTTGTGTCAGGTACGATGAAGCGATACTGCCGATATCTGTAGACTTGCGTTGAAATTCAAACTTTCCCTTTTAAGATTTTTTTTTTTTTTTGTACTACCATATTTATCTTCAGTACTATCGCTGGCCTTAAACAACTTATTTATATGTAGTATGTCCCACCCTCCCCAACACATACACACACACACACACCTCCCCTCTCACACTTTCCTCCTCCCTGGAGTACCTTACCTCCTCCTCCTCCCCCCCCCTACTCCTCCTCCTCTCCCACCCATTCCTCTACCTCCTACAAAACCCCTAACCATACTGCTGTATTGTCCTCAATATTCTCGGCTAATGGCTTGATGTACAAGTACCTCCGGATATGCGGCACTGTCCCTCCCGGAGGACCACTTGCACCTTCCCTCCGAATATTATTTTATGGAAATAAAATAATTTGAATATGAATCTGAATCTGTGTGGCTGTGTGTTTTGGGTGCTGGGGCAATGCCTTCTCTATACATAATTATGTATAGAGAAGGCATTGGCTGGGGTCTGGTGACTGCGTCACGACGGGTAGGGTCCCTCTAGGATGTTTAAGAAGGGACATACACACACACACACCTCCCCTCTCACACTTTCCTCCTCCCTGGAGTACCTTACCTCCTCCTCCTCCCCCCCCCCGTACTCCTCCTCCTCTCCCACCCATTCCTCTACCTCCTACAACCCCCCTCCCTCTCTCCCATAACCACACACCCTACTAAATATATTACTATCGGCATGTAAACTTCTCCACTGGTCATATTGCGCTAACTATCCCCTCAATAACCATTATTGTAATAAGAATTTGAACCATGTAACTCACCTTTGTAAAATATTTGTATTACTATAATTCCATTATAACTTCGGTAGTTGGTAATATTAGTCACATTATGTATGTGACTCTTGTATTCAGCTAACTATGACCTCAATAACCGTTGATGTAATGAAGAATGTGAAGTGTCCCTCATATGATTGTAATATATTTGTGGTACTATTATTGCATAATAATTAATGTAGTTCGAAATATTAGTCACATCTTGTATGTAATAATTGTATTCAGCTACCTATGATCTCAATAACCATTGATGTAAGAAAACATGAATGGCTTCCTCATATGATTGCACTAGTTTTGTAGTGCTATTATTTACCTGTCAATTAATAATTCAGTCACTTTTTTTTTTTTTTTTTTTTTCATGAGCACGTATATACATATGTGGCAATCAAATGAGGAAACTATAATAACACCAGACGACGATACTGTTGTTACAGTAGAATAATGGCTCTTTAAGCAGTATGTATTGCCTTACCAGTGGTTGTCCCCTTATTATTATTATTATTTTATTATTATTATTGAAATACCACAGGAACGAAAATTCCTGGGAGCGAAACTTCCACCCCCAACGAGATCCCTCTCTTTCTACCACCTCCCTCCACATGTTACACGTCTCGTTAATCACAGTCTTCTAATATACAAATCACATTTCCTTACCCCCTGACATTATTGAAATACCCACTAAGTATATTCAATTAGATACCAACCATGCAGACTATAATACGTTCCTTGTGTATGGGTACGAGGCGATCTCAAGACACCTTAACTCCCAGTGCACAACGAACCGGATCATGATTATGTCCGCCTGTATTAAATTATGTATTATGTTGATTTATACCATTGCCTATTTTTGTAATAATTGTATTCAGCTAACTATGATCTCAATAATCATTGATGTAATGAAAATATGAAGTCTCCTCATACGATTGCACTAGTTCTGTAGTGCTATTATTTACAACCTGTCAATTAATAATTCAGTCACTACAAGCTTGCTTGCCTTTTTTTTTTTTTTTTTTTATACAGACCATGTGACAATTAAATGAGGAAACTATAATAACACATCTGAATAATGCCAACCTGACTTATAAACACAAATATGAATGTAACCAGACGACGATGCTGTTGTTTCAGTGGAATAATGGCTCTTTGAGCAGTATGTATTGCCTTACTAGTGGTTGTCCCCTCACAGGATGGGGGGCGCTGCTCAATAAACTCGCCCCTCGGGGCAAAATCAATCCTGCCAACTCCCACATTCATTGTCTTTCGCTCTTCATTACAAACGAAGCGTCCAAGTTGTGATGCAATCAGTCACCCTCACACTTCGTAATTCATTCATCATCTCTCTCTCTCTCTCTCTCTCTCTCTCTCTCTCTCTCTCTCTCCCTCTCTCTCTCTCTCTCTCTCTCTCATCACCTTGTACTGTAGTGGCCATAAACATCTCGCACAGAGGACCCCGTAAACCAGTCAAGATTTGTGACCCAAAGAAGAAATATTTTCTTCGTGTATATATATATATATACTGTATATATATACAGTGTATATATATATATATATATTGTGCAATGACGAAGTTTCCTTACGATCCATGCAAGGTGGTTAGCAATTATTTCAATCAGTTATAATAGAACTTAATTAGGGAGAGAGAGAGAGAGAGAGAGAGAGAGCGTGGGGATTATATAGTAGATAAATGGATATGTAGTTAAGCGAACAGAGCCATAGAGTTAATATCAACAGAACAAAATTACACCCCAAGTTGCATTAATAGCCTTCATATAACATGATCCCTCTATTCAAGTACTGTTATAAGTCTATTCATTATATATCACGATTTGTTTCATCAGAGCGTGTAATTCTATCTAATATTGTCTTACTCAACATTGGTACAATATTCGTCGAACTTATTACATCAAATATAGTAACTTTATTAAATATAGTACATTTTTCATAAGTACCAAAATGATTGGTAAATTTCTATATGGAAGACAAACACAATAGTATTTTCAAAGGTAAAACAAATTATATATAATATATTGAAGTATATAGTAATTTGACAACTTTGGTCGGTATTTCAACAATTTATACATACATACTGTACATACATTTTAAGACTGAATGTTCCACATGAGGTGCGGTTTTCCTGTTCAGGGCTGCCTCATTTGTCAGGCTATTAAATTCGGAATCATAGGGTATTGTCTAAGCCCACGTCTTTCTAGGTCTATCCCTCAGTGCAGCTCCCTCCACATTCACGGACTTGCATCATCTCACCAAGTGTAGTTTATCCTTCCTCACTACATACCTAAATCATCTAAGTTTGCTAGTACGCATTTCATCACTGATACATTTGATACCTAACTGTCTCATCAGCTCTTCACCATAATTATATCCTATCTTGTAGTTTGGCCCCACACATCCACTTAGCCAATATTATTTATTTATGTTATTATTATTATTATTATTAAAATAGGGAAACGCACCAAGCCTAAAAAGACTATGTGGCACCAAAATAAACTGTGTGTAAAAAACATCGGAGTTGTAGTGGGGCTGGGCGTAATACGTAGTAGAGGAGAAGAAGACTAGGAAACACTAATTAAAGAAGCTGAAGGAGACGGGTATGGAGGAGAAACCGCATAAGACGTGGGAGGGAGAAAGTGGGGGACTCTCCAAGCATATCGGCTAAGACGGGGGGGGGGGGGGCCGTGGGGGCGATTAAAGGAGTATATGAAGGGGAATGCTTGCCGTTGGGCATTGGAGAAACGCGGACAGTCTGTCAGGAGATGCTGGACAGACACTGGAATATGGCAGCAAGGACAGAGCGTGGGGACATCACAGGACATCAAATGACCATGCGTGAGCCTGGTGTGGCCGAGCCGAAGACGGGCTAGAGTGGTTTCCCATGCAGGTGCGAACAAAAAATAGTACGTAGGGCAAATAAAATAGCAAATAACTCGGCCGTAAAGACACGAGCACATGATTGGATATGACGTTGGAAGGTCCGGTCCCGGGAACACAACCGCAAACCCCGTACCGGCGGAGGTCTTGGAACCATCAGTGTACACTGGGACGGCTGAAGAGTGGTTTAGCATATGTTCCACAAACTGAGCATAAAGCATCTGTGGGGTTGAAGAGGCATTGGAGGGGGGGAGGGCAGCTGTACAAACGGTAGGGCGAGGGAGTAGCCATGGGGGGAATTCTGACTGTCGGAGGGGTAGCACTGATGGAATGGGAAAAGAGAATGAGGCTAGTAAAGCAGAGACCTGACCGGGGAACGAAGTAGCAGTCGATGATGGGGCTAAGCTGGAAGCCGTGGGAGGAAAACCAGCCGAACTGTGTTGCAGAAGGCGAAGATGATATCGAAGGGTCAGTTTATCCCGCCTGGATGATAGCGGCGGGACACCTGATTCTGCATCAAGGCCAATAACCGGAGTAGAGCGAAAAGCCCCCAGCGACAAGCGCAGACCGTGATGGTGAAGGAAGTCTAGGCGCTTAAGGTTTGTATTTGCAGCAGAGGCATATAATTGGCAGCCATAATCTATCTTGGATAGAATAAGTGTTGTATGGAGGCGCAGAAGAGTCGTCCGGTCCGCATCCCAAGACAAGTGGCTAAGGGTTTGAAAGAGTTGAAGCCGTCAGGTGGTGGAGGTCAGTAACGAAGTAATATGCGGATACCATGTCAACCGAGTATCGAAAATGAGGCCCAAGAATGGAGCTGAGGACCTGTAAGGCAGAGGGCGGTTATACAACGTAAGAACAGGTTGCGGGACTGTATGGCGTTTTGTGAAGATGACGGCACAAGATTTCGAGGGCGAAAACCGAAAACCATGGATTGTAGCCCACTGCGTAGCTGCATCGATGGCCTTTTGCATGAGATCTTTTAGGGCTGCGATATCCGAATCCACAGCATAAATAGCGAAGTCGTGTTTATATATGTTCTATTCCGTCGATATCATTACTTTGACAGGACTCTTTTCTGAAACGCAGAACATTGCGCTTCTAGTAAATGAAACGTACAAATTTCCTTTCATGGGGAGTGGGAGTATTGCTTCAAACTCTGTGTGTCCAGGCATTTTAGCTCTAACATCCCTGGATTTTGGCCCTGTCACTCTTTCAACTCTAGGGGAGGCACTCGCTGCAGGCAGTTATGCCTATTGTCTCCCTCATTCAAATAGAAAAAAAAAAACATTCTCATGCTTAGATTTGGCAGTAGTTCTCTTATTTTTTTCTCAGACACACTTAACCCCTTCTATGCCGGCAACGTACCTTCTATTTGACTTCAGATACATTTATCCAATTTTATGAAGCTTAGCAAGGATATATGGCAGCTAAAAGTATTAATTGAGATAGTTTGTAGCCTTATAATTGGTAGACGACCTTCCTAATCTGAATAAAACGGTCTAAGTGTAGCTGATATTACATAAAAAATACATCGCCGGTATAGAAGGGGTTAATACTGGAGATAGTGGCGGCTCCGGCTCCACCACCAGCAGAGATGATGTAGCCTAAGTAGCAAAACTTGTCTACCAACTCCAGTGACTATTATTGCCAAAGTTCAGACTCTCGGGTTGATCATGCAACACAAGCTCCCCCTTGCATACTATACAGTACATACAGTATTTTCAATTTCAGACTTCTTCCTCGTCAGAAGGACTTTTATTAATATAGTACAGCTCTTCTTCCTATGGTGTACCCAATAACGACAGACGCTATACACTCTAAGATCATTTAATATTTACTTGGAGATGTTTCTTAAATTGTGCCAATTTAAGAAACATCTCCAAGTAAATATAGTAAATAGTAAATAAGCATGCCCTGCAATCATTTGCTCAAGAAGTTGCAACAATTCTGTCTTCCATTATTATCAGTCAATTATTTAATTAACAAATACGCCTGGCTCATAATGAATCGTGCAAGTATTCTTATATTCAATTTAGTTGATTATTGGTAGATAAATTGCCTAGACCGGTATCATGTTTATAGGAGAATTGATGTACAGGAGAAAATATCATAATTTCATATCACAACCCACCAATTATCTTACAAATATAATTAATTAATGACATTAATGAAACAATGAATGCATGTGGTACTCCATGGATTCGAACCTAGGATACTCACACCGAAATTCTGCGCACTTAACCATTACGCTATCAAGACGGTTAAAGGTTTATGCACAAGCTTACGATATATTATGCATTCCCGAATACTGCATAATAATCTGAGCATGTGCATTTACCCAACTGCACTCTGGTAACCTAATGAATACACGAATGGAAGGGTTAATTGATGGGGCACTTAACTACAAGGGAAGGCCTCTCGAGGAATTACTCCTGAACCTGAATACATTCAAACCATCACCAAACACCCAATTAACTTACAAATACACCTAATTAATGAAATGAATGAAACTATGATTACATGTGGCACTCCATGTATTGTTCTTTTAACCCATATTGTACCATATTGCTGTAAACAAAAATATATATACAGTATATGCAGACTTGCTACCACTCGCCAGGAAAATATTGACACCTGGATGGGGGTAAACGTTTTAAAACAGTAGGTTGAATGGAGCCGAATGGATACAAGCCAAACAGAGAGGGAGCGAAAGAGAAAACAAAAAGCCAGGTCTATCTATCTATCTATTGCCTGACGCCGTGATCCCCAAGGGGTGGCCACGAACCAACCGCTCCCATGCACCTCTGTCTCCGGTCAGTCGACGACCCTCCCCGCAACCAGCACCGCCTTCGTTCATATACTTCCTCACTCCATCCTTCCACCTCTCTTTCGGTCTACCTCTCCCTCTCTGTCCCTCCACCTTGCTCTTGTACACCCTCTTAGTCATTCTCTCACTTTCCATACGTTCCATATGGCCAAACCATCTCAAGTTGTTCCTTTTCACACTTTCCAGCACATCTACCTCCACACCACACCGCCTTCTTACTTCCTCATTAGTCTTTCTATCCCTCCATGTAACTCCGCACACACTTCTTAGGAAATTCATTTCCACTGCTCTCACTCTTGGTCTGAGTCTCTCAACCAACGTCCATGCTTCGCTTCCGTAAGTCAGTGTCGGGATTACCACACTGTCATGCCAGGACTTCTTCACTTCCATACTGACCACCCTATTTCTTGTTACTGCTTGCAGCATTCCTACAACCCTCTTCCCCTGTTGTACCCTCTCCCGCACTTCTTCATCCATAGTCCCATCTTTACTCAACACACTGCCCAGATACTTAAAAGAGTTGACGATCTCCATAGCCTGGCCGTTCAGCTTCACCTCACACTCTGTGACTTCACCCATTTCGAAGACCATAACCTTGCTCTTCCCCACATTTACCTTCAAATTAAGTTTTTCGCACACTGTTCCAAACTCATTAACCAGACCCTGCAACTCCCATTCATTATCACTCATCAGAACTGTATCATCCGCAAACAGCAGTATAGGTAGCTTCCACTCAATTCCCTCCCTTTCCAGCGATACACCAACATCCACTGCTCTTGATAGTATTTCTTTCATGACTCCATCCATATATACAGTAAACAACCACGGGGACATCACACACCCCTGTTTCAAACCAACATTCAGGTCAAAGAACTCGCTCTGCTCACTCTCCACAAGTACTGCCGCCTTTGCACCCTCATACATGCTCTTCACTGCTTTCAGCAACTTTCCATCTACTCCGTATATTCTAAGTACTTTCCACAAACCATCTCTATCCACTCTGTCATAGGCCTTCTCCAAGTCCATAAAGGCAACATACACATTTGGTTTCTTCTCCAGATATTTATCCACAACACAATTCAGGGTAAAAATCTGATCTACACATCCTCTTCCCTTCCTAAAACCTCCCTGCTCGTCGCATATTCATATCTCCGTTCTCACTCTCACTCTCTCAATCACTACCCTACTGTATACCTTCCCTACTACGCTTAAAAGACATATTCCTCGGTGGTTACCATACACTCCTCTTTCCCCTTTGCCCTTATATAGGGGGACAATTATACCAGTCTTCCAGTCATCGGGTGCACTCCCCTTCTCCCATGCTAGTTTGCACATTTTCCATACCCATTCGATCACTATCTCACCACCATACCTCAACATTTCCCCACACACTCCATCTGTTCCTGGTGCTTTCCCCAACTTCACTCTTTTCATGGCTTCCCACACTTCTGACCTCCTGATCCCCACCTCCTCCTCCTCCACTACTTCTCTTCTTCTCCCTCCCATACCATATCCAGCTATGTTTGCTGGCTCTTCATTCCTTACATTTAGCAACTCATTGAAGTACTCCCTCCATCTTTCGACTCTCTCTTGCTTCTCGGCTAGCATTCTCCGATTCTTATCTTTCACACCCTTACTGTTTCCCTTGCTACCTTCCCTAACTTTCTTGACTTCTTTCCAGAACAGTTTCTTACTCTCCCTCCATTTTACACTCAGATTCCTTCCAAATTCCTCATCTACTCTTCTCTTACTTTCCTTCACTACGGTACTCTCTTCACCACCCTCTTACTCTCCACGTACCTCGCTCGTTTCTGTCTCTCGAAATCTTCATTCCCTCTACTACCCAACCACTCTCTATATGCTTTCTTCTTTTCTTCCACAGCTATTCTTACCTCTTCTATCCACCATGCTGTACCTTTCACTCCCCTCCCTCTTCTCCTCATTCCACACACCTCACATGCTGCACAGATCTCATCCTTAAACACCTTGCTCAGGTGGGCCAGGTGGACTCCCTTAATGAAATGGTGTTTTAAGCTTTTCGGTATTAGGACGCATTTGTCCACATTATTCAGGCTATCATTTGACGACATTATGCAGCTTTGGAAGGCCATTTAAAAACAGTGAAGTAGAGTATATCTCTAGTGACGCTGACTTCTAAAATCATCTACCGATAGCAAAACTGAAATAAATATAAAAGTTCTCAAAATAAGGGGCTAAACCACATTGATCCTACCAACGTTTTTCCTGTAGTCAACTGTACAGTGCATGTAACCTGTGTGACCATTAATTATTTTTCAGAGAAGACAATGGGAGCAATTTAATTAACTCATTATTTATTCCTTTGTTAATAGCTAACAAATTATGATCCCCTCGACTCTATACGTTGCACCTAATTAATCAATTACAATAGCGTCAATAATTACTCTATTGTTAGCAATTAACTGTCATTAACACAACCACCAACACCTCTCATATCAACACAAACACACTCATAAGCCATTTGACGTGTTTATATAATATTATATTATATTCCATAGCTACTTGCAGGAGAGTCTACTTAGGCCACGTCACTTTTTCCAGCTTTTTCCAGCATTGTAATGTGCGCGTGTGTGTGTGTGTGTGTGTGTGTGTCCACTGTTCTTTGTGAGGTGTGAAGAAGCAAACCTTAGAGTCGAGTGACAGGAACGCTGTACCTCACTTTAATAGGTCTGATTAACAAAAATACTTCTACCACGAAATCGATAGGTACCTTTATTTCTTGTGGCCTTTTAGGACACTTATATTATGGGTATAGGCATAGAGACTGACGTTATAATGATGCAGTTAAATGGTTGTACCATGGAACTTAATGCAGAACCTACATCATCAGACTTACCAAAAAAAGAAGCCAGGGAAAAGTGACCATGTGAATCCTACTCAAGTTTCTTACCTAATCCACCCCCAAGGACCCAACAATCCCTAATGTCCTAATGTGCTTGCCCTCTTTCTGCATATTCATATCTATTCATGGCTTTTCATTACAACAAATACGTTTGAAATTAATAATACTATATTCATATCAAAATATTTAGGAGTAATGTACTCATTCCTACTCTCTCTCGCGCGCTCTCTCTCTCTCTCTCGCTCTCTTTATATATATATATATATATACCTGTATATATATGTATATATATATGTGTGTAATTGCGTACGATTTATCAGTCAGTCAGTAGCCAGCCCTTCTTCCCACAAGGGGTAGGGAGAATCAGCAAGAGACATTAGAAAGGAAAAAGAGGTGACAGGAGAAGAAAACATATACCAATTCGACCACAAAAAACAAGCTTTCACGAATTCAGAAGCACCAAAAACTCATAAGCCCACGAAATCAATGACTTAATCCTGAGAAGGTCTCTTCACATCAACATCTGGGATAAAGACCTTCCAGGTTTGTCGTTTAAAACGGTTCAGAGACATTAGATATATAATTGCAACAATCGTATTGCTATTAAAACAATATTCTAATTACCAACTGTAAAAGCAGGCTTGAACCAGCGTTTCATAAAATTCAAATATATACAAAACGATATTTAAGACAAAATATCAGACACAAAGCACAAATAATAAGAGGTTAAGAGGTACTTCATTAACAGTAGGAAGGGAAGGAGCCACCAGTCTGACCCTATGTTAATGATCCACTGTGTTGAGAGAGAGAGAGAGAGAGAGAGAGAGAAAGAGAGAAAGAGAGAGAGAGAAAGAGAGATTGTGAAAAGAGAAGTGTATGGAATAAATGAACATTTTTTGATAGCTTGCTTCATAGACTTCCTGGATGCATCCGCTCCCCACAAAAATAAAATACAGATGGGTATATACTGTATACATATATATGATAAACTAAATTATATAAATAATTAAATACATAAACAAATAAATATAAAGATAACATTTTAAAATATCCCCTTATGCTTATTCAAGATAAGGAAATGCCCAAATTTTTCGGTAAAAACAAATCGTGGCCGAGGGCCAAATTCTCCAAAATTAGATGATCGCAATCGTTCGCAAGGATATATAGTCGTCACTTGAATATGACAAAACAACATATAGAGAGCATTACATATATATACCCATAACCAAATATTGGAATTAGGAATATATTCAGACGTTGCAGTATCACAATTTCAACTGCGGAGAGAGAGAGAGAGAGAGAGAGAGAGAGAGAGAGAGAGAGAGAGAGAGAGAGAGAGAGAGAGAGAGAAAGGGAGAGAAAGAGAGAGAAAGAGAGAGAGAGACTATAGTTGTTGTTATTGTTGCTGTTCTCCAGGCTGTATAAACCGAGCAGCCCCAAGCAAGGCCAAGGCCATTACTGAGCGCCCCAACAAAACCCTCCCTGCTTATCACTAATAAAGCTCAGGTGACCGAAGCCACTCCAAGGAGGGGAACTGAGGAGTGAGGAGGGTGCGTAAACACCCGGGAAACCAAAGCCCCACCCAAGGCCTTGTGCCCCTCCGGCAGGTCATTTGAGCATAAATCCAAAGAAGTTATCCTAACCCTTTACAATTCCTTAGTCCGCCCTCTTCTGGAATACTGCGTTCAATCCTGGTGCCCTTATTACCAAAAAGATATAAACAAGCTAGAACGAGTTCAACGTAGAGTTACCAAAATGATACCTAGCCTAAAGAACAAACCATACGAAGAGCGTCTTAGAGAATTAAATCTATTTCCTTTAACCCAGCGCAGATTAAGAGGCGACTTAATTCAAGTGTTCAAAATCATCAAAGGCATCGACAATATGAACTGTAGTAAGTACTTCACTATCGACCAATCTAATTACACGCGGGGAAACGGTTGCAAAATTATTGGTAAATCTTTTAACTCGCACGAATCTAAGAATTTCTTCTTCAATCGAGTTGTCAACTTGTGGAATGGGCTTCCCCGAGACGTTATAGACTGCAGCACCGTTGATTCATTTAAATTCCGCCTAGACAAATATCTCGCATCAAACCCGCGACTGACTGCGTTTGTAAATGAATAACTTTATCCTCCCCTCAGTTACTAACCCATATGTCCCCTACTAACTTCCTAGTCCTGCCACGTTAGTGGCAGGGCAGTAGTTCCCTTTCCAATGTTCCCTTACCCACTCTAAACCACTGTTTGGACACTTGATCCTCAGTGTTTTGGAGGACAAGCAGCCTAGAAGGGTCACTAGATCTGTTGTTGCTTGATTTCCTTTGTACTCCTTTGTACTCCTTTGTACTCCGCAATTATGAAGGGAAAGTTGAGGGGCAAAAGAAAAATGTTATGCTTTGGCTCCGAATCTGCCAACCTCTAAGTTGACAGTAGGGAGGTCAATCCACGTAAGAGACGCTGTTACTCGAGATCTAGAGAATATATAAGTAAAAGGAACTGTCAGAGTGCGCTATGGGTATGGCAGAGATCGCTCAGCTCTCACTCTTATAGACAAGCCCATTACCACATGACTAGAACCCATTCCTTTCAGCATCAGCTAGGAAAGGCCCTAGAAAGCCGCCTTCGGCTGGGGGATAGGTCCCCTATTTTTACTCCTTTCAGGGTAGCGCACTCGCCTAGACTATAGTTAATTCCATCACTATTTTATTATAACTTATACACTTGATATATATACAAGTTGTGTTATAGTAGCCTATATATCTGTTATGTTGCTCACATCAATATTAACAGTGTGTGTACGCTGTAAGATGACGCACTATACGAACAGTTACCCTTTAACATTTGATCTTCATAATCGCTGGTATCTTCATCACTCAAGCTTGTTGTTTGGTCTGTGTACAGTATGTGCATGATATTCTACCATCTAAAACAGTCAGATATGGGAATGGAGTCCCTCCTTTCATTCTTTTCCTCGACGAGTTTTAAATGACCTTAAAAACCTGTTCTGTTCATTACACGTGGAAGTATTCAGCTATCTAACTTGCAAACAGTAGATATATATATATATATATATATATATATTACATGACATGGTGGATGAAAGTATGAATGAGCGTAAGTCAAGCCAAAATTACACAACTCTTGAATTAACAACGATATGATACATTCTTTGACCCGGTTCGTTAAATGTTCCTTCATCATTCCCGAGCCTAAAAATATTACAGAAAACTCACCTTTCATTATTCTTTTGTCTGGCCGAACGCCTCGCCCCAATTTCGCCTGCCCCAATTGTTCCACTCTGTACCAAGAATTCTGCGCTCATATTTTGCTCTTACCTCGAATTATATGATTTCGGTGGTGTTTTGCAAGTTCTTCCTTGCCTCGCTCTGCTTCTCTCGCTTTTGCCTGTTCTGAAAAAAGGATTTTTTTTGTTGGAGTAATATTATCAGTTGTTGTTACTGTGGTTGTCATTAATAAACAGAACAATAATGTGAATGAAAGTTGTCTTACCGAAAATCTTAAAAGACTGAAGTAGAAAATGAGGAATAGGGTGGACCCTTTAATTTGTATATTGTAGTAGTAACCGGAGTAGTAGTGTTAACAATATAGTGGTAATAGTAATAGTTAAAGTAGTAGTAGTGGTATATAATTATATAGGTAGATGACGAAAAGACCAAAATATGTGCTGCTTTAAAGGAAAAAATACGCTGTGTGTGTGTGTGTGTGTGTGTGTGTGTGTGTGTGTGTGTGTGTGTGTGTGTGTGTGTGTGTGTGTGTTCATTATGGTGGTGTTTTGCAGTTTCCTCTATGCTACACTCTGCGTCCCTTGCCTCTTCCGCTCTCACCTGAAAATAATAATGCAAATGTTGGAGATTGTGCAGCTTAAGGGGAGATGGGTTGTTTTTCTAGATCCCCTTCTCCCTCATGTTTAGCCCTAAAATACCCGAGATGGAGATAACCAAAATAACACAGAAAACGAAGCCTAGAAACAGAAGGAGAAACCAAGGAGAAAAGAAAGGACAGCAGAGAACAGGCGACATTGAAGGAAATGGAAAAAAAGCATGAGACGACCAAGAAAAGATACGAGAATACTACAAACCACCACACCCCAGACAAACACAGGAGAAAAGGGACAAATAGTCCATTTGTATCCCTGCCCCCATTAACCACACGGCAGGACCACCTAAGCGGCTCGACGGAATCAGGAGAAAGGACTCAGCAACTCAAACTTCATCCATTTTATCCTCAAGACCCAGAAGAGGAGTTGTGTGTGTGTGGTGGGGACTGGGGAGGTCAGTCTGTGTGTGTATGGGAACGAGGTGTTTGTGTGTGTGTGTGTGTGTGTGTGTGTGTGTGTGTGTGCGTATGTGGATTAACTACCGAAGCCCCCTTAACTCCACATACTTCTTCGTTAGCCCAGAAAATACCATCGTCTGGCAGTAGGAAAAAGACATATATATATACTTTCCCATTCCAGGCTCACCGGTGTGTGCGTCGAGCTGCGGAAGTTGTTGATTGTCCTAGTAAGTGTTTTCCGTACACCTAATTTCCTGCGTGTCTAGAACTGTCCAACAACTTTGGACGGAGAAAGAGAGAGAGAAAAAAATATATATAAAGAAAGCAAGAACGCAAGGAAGAACAAAAGAAAGAAAGAGAGAGAGAGAGAGAGAGAGAGAGAGAGAGAGAGAGAGAGAGAGAGAGAGAGAGAGAGAGAGAGAGAGAGAGAGAGAGAGAGAGAGAGGAGGGGGGGGTAAAGTTGGGAGTGGTGTGTTTGTGTGAGTATTTGTGAGAGCAAGTTAAATCCGGCTGTCAGTCGCGCTTTCACTCTCTCTTTCGCTATATATTATCTCTCTGTATATGTGTCTATTGCTATTTCTCTTGCAGTTTCCCTTCCTTCTTCTCTCTCTCTCTCTCGCTCTCTCTCTCTCTTTCTCTCTCTCTCTCTCCCCTTAGTTGAATGTCTACCTGCTTCATTATGTAACCCCCAGCTAATTACACCATATCAATTACTATTATACGGGCTTAAGTCATACGTTAGTTAGATAACAGAGTGGGGGAATATATTAATATGAACGTCACGAGAATTGTAACTATTTCAGACATTATACTTGATCTTTGTTTTGGTATATCTATGTTATATTTACTACCTCCTTGTAACCCCACTGTCTTTTATACTACACACATTTTGAGAATGTGTTTGTTCCTTGTTGTTTTTGTTAATACAAGAGGGATATAATGTAACTGTATATTATAATTACCTGGCCAACTGTACTGTAGCTTATTACACATTTGCTTTTCAAGGGTGATCCAATAACACTCGCTTTCATTAGCAACTACAAAACGAAGAGTCGTTAACCCGTTCACTGCCGGTGACGTTTAGACGATTTTTGGATGCTTAGTAAGGATATATGGTAGCTAAACGGATTAATTGAAATGGCCTGAAGCCTTGTAATGGGTTAATCTTTTGTGTACGCTGAATAAAATCGTCTAACATTTGGCAGAATATAATGATAAGGACATCGTCGTTACAGTAGGGGTTAACACCAAGAGTTACTTAATTACCTATTTGAATCAGTATCGAAACCCGACGTGACAATACATATGGTTGTATTGTATTTCAATGTTTCAGAGCTTGGCATTAGTGGTTTAAAGCTTCAAATGGGTGCAATCATGAATATGAATAATTGAACACCAGTGAAATTTTTAGTTTGCTTCCTAGTCCCTCATCAAGCTTTTAAAAGATAACCCAAAGACCCCATCGATATAAATTTGTACATTTTTCGGTAGGCCGGTTCCTCCTGAACTCCAGGCTCGCTATTGCTCGCCAGGAAAAAATCGACACCTATATGGCACGAAAGCTTTTAAAATTGACAGGAATTGGGCGAAATGTCTTAAAATCGCTAAATTAACGGGATGAACGTCTTGAAAGGTCAAAACTAATGGGGCTAAACATGAGGGAGAAGCAGACTCTAAAAATAAACCCTTAAATACAAATTTCCCCTTAAATTACCCTTTTCATACACCCAACATTTTGTATAGTGTTAATAGATTTTATTTTTATTTTTTGTTCGGGTAATTATCATTGAACCTTTGTGTGTGTGTGTGTGTGTGTGTGTGTGTGTGTGAAAAACTAGACTTAATTCAGATTATTTGGCTGAATTAAAATCAATCCTACATGTTATTGTGCTCAAACGAGAATTGCTGAACATTATTGCCGAAAAAATCAACAGTGTTATACTGGCCAAGGACACAAGACGAGAAGAGAATAATAGACTAGAACGAAAATTGAAAAGAAAAAGGAAAATAATATGAAATAATACAAGACGATCAAAGAAACAAGATAACAGTGGAATAATAAGAGGCAATAACAGAAGAGACGGAACAAAATTCGAAATACCCACAAAATAAAAATTGTAAATATAACTCTGGCCACCCCCAGCTATGGAGTATGTGCCTGAGTATATACATATGATAAAAGGAGATGCACAACAAAAAATGTAAAAAAACAAAGCAAAAGGTACACCGAAAGAAGGAACAAAATGAAACGGAGAGGAGATGAAAAACAGTGTTAAACCAAAACCAAAGCTACACTGAGAGCAGGGGAAAAATTATATGGAAATGAACAAAAAACAAATAAAAAAAAACGGCAAAAACAACACGGACAGAATTTTAAAAATGAAACGGAGTGAAGGAGCAGGCTTGTGTGGCTGTGGAGCTTGTGGCGGAAAAAAAATAATACATACAATGAGATAACACAATATTCCTAGAATGAGATGAGAGCATACAAGGAAGCTAATAGACGAGAGTAGGTGGAAAAGAGAAAATAAAATAAAATATAATGAAAGGAGGATTGATAACCTAGCAAGAACAGAGAGCACAAGATACAAATTATAATTACGAGCAAAACATATTAAACAAAACTAATATAAAAGGACTGTCAACAAAAATAAAAGAGGGTGGGAAATAACACGAGAAGAAGTGCAAACAAGGGAAGGTTAAATGCAAGTGAAGAGGGACAACACAAGAAAATGGTGAAAGTAGGTAAGTATATCAGAGCAAAATGTGGTAGAAATGAACACATGGCAATAATTAAAAAGACGAAATTATGAAAGAATACGAAAATACTGGAGAAAATATGACACGTGTAATGCGCTATAGACAAGAAAATAAGAATAAATATGGAATTCATTAGAAAGGAAAACGAGGAGAGGTAAGAGATAAAATAAATATAGGGGATAACTTAAAACGTTATTGCCAGAAAAACGAAAGGAAAATTATGTATGCAAAAAGAAAATTGATCAAAAGAAGGGCAGAGAAAAAAATAAAGATGCAACCAAAAAAGAGGCAAACAAAAGCAGGTAGGAAAACAAGAACACATTGAAAAAACGAAAAGCAGAATAAAATAAAATGAGAAGTATTAAAAGAAAACGAGTAGAACATATGAAAGAAAACGAGAAGGGTGGGGGGACTTGATTGTGTCGTTGTGGGTCGAGGGACGAAGGGGATAAATGAAGCGCATTTATATAAAGTTATATTGGTTTACAAAACTTTCAGACTTAAGTGGAAAAAGTTTAGTATTTTGCTGATGAGTTTGGGCTAAAATGCTGCCCAAAGTTATTAGAAAAAATAAGGAGTTTCGTATCTATTCAATATTTATTTACACCGATTCATACATTAATGTTTTTAGTTACACGTACTTATCAATTTATATCAATTATGCGTTTTCATTATATTATACTCCATAATTTTTTTTCGAGTTGGGTACCGTACACTAGAGTCTAGGACATCATTAGTGGACTTGAGTGTTCGAATCTCTGGGCCCCAACTGAATCGATTTACTTCATTATTATTTTGGAGGTTCATTTATGCTGTTCGAAGGTTCATATTGTACTAATTTTGTGTTTTATATATGAGTGAGGGATACAAAAGGCAGAACTGCCGGTGACGAGTGCCTCCCTCAGACATGAAAGAGTGACAGGGCCAAGATCAAGGGACGTTCGAGCCAAAATGCCTGGACACACGTAAGAGTTTGAAGCAATTTAACTCATAGGATGAGGGAAAGACTGATTCTGGGAGAGAGTTTCAGAGCTTAGCTGTTGAATAGAAGACAGATTGCGCATAACGTTGTACTCTAGGGGTTGCGAGTTGCACAGAGTAGGGATGGGATTATGTTACAAGATGGGTGTTAGAATATGTGTCGAGTTCACACACAAGCATCTGGAGAGGCTGGTTAAGTAAATCCCACTGCATGTACGGATAACTTAGCTGGAGCAGTATATGGAATGATGGTGGGCTTAATCCTATCTGGTGCGAGGTGGGTCTTCCACCCCTCACCCCGTATACTCTCGTTTCAGACATAAACATTGCCATGCTATTTAGGGGTTGTTTAATGTAGCATACGAGTATTTTTGTATGAAACCAACAGATTAATCTATATTTTTATGAATTTCACCACAACATAAATAAATTTGCAGTTGTGAAGGTGGGACACTGTTTTTGTTTGTGGGAAAATATATCTAACCCCTTGTTCGTACCAACACCGAGAAGGAGGAACATACGAATACCAATATACCACCTTTTCGCGCCGGAGTTAAAAACAAAACGGCAAATTTCCCTAGAGTGAAAATTGAAAGTGTAAAACCAGTACCAATTCCGGGTGCAACGCAGACCGGAAAACAAATTCAGATTCGACTATCACGAAAACACTCAGGACCATGTACAATTGTACAGTACTAGATACTGATCGCCTGATTGGAAGATTACGCCGAAAACAAATTCATTAACCCCTTCGGTACCGTCGACATCCTTTTCACTTTATTCTGGCTACTACTAATTGATTTTATTCAGCTGAGGATGGATCTAGCAGTTATTAGGTTTCGAACTATCTCAATCAACCCCTTTAACTACCACATATCCTTCATAAGCTGCATAAAATCCTCTAAATATAGCTTGAACTGTTTTATGCAGACGATTTAGTCCTAATAGCTGACAGTATGCAGGATGCTGAGGCCAAATTCAGAAAGTGGAGAGAGGGCATGGCGAGCAAGGGTTTAAGAGTCAATATTAACAAAACCAAGGTTATGCATTGTAGTTTGAGACGAGGCAATGTGGAAAAGAGCGGTGCATACCCATGTGCAGTGTGTGGAAAGGGAGTGGGCGTTAACTCAATTCAATGTAGCATCTGTCGATGTTGGGTACACCATGGGAGTAAGCGCTGTAGTAGAATAAAGGGGCCCCTGCCGAAGGATAAGTCAGAAATAGAGAAATTTGAGTGCGTAGTGTGCAAAGGCGAGCTTGTGTTAAGTGATGATCCTGTGGCTGTGAATTTTGGAAATGAGTCTTTGGAGCTGGTGAACAAGTTTTGTTACCTAGGAGATACCATCTCTGCCGGTGGTGGGGCCGAGGCTGCCACTGTTGCTAGAATTAGGTGTGGCTGGGGGAAGTTCAGAGAATTGATGCCAATCCTGACCATGAAAAGAATGCCTCTCCCCCTGAAGGGAAAGGTGTATGCCTCATGTGTTAGAAGTGCAATGACGTATGCCTCAGAAACATGGGCCGTTAAAGTAGAGGATGTCAACAGAATGGAGCGTAATGAGATGAGAATGGTGAGATGGATGTGTGGGGCCAGGCTACAGGATAGAATAACAAATGTTGAGCTGAGGAGACGTTTAGGTATAAAGAGTATTAGCGAGGTGATGCGTACAAGTAGACTGGGATGGTATGGACATGTGGAGAGAATGGATGAACAAAATTGGGTGACAAAATGCAGGTCTGTGATTGTGGAGGGAGCTGCACCAAGGGGTGGACCGAGGAAGACCTGGGATCGGACTATACGCGCCGATCTCAAATCCAAGAACTTGACAAGTGAAGCAGCCCTTAACAGGGTTGCCTGGAACGCCGCCATTAGGACAAGAGACTGAAACTGCACTTATGTGTGGAACACTCAGTCTTAAAATGTTATGTATGTATGTATGTATGTATGTTGAATAAATCATAACAGACGTCGCTGTTACAGGAAGGGTTAAGCGTAAGTAAGGTCGAGGCACAGTACAATGGGTTAAGCAGAGGTTGATTGAATCGATACAAGACACATTGGGGGCAACTAATGACGAACAGTTCATGCAATAGACTCCCTCAATTTCCTCTCTCCCCGAGACATCTTTGATGCATTATCTACACCAACACCAACAAGAACATAAAGGCGAGGACTAATACTCTCTCTCTCTCTCTCTCTCTCTCTGTAAGTGTGCTTACGCGCGGACACACACACACACACAATGTATAATATTTCTACAACTATAGATTTCTCCCTCTCCCTGTCTCTGTATTAATTTATATATCTATCTATCTATCTATAGATATATAGTATGTGTGTGTGTTATTATGATTAACCTTTTTTGCTATGAATAAAATATAGGGCAACTATAAGCAACTGATAGGTTATATTTGCAAGCATTAAGCTTACATATAAAAATCATATTGTGAAATGATTTGATTGGTCTGTTACATTATAGGCTATTTAAGACTGTAATGGGTTACTATTAATATGATAATATAATACACACTAGTAACTAATTTACTTGGTCACATTACCATCATTTAATTGCCAACAAGGTTCGGAATCGCCGTGCAAAATCCATTCCATACCTACTCGTGTGTTCTTAAAATTAACGTTGTAATGTCGTAATATTTACCAATCAATTCTGATGTGCTTAAGTCCAGTAGCTGCTTTTCAAATTATATTTTGATTTTCCACGCTACTCTAGGATGACAAATAAGAAGAGAGAAGATTATAGAGTATGAGAGAGGGACATATACAGTATAGAGATGGAGCAGGAGAAAGGGAATAGTGAATATGAAACTATCTAAACGTGTTGTATCTAATATTCTATAATCATTAAACACGAACTATATATAGTGCAATATTACATAGGGCTTGTCGTATTAGAATAGGAGGGAGATCTATAAATGGTTGCCAGTGGTATAGTGGACCCAAATTCATAAGGTCGAGAGATCAACCCCGCGCGGGTCTATTCACACCCAAATCCTTCTGTTGAGACAGCAGTATAATAGTAACCTGGTATAAGTGGGTCGTTGTGACGTTCCATCTGGGGTGACAATCTGTGGTAACCCAAAAAATGTAACACCCCTGCATTGGGTTAGTTACCACAGGTTCCAAAGGTGAAGTGTCGGAGATAAGCGCAGTAGGTACTGGTATGCACTATCTCCACATATGCACCATAAACTATTACAGATGCTCTTAATTAGGTCCACTGTCGAACAATATGGTACGAAAGTTTCAATATAATAGTCATTGTACTAAAGTATGTGACTGTCGATATAAAAAGTGTATATGTTATAATGAGTATATTTGTTGCCACGATCAAATCAGTCTCTCGCACACCTTAAGCACTAATGATCTCTAGATTTGCCAGTGTTGCCGCCAGCATCGTTTTGTGTTTGTATTCTTCCACCCCGACCTACTGTAATATAATGTTCATAATAATAGTAATGATGATACATTAAACTCTACCTCAACATTATTCATATGAAACCCTAATAAATTCTAAACCTGTTCTCCAAACTCCAGCTCATATATTACTATGTTTTGTTCTATGTGTAAGAAGGAGACAAAAGGCATGCTGCCCTGTAACGAGTGTCGTCCCCAAAGCCAAAATAGTGACAGATAGCCAAATTCAATGGACGTTGGGTTCAATATGCTGAACACACTAAGCTTAAAGCAATCTAAGTCAGAGGATGAAGGAAACATTGATTGGTGGTGAGAGTTTCTGAGTTCGTGTTAAGTAGAAGAAAGACCGAGAACATTTGCTAATTCTTGGGTTGGACAGTTGGACAGCACATAAGTGGTACTGTGTTGAAAGTCGAATGCCTCACACCCGCCGAAAAGGTATGCACTGAGAGAGATCTGAAGAACACTGATTGTTGTGATAGCGATAGAAGAGTGAAAGAGAAGGAACATTGCGGTGTGTAGAAAGAACGTGTAGGGAATTAGTAAGAAGCGAGTTGATGAGGCGAAGTACTTTTGAAACTACTCTTTCGAGAAATGCAATATGAGTGGAACCTCCACTCATATCGCATATTGGGCTTCCCCAAGATGTCATAAACTGCAGCACCATTGACTCTTTTAAACTTCGCCTAGACAAACACCTTGCCTTAAATCCACGACTGACTGTATTTGTAAATTAATGTATGTTTTTCTCTTATTATATTACTAACAACTGCCCCCTACTAACATCTAATCCTGCCACGGACATTTGTCCCAGGGCACATGCGAACAATACTCGATACATGGGCGCACAGTGCCCCTTTACAGAACAAGAAGCTGTGCGCGGGTGAAGAAACCACAGTGACGGTTGAGCACACCTAACCTCTGGGAAGCTGTTTTAGCAAGAATGATATCATATTTTATTTATTTCTACTAGTAATACTATTATTGATAAAAATAATATTTAGGAGAGCATGTCATAAGTGAAAGGAGCCCGTACTGATCATCAAAGGGATACTAAAATCATATCCTAGGATACAGATAACACAGTGTTTTAATTTTAATTAATTCAGTTACTTATTAATCGACTATGTCAGATGGAATATGCAGGTTGAATATATTTATCTTTCAGCTCTTGTTATACCTAGGCAAGAGGAACTCATAAATAAGAGTAAATTGGTTTAGTATGTGCTATGTAAAGTAGGTTTATAAATAATGTCTGTCACATAGGGGAATTAAAACCATTAACATAAACCATGCATAGGATTCATCTTATCATGTAGGAGTAGGAGCCCTTTGCTCATATTATTGATAATGTAAAGAAATCACGGGATTTTCGGTGAATCTTATTTCTAGGCTTTACCAAAGTTGGGAGTAATTACTACAGTATCTTAGAGTAATACAGTATATAAAACACATTAGAAAGTAATTACTACAGTATCTTAGAGTAATACAGTATATAAAACACATTAGAAAGTAATTACTACAGTATCTTAGAGTAATACAGTATATAAAACACATTAGAAAGTAATTACTACAGTATCTTAGAGTAATACAGTATATAAAACACATTAGAAAGTAATTACTACAGTATCTTAGAGTAATACAGTATATAAAACACATTAGAAAGGGATGTAAAACTACACATTTTTCATTGGACTATATTCAGTAACCTGTCCATCCTCCCTCCATTATTCTGACGGTCTGTAGTCGTTCGCTCATGTTCCCGGCTAATCCTAATACAAGGGTTGTCGTATCAAGTAATGTGAGTGAACAAGAAGATAGATACGGTATCAGTAATAGAGCATACGTTACTGATAGCATGGTGAGACAGTTCTCTTCTTTAGATTGTAAGAGGTAATATTAACATTACCTTTCCTGTATATTACAGAAGAGTACTCAAGAGAGGTTATAAGCATATATGCACCTATTGTTGCTGGCGAGACGCTTCCCAAACCCCACCCCACCCGAAAACAAATCTAACAAGGGCAAACACAGAGAGAGAGAGAGAGAGAGAGAGAGAGAGAGAGAGAGAGAGAGAGAGAGAGAGAGAGAGAGAGAGAGAGAGAGAGAGAGAGAGAGAGAGAGAGAGAGAGAGAGAGAGAGAGAGAGAGAGAGAGAGAGAGAGGAAGTGGGGTGGGAGAGGTAATTTCTCGTTTCCCACATTCAAAACGAAACAGTGAGTCCTTTTGGTCGAGTTAGGATGGCAGGGACTGTAGTGGGCGGGTGTATTTTGGAAAGTTTCCAGCAATAATTTTCTCCGCATTTTTTGTACGCGCTGTAAGTGCGGTAGACTGTAACTTCTCTTTTAGGTAACAGAAGTAAAAACTGAAACACGTAATTATGTACTTCGAGTGAAAATAGAAAATGTAAAAAGCATTACTTTCGGGAGCAGTAAGGTCAGGTAACAACAAATTATAATTCGAACATAAAAACCTGCCAAGGTAAAATGTACTGGGGTGTGAGGTATGGTGCAGTTGGTGCCAGGAATATCGGTTCAATACTACATATTTGGATTAACATTTAACAGTGGCCCACAATTAAAACAAAGCATGGTAGTTAAGAACAATTGCATAAACCTTACCATAGTCAAAAAATATATATTTATATATATAAACTGCAGTCTTCAAAACACTGATATAACAAGTTATTTAGTCATTCAAAACTCAGTGTCTTAATCAGTGTTCGCTATGGTCTTCCTACAGATTAAGAATATGGCTATATTATATGCTTGTTAGTTAAACACCCATTTATACTATTGTATGCTTGCAGGTCAAGATAAGTTAATATTTTACTATAACTAATGAATTAGTATGGCTAAATACAGCAATGGAGAAATGTATTATGAAATAAACATATCATCAGCTTATGAACATGTAATTGCAGATGAAAGCAAGTGGCAGTAGTTACATTTCATTTTTGTATGTCTGCTGTCTCTCTCTCTCTCTCTCTCTTAGAGCAATTATCTCAATTACTTCAACGTCAATAATAGGAACAGTCTGGTAACAGTTCTATGATACAAGATAGTATAATATCTAGAATCAAACAAGTTGGTCAGAGATAGGCTATAGATCCAGTAGGTCATTCCTAACAAATTTGACTGAAGTCTATAGTAGACTATTTACAGTACATAATTATAAGGTCTCGAATACCTCCCTTAATATAATCAACTTAATTCTCTCTCTCTGAGCTCTCTCTCTCTCTCTCTCTCTCTCTCTCTCTCTCTCTCTCTCTCTCTCTCTCTCTCTCTCTCGGCTTCTGATTGGCAACTTCACTTTGGCAACTGTTTGGGTCCTTTTAGCACTTACAATTCTTACGTACCTTTGACTCAACTGAAGGTTAATTTTGGGGGATAATTAGTTTAAAAGTTTAATTCGGTAGCAGCCAGACATGAAATACAAGAAGAAAAACAAAATCGACTATATTACACTTGTGAATCAGAATTAGGTACCCGAATCCTGCAAGTTCCAATCATCGAAGTAGCTATAGAGAATTCCCTTGATGGCCCTCAGTTACTTAGTTGATTAAGGTACAGGTGATTGGACACGGTTGGTGCGCACGACTTTACACGATAACACATACACTTGGAGTTTTTAAAGGACAAATGCGGACGAACCTGGTGCACAAAACGGTAATTTGAGTTAGATGTATTTTGCATTATTCAATAGTATTTTTTTTTTTAAATGTAACCAAAACGATTCGTAATTGTTTCAATCGTTTGTATGTACGAATTTGAAAACGTAAACAATTGAAATACTAATGTGTATCATGTTTGTTACATATGTACACGATATCTAACACTAACACGATATAATACTGATGACAACTCAATAGGGATAGATATAAGTATGGATTTATTAGTACAAATAATTGTATATAATACACTTCTGTTCTCAAAATTTATAGAAAATACGTTAGAAAATTCAAGTAATTTTATTTGGATTGCAAAAAGTATGCTCCAGGTGTGAATTCTTAAACTATCCGCACAGCCCACTGCTGCTTCGATTCAAGGGGGAAGGGTTTATTTATTGGTGAATGTACTTATTTTTATATTTATTATTTGTATAGTTTCCTCCCTAGACCTCCATCAAGCTTAAACAAATTACCCAAGTTCTCTTTTCTAGATAATGTGTATATTATTCGGTAGACAAATTAATGTCCCGGCCGATTCTGGTTCCTCCTAATATACAGGCATGCTACCGTTCGCCAGGAACAAAATCGACACCTAAATGGCACAAAAAGGTCTCAATATTGACGAAGAAAGGGGGGTGAAAGGTCTCAAAATTGCCAAAATAATGGGTCGAAAGTCTTAAAATCTGAAAACTATTGGGGCTAAACATGAGGGAGAAGAGGAGCCAGAAAAAACAACCATCCCCCTTTAAGCAAGTTCAGACGGAAGAAAGTACTCTGCACTACTATCAATTTAGTTTAGGGCGGGTGCCCGACCCCGAAAGGGGTTGAAATAGGAGAGCTATCCCCCCGCCAAAGGCGGCTTTCTAGGGCCTTTCCTAGCTGATGCTGAGAGGATTGGGTTCTAGTCATGTGGTGATGGGCTGGTCTATCAGAGTGAGAACTGAGCGATCTCTGCCATTCCCATAGCTTGCTCTTACTGTTCCTTTTACTTATATATTTTCTAGATCTCAAGTGACGGCGTCTCTTCCGTGGATTGACCTCCCAATCTACCAAGATTGGAAGCCAAAGCGTCACATTTTTCCTTTGCCCCTCAACTTTCTCTTCATAATTGCTGAGGGGCACAGGGCCCTGGGTGGGGCTTTGGTTTCCCGGGCGTTTCCGCACCCTCCTCAGCTCCCCGCCATGGAGTGGCTTCGGTCACCCAGGCTTTATTGTGGTCGTCAGGGAGGGTTCTGTGGGGGCGCTCGGTTATGGCCTTGGAATTGCTCGGGGCCTTGGGGCTGTTCGGCCAGGCAGCTTGGGGAACAACAACAACAACAACAACAACTATCAATTTATAACACTATTTTCGACATGAATTAAAGTGTACAGTTCCGAGCATATGAAACAGAGACGCTGTACCAACCCGTCTCCTCAGCCACGGAGAATCTCCGATGTATCGTTTCTGGCTGAAGAGTTACGATGTGGCAGAGGGGGAGGGATGGAGACGATGATGGGGAGGGGTAATAGTTTGACGGGTGGGGGATAGAAGTGATAGGAAGGGTTAGTTAGTTATAATAGGACCTCAGAGGGTATCAACTCTATTGGATTAATTAAGCCAGCAAACTGTAAGTCAACAATATCGTCCGGACTGGAGCCCTTTGTCGATAACCTGTCCCTTGATAGGAAGTGAGGCAGAGGAGAGTGGCTGGGTAAGGAGAGGTAGGGTAGCAGGTTCTGTATACAGTGGAAAGAGGAGGAGGAGGGGGGAGGGGGTTACATAATGTCAACACACTTTACCTCGAATTAATTATTTAGGAGTTAAACTTACAGTGTTCCGTGTTGTATTATCTGATAAGCCAGAGCTGTTAATTAAATCCGCAACATTATCATAAATAATCGGAGGCAATTGTTCAAACAATTGTTTCAAGATTCATGGGAATTGGTGCGAAGGAGAACAGGGTAACCAACTGTACGGGTTTTGGTAATTTGTGGTTGGCAGGATTGTTAAGGAGAGGTTTTTAGTTGGTTCCCTAGACCTACATCAAGCTTAAAATGTCACCCCCTAGACCCCCTTTCAATGATAAATGTATACATTTTTCGGTAGAAAAGTGTTCCGGCCGAAGGCCGATTCCTCTTAAATTACAGGCTCGCTATCGCTCGCCAGGAAAAAATCGACACCCTAATGGCACGAAAGGTCTTAAAATTGATAGAAAATGGGGCGAAAGTTCTTAAAATCGCCAAACTAATGGTCTTAAAATCTCAAAAGCAATAGGGCTAAACATGAGGGAGAAAGGGGTCCAGAAAAAAAATCACTCGAGTGGAAATCTCCCGTTAACACAAAGTATCGAAGTGATACCCTATACATAGATGTTTTTGTATTCATTAGTTATAATTATATAATGAAACTTTCGACCTTTTTAATAACTCAATACACCTTAAGAAGTAGACCCCACTGTCATATGCCGTTGCTGTCATATGCATGGGATCGAAGGAATTAGCTTGTGGATCAGTCAGAATTAAATTGACCACACCTGCTAACTAAAACAAATATAGTTATGCCTTTCATTGTTCATCCTCTCGTATCTACCAATATCGGCTGAACTCGCTCCTCAACTTTATTTACTCCAACTTTAGCTTGAATAGATTCCCTGTGTATTATTAATGATTCGCAATCGCCTATAAAAAGTCGAGTTTATACCATATTAACGCAATTATGATAATTATTAATGATTCGCAATCGCTAATAAAAAGTCGAGTTTATACCCTATTAACGCAATTATGATAATTATTAATGATTCGCAATCGCTAATAAAAAGTCGAGTTTATACCATATTAACGCAATTATGATAATTATTAATGATTCGCAATCGCTAATAAAAAGTCGAGTTTATACCATATTAACGCAATTATGATAATTATTAATGATTCGCAATCGCTAATAAAAAGTCGAGTTTATACCATATTAACGCAATTATGATAATTATTAATGATTCGCAATCGCTAATAAAAAG
This sequence comes from Paralithodes platypus, assembly GCA_032716605.1. NCBI lineage: Eukaryota > Metazoa > Arthropoda > Malacostraca > Decapoda > Lithodidae > Paralithodes > Paralithodes platypus. The sequence goes on from CM064487.1 coordinate 30,566,461, forward strand.
TCGAGTTTATACCATATTAACGCAATTATGATAATTATTAATGATTCGCAATCGCTAATAAAAAGTCGAGTTTATACCATATTAACGCAATTATGATAATTATTAATGATTCGCAATCGCTAATAAAAAGTCGAGTTTATACCATATTAACGCAATTATGATAATTATTAATGATTCGCAATCGCTAATAAAAAGTCGAGTTTATACCATATTAACGCAATTATGATCATTTTGACCGACAATACAATTAAATAAGTAGACACGAATTGAAGGTAGCAACTCACGTGTAAGATCATTATGAACGATAATACATCAACCATTTCAGTAGCGCAGTGGTAACCGTAATAGGCATAAACTCAATGTGTAAGAGTTCGAACCCCTCAGACGACGACTTATACATTTTGTATTTCTAATTACAATAATTTTAAAGTAATGTATGGTAGCCTATCATGTTTAAAATAGGTTAAAGTATATCGAGTTCATACACATACCTGTGTCTTGGTTACAGTAGACTAGCTTATATTATTTTATAATCTAATGTTATTACACTAACTACCCTAACTTAATCTTATATCCTAACCTAGAGTACCATAGCCTAACTTATATCCTACACTACAGCATTATTGCATTTAATAACCCAAAACAATCAAAATGTAATGTATATGAAAATAACACAATATCTACAAATTATAGTATTTCACTTCGTATAATGCCATTCTAGGTAAAAACTAAATCAAACAAAAATAATATAATAAATACAAAAATAATGCTGCCATGAGAGACTCGATCCCCGGTTATAAATATTACTGCCGGTGCCTGCCGCAATAAGCCTTCAAATTCCTTCATTGTAGATAAATGCAATGAAATCAGAGTATAGCTGCTTAATTAAATGACCATTTAGCCATACAGTCCGTCTTTATATAATGAGTTCGGAATTCAGTTGAGATGAAGGACCACGCACATCATGGATTCGATGAAGGACAACTGAAAAAACGCCAATGTGATAGCCCCTTAACCCCTTCAGCACCATGTTGCCTTTTTACCTTTGATTCTGGCTAAAATAAGATGATTCTCTGCAATTTAACCCATAACTAGCGGCGCGCAACATAAGTCGAGTATAATAAATCTGGACTATCTGGCGGCGCTCGACATAGGTCGTGTGGCAATTTCAGCACGTAATGTTGCTGAGAGAGAGAGACAAGTGGTGGCAGGAGAGTAGCGAGCGTATGACTGCTCCAGACCACCGCGGCGAACCTACTGACACGAATCCCACCTCCTCCCTCCCTCTCTCACTCGCTACATACGGAATTGTATGGGGAAAGTGCCGAATTACGTGCTTTTTGCACTCGCGTTGCGCGGTTGTTGCAAGAAAACTAGCCATCATAAAAGGATCGTTATGGTGTCATTGGAAAGCTCTGTTTATGCCCTTTCAGGGATAGATACTTGTTTTACGCTCTGGGTCTTATTTAGGCATGAAAATGATCACGTAAACAGCCCTATTTTGGCTAAAAACACCCCGCTGGGCGGTACATATAAATAAACCGCTAGCCCGCTAATCTAGTGTTAAGAAGGACCTATGTTACTGAGAGGGTTTATTGAATTACCAATTTGAGTCGTATAGTTATATTATAAACTAAAGCAAATCGTCTAATGGTAACCAGAGTATGATGAAAATTATGTAATGGTAGTGAAAGGGTTAAGACAACGATTCATGTAATGCGTTCACTTTTAATGAAGACTTGCCAGAGCATATCACAGGTTGCAAATGTTGCCGCAGTTAATTAAAACAACTAGTAGTTACTGGAATTGTTGAAGCCTCCTATTGCAAAATTACCATTACTGCCACTTCTGTTTGAACTTGAATAATATATTATAACAAATGACAATTCATTTTGGATGGGTATATTATACCATACTCATTTATCAAGCAAAATACAAACATACCGAAATACACACCCTTAAATGTTTAAAGGAAGCCCGAAAAAGTTTTGACATTAAACTAAAAAAAAATAATAATAATAATAATAATAATAATAATTAAAGTTGCAAGCAACGTTGTCCGGGGTTCGAGGGGTTTTGCATGCAGGGTATTGTGTTGGATACAAAAGTTGTGTCACAGATATCAAAAGCTCATTTAACTTATCAGGCATGGAGAAACTACAGAAGGAACAGATTGTGAAAACAAACAAGAGCGAGAGAGGGAGAGATTGCCTGTATAAGGGATCTGCCTCTATTCGTTTAGTAACAGAGTTGTAGATATGTGGAATAGGCTACCGAGTGCTATAATGGGATCAAGAACAATAGAGCTTCAACTTGAAATTAGATAGAACGAGATGGCTTGGGTGTGAAAGGGATCTGCCATGTGTAGGTCAATCGGCTCTCTGCAGACTCCCGTTTTCTTATTTTGTTTATGTTCTCATTTGTGAGAATGAGAGAGTATGGCAAGAGAGAATAGGATGTCATAAACGTAAGGAAGATAGCGATAAATATGAGAGAGAGAGAGAGAGAGAGCGCGGGATGGGTTGGGTGTGAAAGGGATCTGACATGTGTGGGCCAATCGGCTCTCTGCAGACTCCGGTTTTCTTATGTTCTCATTTGTGAGAGAGAGAGAGAGAGAGAGAGAGAGAGAGACTAGGATGTCATAAATGTAAGGAAGACAGATAAATGAGAGAGAGTTGTTATAAAATGGGTTGGGTGTGAAAAGGATCTGTCTTGTGTGAGCCAATTGGCTCTCTACAGACTCCCATTTTCCTATGTTCCTATTTCTTACAATTGTGTTTTGGTTGCAGGTATATGATAACATGGGTGTATAGTAAGTAGTGTAAATAACAGGTAACGTTTATGAGATGGGTTGGGTGTGAAAGGGATCTGCCTTATGTGGGCCACTTGGCTCTCTGCAGACTCTCATTTTCATCTTGGTTGCATGTGTGAGGGATCTGCCTCATTTGTACCGGTGTGCAAACCAAACATGAGTGAGAGAGAAAGAGATTGGCTGTGTAAAGGATCTGCCTCTATTCGCTTGGTAAAAGAGTTGTAGATATGTGGAATAGGCTACCAAGTGCTATAGTGGGATCAATAACAATAGAGCTTCAACATAAAATTTGATATGACGAGAGGGGTTGGGTGTGAAAGGGATCTGCCGTGTGTGGGCCAATCGCCTCTCTGCAGACTCCCATTTTCATCTTGGTAGCATGTGTAAGGGATCTGCCTCATTTGTACCAGTGTGCAAATAAGAGAGAGAGAGAGATTGGCTGTGTAAGGGATCTGCCTTTCTCGTAACAGAGTCGTAGATATGTGAAATAGGCTACCTAGTGCTATAGTGGGATCAAGAACAATAAAGAATTTCAAGATAAAATCAGATAGACATATGGATGAAATGGGTTGGATGTGAAAGGGATCTGCCTTTTGTGGGCCACTTGTCTGCAGATTCCCATGTTCATCTTAGTTGCATGTGTAAGGGATCTGCTTCATTTGTACCGATGTGCAAGCAAACGAGCGACAGAGAGAAACTGGGTGTGTAAGGGATCTGCCTCTATTCGTTTAGTAACAGAGTTGTAGATATCTGGAATAGGCTACCAAGTCCTATAGTGGGATCAAGAACAATAGAGTTCAACATCAAATTAGATAGGACAAGATGGGTTGGGTGTGAAAGGCTGCCACGGGCATGTCTGGCCACCATTTACAATACCTCTACAGATGGGACCAAGAGAATCACCTCTACAGTACCTCACTTGAGGAGTGGAAATAATAGAAAAGGAATTAGGAGGAACAAAAGCATGGCCTGCAATATAGAAAAAGTCAAGAAGAGTGAATCAAAGAAAAACATTTATCATGCAGCCATGCAAGCCTTTTTTATAAAGAGTATAATCTTAAAATATAGAGAATAACCTTGTACATGTATTATTAGGGTAAGTGTTTTTATAGAATAATGATTGCCTTCACAATAAGGAAAAGAATGAAATTCCCATACTACTATTCTGAGATAGGTCAAATTGAGTTCAAATGATAGACTGAAATTGAGGGAAAGTATGCAAACACGGGTAACACCTTCCACTGGTTCAGCTTTTAGTGGGTAGAGAACAGTGTTGGCTATACTTTTCTATAGGACAAACCTGTCCCTATATACAGACCTATTTCATATGGACTTAATTATTTTAGAGTAAATTTAAGTAATTTGCTAAATGAACTAGACAAATACCCAATTGGTTGCATTGTGAAAACATCCAAACTAACTCTTCTATTGCAAATTTAATGGAAAAGCGTGGATACTCTCAACATGTAACACAACCAACAACTGAAAATGGCACACTAATTGATCATGTTTATGCTAAGAGATGAGGAAATATGAAGGTGAAAGTTATTCCCACATATTACAGTTATCATAGTGAATTTCCATTGAAATTTGAATGCCCCTTTTTGTATGTTTTTCCCCTTCTATTCTTATTCTGTCTAATTTGGTTGTCCTCTGGACGGCCTATATCATATGCCATCCTGGCCTGGCTAGTTTATTGGCTCCTGACTTTATTTGTGTCTATGGTCGCTGGTGCGGTCAAGCTGACTCGATTCCCCTCAGCGGTGTATTATGTGTGTATCTCGGTGTGATTTATTTCTTCCTTAGACCTGATTTCTCATTCTTCGCCCTTGATCATTTCTTAATTTGTGGTGCAGTGTAGCAGTTCTTGACTCGCCCTTCGGCCCTACCCTATAAGAGTTCTGCTGTGAAACTCATGTGGTGCGGCTGAATTGGTGAAATGGTGAGAAATGTCTGCGTATCTTCACCTTCCTAGATTTGTTCACCTCTTGCCCTTCCCTACCTATCATATCTTGATTGGTTGTCCATCTTGATCTAATCCTTCAGGCCAGCCCTATAAGAGTTTTTTGGGGAAACTCAGTGGTCTGGTTAAACTATTTGAATAAATATCTTTTTAAATATGTAAGATATGCAATAAATTATGTAAAATATATTGTTTTGTCTTTATATATATATATAATTTTCATTATGAAGTTAAATTGGTTTCACAGGGAAAATATATACTTGAACAATTGTTTCCGCTGACAAAGAAATTATAGATTCTTGGAAGATACCGTACACTACGAAAGATTATTCAACATGGAATTTGAATGGAATAGAGCAGCTTAGCAACGAAAAGCCAATACTCCCCCCTCCCTGTGATTGTGCAGCTTTTGTAAGCAGTGCAATAACTTAATGAAGGACAGAAAAGCTGCAGGATGCTCTGGCATTCTAGCTGAGATGATTAAGGCCTCAGGTGAGAAAGAAGTAGGTGTGTTCAATGAGCTAATTAACTTCATCATCAGAGAGGAAGTAATCTCTGATTAATGGCACAAAAGTACATTATATACTGAATACGAGTAAAGGGGACTCATTGGATAGGGAAAATTATAGGGGCCTGAAAATACTTGATCAAGTCATGAAGGTCTGTAAGAAAGTCTTTGAAGGTATGATATTGACGATATGCAGTTTGGTTTCATGCTTGGACACGGCACAATCCAAGTCAAGAAGGTATTTGTGTGATAATGAAGATGTATGAGGACTCACAAACGGCAGTGAGGGTGAAAGATGTACCGGTACTGAGTGATGAGTTTTCAGTTCGCGTCGGAGTCCACCAGGGCTCTGTGTTAATGAAGCCCTTTCCTCTTTTTTTTTATGGTTCTGGAGGCACTATCTGGTGATTTCAGAGTTGGGCTCCCCTGGGAACTGCTATAAGGGTCCTGAAAATGCTTGACTAAGTCATGAAGGCCTGTGAGAGAGTCTTAGAAGGTATGATAAGGGAAAGATACTGTATGTACTTAAAAGATAGGGATCTGATGTTGTGTTTGCAGACTGGGAGAAGGCCTTTGATAAGGTGGCCAGAGAAGTTGTGCAGTAGGCTAGGAGAAAACTTGGCATTGAGGAGTGGCTGGTGCATGTGATAATGAATATGTACGAGGACTCACGAACGGTAGTGAGGGTGAAAGGTGTACAGCTGAGTGAGGGACATATACTAGATATTTGGTGAGGGTTAGCTATATATCCCACGTACTGGTTACTAGGGACATATACTAGGTGTTAGGTGGAGGTTAGTTTTGTATCCAAAGTACTGGGTATTGGGTACTACAGTGCATTCATTAGACATATATCGACAGGCCCCGCCCGCTTCCACCAGCGCCGTAGACGAAGTAGAGCTTATCATACCGCAATCTCGGACAAGTCACTTGTCACCTTACCACGGAGCTGATAAGAGCTCCAAGTAAAATTAATTATACGATGTAAGAGCGCTTTAATACATGCATATTTGCAGTTACTCTTTACTATACAATATTACCATATACCATTGTACAGAAAAGTAAACTCCATTACCATTGTTTTACCTCGTCTACTTGGGCAGAGCAGAGGTAGACAACTATTAACCTCTGAAGTGCGCATGGGGGTAATTGGAAACGTCCCCCTGTGCTGACGTATTTGAGGTGTTTCCGTCACTAAAATATTCATTGTGCCATTAATAGCATTAATATTTATCCATATGCGCCTATTATGGGTTGATTATAAAGGTATTAACCTGAAACAACAATAAAACGAGTGAAAACAGCGTTTGGATGGTCAAAATCGGAGATATAGCCCGCGAGTTGTATAATGTATGGGTGAGGCAATCTGCTTTCCCGCCAATTTCCCCCAAGGCCACTGAGACACAGTCGATCGATACTCTCTCTCTCTCTCTTGCACTCGCTTGCTATCAGTGATGACCACACCCTCCAATCGGATTTCTAATGTTAGCACGAAAATATACCTCAGAATAAGGGAATAACAGAGAAAAATAGGTGATAACTGAAGGAGAGGAGGAAAGTGGGGAAGGAGGGGAGGTAGAGGACTGAGATTTTGCATGGCCCAGGGGCCAAAAAAAAAAAAAAAAAAAAAAAAAAAAAAATATAAAAAAATATTTTTTTTTCGATGTCAAAAGTTGATTTTTATTTTCTCTGACTCTTAAGAGTCTTCCCGCAGTGCGCCGGGGGAACTCTTAAGAGTCTCCCCGCAGCTCCCGGGTTAAGCTAGGCCTAGCGAGCGACTGCTTTTAGTTGTATAGGGTACCGTAATGCCTCCCCCTCCCTTGTCTGTGTGCCTCAGTCTCCCACCCTCTCATATTGTGAAGTGATTACATTTTGACTGATCAGTCAACTTGTGTAAATCATAATTTTGTGATTCATTTAGCCGCCAATAATGACGTTTCCAGGGTGTACCACGAGGAGCACCACCACATCAACTGGCTCAGTTTTCTCCTTATCAAAATACTTGAATACATTTAATACAATATTCCTGGCTTGACTGACAAGTCGGGGAGAACCAGCAGGTCTGCCAGGGGTATGGGCAGGAGATGCCATCTTCCCCCTTCAGAAGACGGGAGGGAACTGAACTGATGTTTGAATGACAGCGCATTGACAGTTGAGAGAGAAGACACCGGCGTTGCCAATGTAGCTACCTTACCGCTAGATCTAAAAGTATTTACTTGAACAAGGGAATGGAGCTGTTAAAGACAGGCTCCAGTCTTAACATTTATTTCTCACTCGTTGATGTAGAAAGGTAGATGGCATTGTAGGCCATTTTTAATAATTTAAATTGATAAATAAATATTGACTTGATCTAGCGGCAATATTTTACACCTAGCAATAAGAATGCTGGCTATACTCCGAATCTTTTAGCACATGTTATCAATATTGGAGTAATATTCTAGCAATATTAGGTAGGCATTTACTAGTTTGTATTCTTCTAATTACTTCTGCAAACAGGTTAAATAATATTTTTGTGCTGATTTGGTAACCCTGTTGGACACCCCTACCTCGCACAGTCATGCCAGCCGTATGATAACGGTTGGGGAAGCGGGCGGGGCCTGTCGATATATGTCGAATGAATGCACTGTAGGGACATATACTAGGTGTTACGTGAGGGTACTGAGTGATGAATTTTCAGTTCGCGTCGGAGTTCAACAGGGAAGTGTGTTAATTTAGCCCTCTCCTCTTTTTTATGGTTCTGGAGGCACTATCTAGTGATTTCAGAGTTAGGCTCCCCTTGCAACTGCTATAAGAGGCCTGAAAATGCTTGGCCAAGTCATGAAGGTCTGTGAGTGTGAGAGAGTCTTTGAAGGTATGATAAGGGAAAGCATTCTATCGACGATATGCAGTTTGGTTTCATGCCAGGACGTGACACAATCGACAACTTCATAGTCAGGCAGCTGCAGGAAAGATATCTACTAAAAGTAAGAAGTTGTGCAGTAGGCTAGGAGAAAATTTGGCATAGAGGAGTGGCTGGTTGCGTGTGATAATGAAGATGTATGAGGACTCACGAACGGTAGTGAGGGTGAAAGGTGTACTGAGTGAGGGACATATGCTAGGTGAAGGTTAGTTTTGTATCCCACGTACTGGGTACTAGGGACATATACTAGATGTTACGTGAGGGTTAGCTTGGGCCTATCCCACGTACTGGGTACTAGGGACATATACTAGGTGTTAGGTGAGGGTTAGTTTTGTATCCAACGTACTGGGTCTAGGGGGCGGCAGCCCCTACCCATAATACTAGGATAGGATAGGTAAGGTTGTTAGGTTAGGCTAATGGGGATGGATGTAGTTTCCGGGTGTACTGTCGTCATGTTTACATAGGGCGATCGCCGCGGTTAACTTCGTGTCTATTTTGACGGTGATTTTTTCAGTTATTTGCCCCCTGCTGGCAATATGACGATGACATGACATGACATGGGGGGGTGAGGGGTGGCAAAGCCACCCCTCAACATATTATTGTATCCATTGGCATTCAAAATAGACGGGAACATGATTGCAAACGTCCGCCGCCTCCGTCATGTTTACATTTGTCGATCGCCGTTGTTAACTTCACGTCTATTTTGACGGCGATTTATTTTGGTTATTTGCCCCCTGCTGGAAATATATATGATGATGACAATATGTCATGGGGGGATGAAGGGGGGCAAAGCCCAACCTCAACATATTATTGTATCCAAAGGCAATCTAAATAGACAGGAAAAGGATGGCACGCGTACGACGCCTCTATGCGTACGCGTAGTGTAAACAAGGCTGGCGATACACCCGGTAATTACATCCTACCCGGCTAATGTCCTTTCAAAGGGGTAGCCTATAAATTAGTAAACACTAGGATAGCCTATACCCGGTCAGGTGATACGCCCGATAACGCAACTCTTGCCGATAGGCCTAGCCTAAAGGAGAACCTATTCATAAAGGTGTCTATTTTGACGGCGATTTTTTCGGTTATCTGCCCCCTGCTGGCAATATATATGATGGTGACAATATGTCATGGGGGGGGGGCAAAGCCCCCCTCAACATATTATTGTATCCAATGGCATTCAAAATAGACGGGAACTTTATTGCAAACGTCCGACACCTCCCCCGCCACCGCCATGTTTACATGTGTCGATCGTCGTGGTTAAGTTCGCGTCTATTTTGACGGCAATTTTTTCGGTTATTTGCCCCCTGCTGGCAATATATAAGATGATGACAATATGTCATGGGGGGGGGGGGGGGGGGGAGGGGTGAGGGGGGGCCTCAACAATGACTTCTAACCCAGTGTGCCAAAATTCGACCATTTTCTTTGTGATCCCGAACCTAACATCTGAAAAAATATTGATTCTGAAATTGGCTGTGAGCCTGTGACTGTCCCGGGAGCCCCGCTAAGCCTGCCATTCTATTTCTACTTTAAACTCATCAAACGATAGTTGCTTTGCTCTACACTGTACTCTACATTGGCTATGATCTTAGAACTATTATATATCACCTGTATTGAAGTCCAAATGCAGCTACTAATGTAAATATAAACGGATAAATCCAGAGCTCGAGTCATGTGAGCTATTGGTTTACACTGTTATAAAGCAACTTGTTCGGATGAGGTGAGTGTGACTTTAGCACCAATATAACAAATATAAATAACAATAAGGAAACAGCCATCGTTCATAGAACGAACTCCTGGATGGGAGAGTTTGCAAAAACAGACAAACAAACAAACAACCAATGTACCCCTACACTCCGATGTTATATTGCACCGAAGGCTGAGTCAAGACGAACACAACTACCGTAATTTTATTGGCACTCGAATGCTCAATAATATGTAGATTAAAGGATAATAATAGGTATTTATCTAAAACTATGTATATATTAACTAAACTACTCCAGGTGTTTAATATATTGACTGAAATGAATAATGTAAAATATTAATTTAAGTTTGAATGTTAGTTTTCTGACGAAAAATGATCCCAGTTAACCCCCCGCCAAAATACACGATATTTTGTTGTATGGATTAATTTTAAGGAGTCTCTAATTTCTCAAAAATAGTGAATGAATATCAATTTTATGTGTTTGACAAGGAGTGCAAGACCTTCAGGCATAAGGTAAGCTATAAATTAGTACGATTTTATGATGAATTACTGGTTTTTCAGGGGTATATATGTGGTTGGATTAATGGAAAACAACGAAACGATATTAGCTATATTCTCTGTTGTGGTGTTTCCGAGAATGATCCAATGATGACGTCAAATTAGCTTGCCGCCAATCAATGTGGAACACTTGGAAATGTGTTTAAGCCTAGGCCTAGCTGTTATTTACCGATAGATTTGTGGAAAATAGAGTGAATTAAGGGGCTGGAATATAACATTGACTTCATGTGAATTGCGAGTGCCCTACACATTCTAAAATTGTGCATATTAATCTTGGGGAACTCATTATATATAAGGTATAAGTTCAAGGTGATGCTTTGGATAAACCTGACTTTTAGCAAGCACCAAACAGCGATTTTGTAAGTAGCCAAGCATATTATTTTTTCAGATAAGCTTAGGCCTAGTGTTGTATAGGCCTAGGCCTACGTGTATTAGCCTAGGCCTATGATGATAATGATGATTTGAAGCAGAAATAAGTAGCCTAGGCTGAGGCTAGGCGTATTAGGCTTAGGATATCCCATTATCCAACAATCTTAGGACTGCCCCCACTAGTGGGGCTATGTATAATGTATTAATAGGCTAATGAAGATCAAGGAAGATGTGAGGGTAAAGACAGTAAAAAAAAGGTTAGCTAGGCTATAGCCTATAGCCTAGGCTTAGCCTATGACAATAACAGTTTGCCGTAATGCCGTGGGATTATAGGGGTTAATAGGGGCCACCTATAGGATTTATTGAGGAGCCCTCACCACCGCCTTGCCCCTCCCCAGGGCTTGTTGAAATTCTCATCTAGCCTACTGCCTAGTTCCTCAACGGTCAACCTATTATTGTATCCCACGACAGTCAAAATAGATGCGAACATGCAAGTAGTGTAAACAAGGCACGGCCTGGCAGGCGGTAGCCTACGCCCTAATACTACATCCTTACCATTATTTTTTAGGTACGGTACCGGTATATAAGCTGAAGCCTAAGAAACGGTACAGATATAATCCTGTGTAGGGGGTGAACCTGTACATAGGCTAGCCTATATCTCAATAATTTGGAAATGTTACAAAACAAATTTACATTTTACATTCATAAATATTCCACTAATAGGCTATACTAGTTATTTAAAGTTAGGTTAGGTTTTGGTTAGGATAGGCTAGGTTAAAGATATTGTTCAATGTTTCTTAGTAGCCTAAATAGGCATCTGAAAAACAGTTCCCGCGGGCCGCTACACAGGATCTTACGAACCGTACGTAACAGACAGTCCTAACCTAACCTAACTTAGTGTCCAAAGTGAGGTCTGCTGCTAGCCTATGTTCTTATAAAATGTTCTGCCAAAGTACCGGCACAATTTAATAAAGAGTGTACACTGTACCAGTACAGTACTGTACTGTATAGGCCTAGCCTAGGTTAAGCCTGCCACCCTACAGTGCATTTATAGAGTTTTCGGCCATGATTTGGGTAGACCTGTCACTGAAGAATAGTTTCGCAGTCTTACCGTTTGTTTTTGTTTTCAAGGTATAGGCTATAGGAAGAATAGGCTACAGTAGGTATTACTGGTATCTTATTTTATTGTAGTTTATATTATGAGTGGAAGATTTGCAATAACTTACCCTAACCAAAGTCCAAACTTAGTGTCCAAAGTGGGATCTGCACCCTGCCTCTATGTTCTCATTTTGTATACCGGTAACTTTTTAGCCAGATTACCGGTACAATTTAATAAGTGTACAGCCAGCAGCTAGGCCTACCGCCTACAGTGCATTTATAGATTTCCCAGAATCCCGGCCATGACTTGGGTATCACTAAAGAATCTTTCCGCAGCCTTATGTACAATTGTTTGTTTTTATTTCTTCAAGGAATATAGTACAGTAGTTTATTGTTAAATTGTTTATCATGTTATGAGAAGGTAATTTGCATTACCGTACCCTAACCTAACTATACTTACTCTTAGTGTCCAAAGTGGGGGCTGCCACTATCCCCACAGTCCACACACCCGCTAACTAACATATATAATTGGTATGTCTTGTCATTACTATAACCTGACTTCATGGGGGTAACTGAGACTTGATTCAATATTTTCGGAATTAGCCTAGCAGAATCTTGAGTCTTTTAAAGTTGTGAAAATTAAAGTAAGTTTCTACGTTCCTACTGATTGTACTTAACCCGAGATGGGAATAGCCTACCCAGGTATTTTTTACCAGGGAAAATAATAGACAAACAAATGTTCTAATCAAAGTTTATTCTTGAAACTTGGTACCGGTATGTATTTTAACCAGTACTCTATAGTAACTCATGTATCATATGAAAGGCTATAAATAAAGTATGTAATAGTTCTTGGAATGCAACAACAAATATACATGAAATCTTTATTGGACAAAAGTTACAAAACTAAAACAGGGACTGCTAAGAATAATTTAAAAACCTGTTTTCAATGCCTATATTAGTGGACCTGAAGTGAATCCCTTTGAGACTGAAGTACAGGCAGCCAGCTCCCCTAGTATCCTGATTAAACACCAGTAAACATACATAACATCCCTTTTACTTACAATATTGTTCATTCCTTTTAATAAATTTTGAGCATGTATTGTGCATATATTTACCTTCACATCTCAAAATTTATCCGGCGGCGGGGGGGCTATGCCCCCCGGACCACCCGCGGACGCCGCGCAAAGTTGATTCTTGTAAGCTTAGAAAAATGATCCAGAACTGGATATTTTCTGTTTTGGCACCCTGCCTCTAACCTCTGACCCTTAAAAAGGGCTAGAGCAAATTGGCTGCAAATTTCCACATCTAGGCTATTCCTTGACCGACTCTTCCCAAATGGTAGACATATTAGCTTGATCACTCTAGTTGTTTTTTAGTTAGAGGTTAGGCCTATAGGTCATGATTTCTTGCCTACTTACAGCGAATAGACTAGGCCTATTGTAGATTGGTAACATATTTGCTTAATAGGCCTAGGCTATGTTGGCTGTGCAATTGTCTCGATTTGACTATTTTTACCTAATTAGGCCTAAAGCAGCCTGAGCCTATTCCCAACCCCCAAACAGTATCCCATGTTAAGCCCTAGGCTAGGCCTAGGCCTAATCCCACTCTCAATCAAAATTCGAACTGATAAATTCGTACCTACCGGTAGCGCTGCCTAGGCTAGGCCTATATTTTTCGTGAATAGATAATTATAGAAAATGGTTTAAAGGAAAGACCATCCTATATTATGTTCAAATAATATGTAATAGCACTGTGTATGGTTGTATTACATTTAAATAGTGATAGATGTGTATATTTATAGGATAAATACTCCGAAGTTCGCATATGTTCAGAAAATTATAGTGCAACACTGTTGCCAGATACTAATCAATCCCATTATCATTATATCATAATGGATTTTACTCATTTGCATAATTTAAAATACCTAGGACATTAATATAATGCTGTTTGCGGATGATACAGTTCTGATGAGTGATAATGAATGGGAGTTGCAGGGTCTGGTAAATGAGTTTGGAACAGTGTGCGAAAAACGGAATTTGAAGGTAAATACGGGGAAGAGCAAGGTTATGGTCTTCGAAAGGGGTGAAGTCACAGAGTGTGAGGTGAAGCTGAACGGTCAGGCTATGGAGATCGTCAACTCTTTTAAGTATCTGGGCAGTGTGTTGAGTAAAGATGGGACTATGGATGAAGAGGTGCGGGAGAGGGTACAACAGGGGAAGAGGGTTGTAGGAACGCTAAAAGCAGTAACAAGAAATAGGGTGGTCAGTATGGAAGTGAAGAAGTCCTTGCATGACAGTGTGGTAATCCCGACACTGACTTACGGAAGCGAAGCATGGACGTTGGTTGAGAGACTCAGACCAAGAGTGAGAGCAGTGGAAATGAATTACTTAAGGAGTGCGTGCGGAGTTACATGGAGGGATAGACAGACTAATGAGGAAGTAAGAAGGAGGTGTGGTGTGGAGGTAGATGTGCTGGAAAGTGTGAAAAGGAACAACTTGAGATGGTTCGGCCATATGGAACGTATGGAAAGCGAGAATGACTAAGAGGGTGTACGAGAGCGAGGTGGAGGGACAGAGGGGGAGAGGTAGACCGAATATGAGGTGGAAGGATGGAGTGAGGAACTACATGAACGAAGGCGGTGCTGGTTGGGGGGAGGGGCGTCGACTGACTGGGGACAGAGGTGCATGGGGGCGGTTCGTTCGTGGCCACCCCTTCGGGGATCACGGCGTCAGGCAATAGATAGATAGATAGATTAATATAATATTTTCCTCTCTTTTTTGTAGTGATATTTGTATGATTTAGTGGTATATTGGTGTCTGTCTAGGGTTATAATGCATTGTGAAAGTTACCTCTGAATCTCTGACTTGGTAACAGTTCGGTATGGGCCGGCTTAAGTAACCCTACTTTCTTTGAGTACTACACGGCAAGAGAAGCTTTCGGTTCTGTCATTACTGTTCAAGGTAAACAGCAACTGCTAAATTCGACATCATGTTCAAATAATATGTAATAGCACTGTCTATAGTTGTAATAGACAAAAGTCGTGATAGGTTTCTATTTTATGTGGATAAATAGTATTAAGCTGAATAAACTAAATACCGAAAGTTCACTAGATTGGTTGTTGATACATTTGCTAGATATGAGGCAGGAGGGAGGTAGGAAAGAAGGGCAGGGTAAGTCACACAGGCAATTGCCAAAACTTTAACCCTCTCCGACATAGGACGCAATTTTGAGCCGATTAGGGATAATTTAAAGCCTTTGTTACCATCAGGGGTATATATAAACCTTTAGTTTAGTTACTTCAACCTCTGCAGTTGTCTTTGAGTTAGCTGTGGGCAGAAAACTAATTTTGGAGAGGTAATTATAAGAGTGAGAGAACTCTATTTCTTATTGCTAATCTGGCAACCACTGCATCATATGAGTCTGAAGGGGTTAAAGGTCCATATCATTGTTAACAAAGCATTTGGCAAAGGGAGGAATTGTTAAAAACCTTAGCCAATACTCTGTCATTCACCAAAAATAAAATTGAATTATCATTATTATTTGGTAGGGTAGGTATGTATAGGTAGGTTGGCTAAATAATTGCTGGAATTCGTAGGAACTAACAGTTTTGAGAGAGTTAAATAAAATAAAAATAAAAGATCTGAATAATAAAGAGACTATGTTATTAAGCAACACTGGTGGATGCGTGGAAGACTGTAGACGGTAAACTTTGTGTGGGTAGCGAATGCGGTTTTAAAGTCATTTAAGAATAGACAGTTTTCAATGCTGCGGCCAAACTATTACACCCATTTAAACAAATTTGGTATCAAAACGTTCGGAATCGCGAGCCTCACCCAACTACGCAAGCATGGCTTTGATCATTGGCGTAGTTTTCAAGATGTGGAATTTTAAGTGGAATTAGAGTTTTTTTCAAGATTGCCGGAAAAAATCCCATGTGCAAAAGCAAAACCTTCTCTATAACATTTGTGGAGCATTAGTAGGGGAGTCCATATGCCAAAGCCCAGTCATTTCCTATGAGTGGGAGAGACGGTATTTAGGCGTCAAGTTTTTTGGGAAATCGGATGCCACGGACCTGTTTGGCCGCCATGCCGGATGTTTAGCATATCAAAAGTTGCCCAATACAAAAAGCACCTCTTGTGAAAGTTTTATCCCGATCCAAAAAGCGGTTCTGGAGTTATTGCGTCGAAACCGGCGCGTAAGAAGAATTTGGATGAAAAACCGGGTTTAATGATTACAATAGGGGTTCCCCGTAGGGGTTGAACCCCTAATAATAATAATAAAATAATAATAATAGTACACAAAATAATAATAATAATAGTAAAAAAAATAAAAATTGCTACATCTGAGTGTAATTTATCCTAAAGTCGGTTTTATTTCAGCTGATGGTAAATTGAATCCCTTAGCAACTGATTCCTCGATATTTAATGGTGAAATATGAAACTACTACACATCTATGCCAAGTCCTCATAATTAACAACGTATTTCGCTATTAAATCTTCGTAATAGTTGTGTAATGAAGATGAGGACATGACAATTTACCATTAACTGAAAATAAACAGATTATAGTTATACATCACGGCAATATGAATAACAAATCAATTGTATGACGATTATATAATAATTAACACATATTTGCATAGCCTAAATCATGCTTATATAATTACTATTTTTCAAAACACATTACGTATTGGATATTTGCCACTTATCAACGAATCCCAATACCTCCCTGCTCCCACCTTTAACTTTGACGGCACCTCAATCACACCCTCCTTTCCCACCTCGGTAACACTTGTACCCCCCTCCACAAACCATCACCCTCCCACCATCGCTTACTTCCACCCCCGTTCTACCCCCTCATAACTCTCCAGCCAGAAAGGACACACCAGAGTTTCTCCGCGACTGAATAGACGGGCTGAGGCGGCGTCTCTGTTTCATATGCTCGGAACTGTACATGTACTTGGATAAAGCCTACTCGAACACCTTCATATTCAATATTTGTTTACCCCTTCTGTATCGGCAATAGCCTTTTAACTAGACTCTGGCAACTATTAGACGATTTAATGGGCCTGCAGCAATCAAAATTCTTCGAAGTATCCCACTCAACCATTTCTACTACCACAGATCCTTCTTAAGCTTCAAAAAATTGTCTACATACTGTATAGCTAGAATATAATTTAAAAAGACCGTCTCTGGTACAGAAGGGGTTAATGAATCCGAGCATTACATCTTGTGTATTGCGGAAGTCTCATTATGCAATTCGATTTTTTTGCAATTAAAATTAAGAATATATAAATATATTAAACATTTCAGTATCACAACACTTATTCTTTCTTTCGATTCATTCTTTCAATAGGCGTTTTTTGTATTTAGATTAGGAAGGATCTATGAGAGTCAAGGGATTGTGACCGAAAATACTCCTTTAATTCCTAGAGGGCTCTCCAAAGGTTGTCACAGATCGTCTAATAGTAGCCAACATACCATACCAATGTAGCGCCCCAACACTGAAAGGCTTGACAAGACACCTTTGGCAGGGTTACAACAAATGACCAGGAACTTTAAAGGGGGTAGTGCTTCTTTTTTGGTCCATATATATATATATATATATATATATATATATATTTAAGTTTCCTCGCTAGACCTTTATCAAGCTTAAAAAACACCTCTTAGACGAGGGGCCCCCTTTTTCAAGATAAATGTGTACACTTTCGGTATAAAAATTACCCGGCCAAAGGCCAGTTTCATCTAAAACTACAGGCTCGCTATCACTTGCAAGGAACAGATCTACACCTAAATGTCACGAAATTTCTTAATAATGACAACAAATAGGGCGAAAGGTCTCAAAATCGCCAAACTAATGGAAGTTCGTCGAACGTCTTGATATATCAAAACTAATATGCTAACATAACATAACATTAATACATTTCTAGCACCAGGTAACAAAGGCCATATGGCACTAAAGCAGGAAACGGATAAAGTTAGAAGGAAAGGAAGTTAAATATCGTTAAGGAGTCTGAGAGAGGAAAGGAAAGCCATTACGTGGTCAACGGAAAAGAAAGACTCTGAGAGGAGATTGGCAAGACAAGGACGACGACCAAGGGAAAATAGAAAGGGAAAATAACGTCGACGGGCCGAAGAAAAGAGAGGACAGTCAAGGAAAATTTGAGAAATAGAAAGCTGAACACCATACCGTGAGCAAAGAGGTGGAGGCGAGCGGGACATGAGGAAGGAGTTGGTAAGTCTGGTATGGCCTAGCCGAAGCCGGGCCAACGCAGTCTCCCAACGCCGAACACGGTGAGAGGGGTCAGCCCAGGCAGAAACGGAGGCCTTAACAGTGCGGAGTTTATTAGAGGAAAGAGAAGACCACATGGTTTGCCAGCGAGAAGGGAGGAAGGCAGAGATAGCTGGATAATAGTCAGAGGCGGGAATAGAGAGAGAAGTTGATCGGACCGCCGCAGCGTCGCGAGCGAGAACATCAACCTGCTCCTTTCCACGGACACCAACATGGCTAGGCACCCAACAAAATTGGACAACCTTTTTCCGAGCAGAAAGACTGACAAGCCAATCTTGGATGGCAAGAACCAACGGATGGACAGCAGGGAAAGACTGCAAGAGAAGAAGGGCACTGTAAGAGTCAGAAAAAAGAGTAAAGGAGGAAGAAGGAAAGAAGCACATGAGACAGACGGCAAAGAAGATAGCGTAAAGTTCGGCAGTCAGAACACCAGCTGGAGAAGGGAGAGAATACTGATAAGAACGAGAAGGAAAAAGGATGGCAAACCCAACGCCAGAAGACTAACGGGAGCCATCAGTGTAAACCGGGGTAGAAGAAGAATGCTGTGTAAGGTGTACAAGGAAACGAGAACAAATAACTGGGGGCGGGGTAGAGGACTTAGAACAAGGACAAATAGAGGGACACAAGGAAATACGAGGAAGGCGCCAAGGAGGACACTTACTGAGCCGTAGCGGAAGAACGTGGAAGGGGGAAAACGAAGAATGAGAAAGTAAGGAATCCATAAGAGAAAGGAAAGGGGGCCGAAGGCGAGAATGAGATGGAACAGGAACAGTAGGAAGAAGAGATGTCTGCAAGGAAGGAAACTGAAGCGACCGGGCGTAGTACCGGAGAGAGAGAAGGGCCCGACGTCGGTACAAAGAAGGGACGCCGGATTCAGCATAGAGGCTTTCAACAGGGGAAGAGCGAAACGCACCCAAGGCAATACGTAAACCGAAATGGTGAACAGAGTCAAGTTTATGGAGGACGGTGTCGGAGGCTGATGAGTAAACCTGACAACCATAATCGAGTTTAGAAAGAACACTAATATGCTAAACATGAGGGAGAAGGGGTCCAGATAAATAGACTATATATCTCCCCCTTAATAAACTGATTGAAGCTGAATATACTCAAAAATTATGTATGGATATGTATTATATTTTCTTGTAATAAATGTCCCAAGAAATGAATGAGTAAGTGAAGTATATTAACCCTCTGAGTACCATCGACGTGTTTTATACTTTATTCTAGCTATATTTAGACCATTATGCAGCTTAGGAAGGATCTGTGGCCGTTGAAAGGGTTGGTCGAGATAGTTTGGAGCCTTATTATTGCTAGAGGTCCTTCCTAAGCTGAATAAATCCATCTAATAGTAGTCAGAATATGATGAAAGGACGTCCCTGGTACTGTACGGGTTAAGCAATAGCAAGTTAATTATGCACCACGCCCCTGGCTAATTAGAATATTGGTTCCCGATAGATTCTGCATAATTACAACACATTAACAGAATTAACTAGATAAACAATATATTTCGTTATTATGTTTATTCTGGTAACTGATCACTTAAGGGGAGGTTTTTAGTTTGTTCCCTAGACCTCTATTAAGGACCCCCCTTTTCAAGATAAATTTTTAAATTTTTCAACAGAAAAATGTCCTGGCCGAAGGCCGGTTCCTCTTAAATTGCAGGCTCGCTATCGCTCGCCAGGAAAAAATAGACACCTAAATGGCACGAAAGGTCTTAAAATTGACATGGAGAAGAGAGTCCACAAAAAACTCCTTAAGTGAAAATCTCCCCTTAAGCTTCACCTACTTGCAAGCAAACATTATGAGTTAACAGATTAAAACTTTAAAAGTATAGTTACGGCAGGCAATGCCTTGATGAAATTATTTAAAACCTATATTATGCATAATCTCTACCATAACGAAATGCATTGACATTTAGTATCGACATACAATATATGTGTACATATATATACCTTTTCATTCTATATAGGCATTCAAATTAAAACATGTCCATGTATTCTGTAATTAATTTGCTTTACAAAAACGATCGATTTCATGTAATGTGAAATCGGATTTTAAGCATCTAAAAGTAACTATAACACCTACTCACATTATTCTGGCCATCATTAAACGAATGTTTATAGTTCAGGAAAGATTTGTGGCAGTAAAAAGGTAAATAAAGTAAGTTTTTAGGTACTTTGATTTATAAAGATCTTTCCTAAGTTTAATAACATTATTAAAGGATAAGCAGAATATATATTCTTCTTAACCTGTACAATCGTCCGGTGTTAGCAAGAAACACAATTTATGCCCTATGTTACTGAAAGGGTTAACTGCCGAGTGAAATCGTTGTCATTACTCTTGAAAATATATGTACTGAAATGGATCAAATAAGGAGAAAATGGATCGCACAGTGAAAGTAAACCGGGAAAACAAACACATCTATTTATTGCACTCCCAATGACATTTGTTTATACCTCTGTATACCTCTTTCTTAAAGCCCTGTCACTTTGTATGCTTTTGTGTGTGTGTGTGTGTGTGTGTGTGTGTAGAGAGAGGAGGGTGGTGTACAGTATATAGATAAAACTCACTTATATGCCATATAATTATAATCATCATAATTGTAGTCTGGAACGAATCAAAGTAAGTATTAAATCAGGCTAACACAAGGAATGTTTTCGAACACAATTTGATCCATAAGTTCATTCAAGCAAGGTGGAGACTATTTTACACTGGTATATAAAACAGTATATAGGCTGAAGGAAGTTATTAGAAGGAAGATAATTAAAGGAAGATAAGAAAAACGGAATTTGAAGGTAAATACGGGGAAGAGCAAGGTTATGGTCTTCGAAATGGGTGAAGTCACAGAGTGTGAGGTGAAGCTGAACGGTCAGGCTATGGAGGTCGTCAACTCTTTTAAGTATCTGGGCAGTGTGTTGAGTAAAGATGGGACTATGGATGAAGAGGTGCGGGAGAGGGTACAACAGGGGAAGAGGGTTGTAGGAACGCTAAAAGCAGTAACAAGAAATAGGGTGGTCAGTATGGAAGTGAAGAAGTCCTTGCATGACAGTGTGGTAATCCCGACACTGACTTACGGAAGCGAAGCATGGACGTTGGTTGAGAGACTTAGACCAAGAGTGAGAGCAGTGGAAATGAATTACTTAAGGAGTGCGTGCGGAGTTACATGGAGGGATAGACAGACTAATGAGGAAGTAAGAAGGAGGTGTGGTGTGGAGGTAGATGTGCTGGAAAGTGTGAAAAGGAACAACTTGAGATGGTTCGGCCATATGGAACGTATGGAAAGCGAGAGAATGACTAAGAGGGTGTACGAGAGCGAGGTGGAGGGACAGAGGGGGAGAGGTAGACCGAATATGAGGTGGAAGGATGGAGTGAGGAACTACATGAACGAAGGCGGTGCTGGTTGGGGGGAGGGGCGTCGACTGACTGGGGACAGAGGTGCATGGGGGCGGTTCGTTCGTGGCCACCCCTTCGGGGATCATGGCGTCAGGCAATAGATAGATAGATAGATAATTACTATCCGATTAAAGGGAGATGGGTCATATTTCTAGACCGCATTTTCCCTCATGTTTAGCCACATTAGTTTTCAAATTACATAAGGTTCGGTCCATTAGTATGGCGGTTTTTAGACTGTTCACCCCATTTCTTTGTCAGTATACTGTATATATATATTGTGCCGAGGGCAGTGCGCTCCTCGGTGCCACTTGCAGAGTGGCGAACTCAACATAGGTAGGTAGATAGCGAGCCTCTAATTTAAGAGAAACCAGCCTTCGGCCGGGAAATTTTTCTATCGAAAAACATTCAGATTTATCTTGAAGGAGGGGGGGGGGGGAGCTTAAAGCTTCATGGAGGTCTAGGGAGGAAACTGAAAAACATATAAAACGATAAATAAATGAGGAAATATATACGCCCATAACGACCCAATCCCATGAGCAAACACCTGCAAGAGAATCCAACGGAGTGCCTCGGATTAATTCGCGACCATCCCCTCAGAGATCATGGATAGATAGGTTGATAGGGTTCAGAAGCTGTCCGATCAGACTTGCAAAAAAGTAGCGGAAGTTAGGTGCGGAAGAAAGCGCTCTTGTAAATCCACCTTTTGGAGGAATGTAGTGGGGGAACTTCTAGTAGCAATACATATAAAACAATAAATATATTAATAAAAAAAAAATAAAAAAAAATGTATCGCAGAAAAAGTTGCGCGCCTATACTTGAAGGTTACCAAATAGTTGATCTATATTTGTTAAAGGAAAACGTCAAACATTACTGGTGTATAGTGCTAGGGTGATAAAGTAGCATAATTTCCATAGCTTTATTCTGGTAACATTTTAAACGTTATTTTGCATTGGTATTGGCAACTAGACCTCTATTATTATTGGTAATAGAATGCTTACAAAAGTAGCTCAAAATCAGTTGTGGAAACAAAAATTAGGAGAAATCGCACTTTGTTTACACAAATATGAGTTTGAAAAGGGTAATTAAAAAGAGGCCAAGATAGTAACATACCCTTATTAAATATTGATATTTATAATCACATAGTTGTTGTTGTTCCCCAAGCTGCCAGGCCGAACAGCCCCAAGGCCCCGAGCAAGGCCAAGGCCATAACCGAGCGCCCCCATAGAACCCTCCCTGCCGACCATAATAAAGCCTGGGTGACCGAAGCCACTCCATGGCGGGGAGCTGAGGAGGGTGCGGAAACGCCCGGGAAACCAAAGCCCCACCCAGGGCCCTGTGCCCCTCAGCAATTATGAAGAGAAAGTTGAGGGGCAAAGGAAAAATGTGACGCTTTGGCTTCCAATCTTGGTAGATTGGGAGGTCAATCCACGGACGAGACGCCGTCACTTGAGATCTAGAAAATATATAAGTAAAAGGAACAGTCAGAGTAAGCTATGGCTATGGCAGAGATCGCTCAGGTCTCACTCTGATAGGACCAGCCCATCACAATCACATACAGTATTATGAGGATAGAAAGCTAAATAACTATCAATATATTCATTTATGTCTTATACTTTTTTATAGCATTTACTTTCTTACAGTGAAGAGGTTTCTGATGATGAAAATAGCTGCGATGGTGAGTGACACTGGAACTAGCTACACTACAAGCATATGACATGAAAAGGGTTTTAGTTCCATAATAATAATAATAATAGTGTATACCCATTGAAAACATATATTGGTGGTAATATGCCTAATTATAATGTAAAATTTGCAAAATAAACAAACCAAAACGTATACGAACACAGTAAAAAGACAAAACAACGAATCAAAGTCGCTATGTGGAAAGAACGCTTAAGTAAAATAATTATTTATAAATAAAAGAACACAATCCACCACATAGGGTGTACATTACTACATGAGCAAGTTAATCTGGTTCCCAAGCAAACTAATCGCACACATAACAACGCACTGTAGTCACGTTAAAGGAATTAGTCAATTTGGGAAGTCGGGGACGTTCTGGTAAATTTTAATAAACTCTACATGAATAAAGAAACTACATTAAGTGTCAAATGTTATATTAAAATCAAATTTGCAACTTGAGAAGATAATAACAATAGTACAAAATAAAATATAACTCACTAACGATAGTGCTATCGGGTAGGTACCTGTAAGCATAGCATGCTTCAAGTGACCCCTAACAATTACTACCCTACAAATAACCTACATTTATTGTACAAATAAACTAAGGAAATCGCAAAAGCAAGCAATTAATCCTATCGACAATGATTATATATAATATAATAAATATAAATATTTTAAAATTTGAAGAAGGCACAATAGATTTAAACAAAAGAGTACTCTTTTTGAAATATAAAAAAAATAATAAAATAAAAATATACAAAAAGACAAAAAGTAAGCAGAGGCTTTAAGCGAAACGTCAAGTTAATAATGCTTGATTAAAATTATTGATTTCAAATTTTAAAATACAGTCACAATAATTGACCTTAAAAAGATTAAATTTATGCAACAATTTACTTGCAACAAAACCTCTGTCTACTAAGAGTCTGTATAGTAACCTAGCTCTATCCCAAAAGTCTTCTACTCTGGTACAAATTTTACAAAATCTTATTAGCTGGGAATAAAAACAATTATAAGTTATTTTGCTATCAATATTACTATTAGGGAAAAGAAAGTTTATTACGTTAATATTAAAATCATAAACTTTGTGGTATATTTTAAGTGTGCAGTGTTCATTAACAATCTGTATATTTATATCAAGAAAATGTTCAACATAATCATTTACGTTACCTTGTGTGAGGGGGATGGAATTTGGATAAATTTGTTTAGCGACTTGATTAAAATTTACCATATTACAAACAAGAATATCATCAATATATCTACTATTATTACTTAACAATTTAGCAAGTGCTAATTTTTCTGGAATGTTATTTTTCTTGCTACTGTCAACTAAGTTTTTCATAAATTTAAATTCTAAAACAAGCAAGAATAAGTCTGCAATTAAAGGGCTAGCATTCCACCCATAGGAATTCCTAATATTTGTTTGAAAATGTAGGGCCCAAATCTAACATAAGTATTGAAAAGGAGGAATTTAAGGGCATCTTTAAGTTTAGTTCTATCAAAATATACTGAACTAGTGGGATCAAAGCTAAGTGACTCATTATTAAAATATGAATTAACATTTATGTAACGATTACGACTACTTTCAAATCTGTCAAAATGCAAATCTATAATAAAGTAAAGTTCTGATAATACTAAATCTAAAGGCAAATTGCTATACAAAGTTGAAATATAAGAACATAAGAAAATGAGTGTTCAGAAAGCCAATTGGCCCACGCAAGGCAGATCCCTGAGAGGATAGAAAAGTAAAAAACCATCACTATACTCTGTGACCTCATGATATCGCTGTCATACCCTTTTAATACCCAATATTTTTACAGTGTATGTGCAATTTCACAACAAAATGTGTAAGTTCTTTTGGGTAACATACCATTTTATTGAGCTTATGAAGTATCTGTAGCAATTAAAGAGGTCGACAAAATCAATTTATCCACCCATCGATCTTTCCGAGTCAGGATCGAAGTACTCCTAGCTCATTTTTGTATAAGCTGGCGAGAGATTGAGTTATCCTCATCTTAATTACTCAGTATTGCAATATTTGTAAGGTGGTAATTGTGAAAACATGGCATTAATATGATACCGAGACATACGGTATATTTATTCCCATTACTTATCGATAAATCAGCTGCTATATGATAAACTATTCTTAACTCAAAATTTCTTAAGCATCTATCTTCCCATAATCTATTTTCAGATCGTCAGTACGGTTTCCTTGAGAGCCACTCTACTGGTGATCTTCTTACATATCTTGCTAACTCCTAGTCATCCTCCTTTCCGGACTTCGTGAAACTTTTTCTATTGCGCTAGACATATCGAAAGCCTTCGATAGAGTCTCGCACAAGTCTTTAATTTCCAAAATACCCTCCTTAGGTTTCTATCCCTCTATCTGTGCCTTTGTCTCTAATTTCCTTTCAGACCGCTCCATAGCTGCAGTTGTGGACGGCCATCGCTCACTTCCTCAACCTATTAACTCTGGGTTCTGTCCTGTCTCCAATTTTCTTTCTAATATTCATTAATGATCTCCTGAACTGCACCTTTAGTCCTATCCACTCATATGCTGACGATTCTACCTTTAACTATTCGACTAGTTTTTCACTTCGATCCAGCATGCAATCACTCCAAAACAAACTTGACGAGGCAGAATGTCTATCTTCTGATCTATCAATCATTTCTGATTGGGGCAGAGAAAATCGGTTACTTTCAACGCCTCTTAGACACAATTCCTCCCTCTATCCCTCTATCTCTCCATCACAATCTTGATTATCAATTATTCTTCAACAATACACAAATCAACCCTTCATCTTCTCTCAACATTCTAGGTGTATCTTTTTCATCCGAACTTTATTGGAAACACCATATTACCACTCTTGCTAAAACAGTATCCCAAATGTTAGGTGTGCTCAACCGTCTCCATGGGTTATTCACGCCTGCACAGCTTCTTGCTCTGTATCAGGGTACAGTGCACTCATGTATTGAGTATTGTTTTCTTGTGTGGGCAGGCTCCATCCATACCGCACTTATCGAACGAGTAGAATCAAAAGCATTTCGCCTCATTATTTCACCTCTTACTAGTTCACTACAATCTCTTTCTGCACGCTACAATGTTGCATCTCTTTCACTCTTCTATGGCTATCACAACAATCAGTGTTCTTCAAAGCTCTCTCAGAGCATACCCCTTCACTTGCGGCGAATGCGAGTCACCTGCCTTGCAACATAATCTCACTCCTATTTTGTCCAACTCTCCAACCCAAGGATTGGCAAATTTTCTGTCTTTCTTTTACTCAACAAATGAACTCTGGAACTCTCTCCCTTAATCAATCTTTCCTTCATCCTATGACTTAAACTGCTTTAAACTTTGTGTGTCCAGGCATTTTTACCCCTACGTCCCTTGAATTTGGCTCTGTCACTCTTTTGGCTCTGGGGGAGACACTCGTTACAAGCAACCTGCCTTTCGTCTCCTTGATACACAGAAAAAAAACATTTAACCAGGCTTAATATATAGCCAAACAAACATTAGTATAAAGATGTAGTATTCGGTGGTACCTCCCGCCTTGTTTACACTACTCGGGATAATGTCTCCTTCTAATTTGACTATAATGGAATACAATAATAGCCCCCCCCCCCATGACTTATTGTCATCATCATATATATTGCCAGCTGGGGGCAAATAACAGAAAAAATAGCCGTCAAAATAGACGGGAACGTAATGAGCGAGCGCACGACCTATGTAAACATGATGACCTTATGCCCGGATACTACATCCTTCCCAATACTAGCAAGAGAAAATAAGGGTTACCAGTTTCAAGTTACGACGAGCGTTCTTCCTTCTACTGTGACATTAGTTGACTATTCTATTTTCAGAAGGATTTGAGGAAGCGAAAGGCATAAACGAGGCAATATTAACCACTCAAATTCTAACTGGCCCTTCCTAAACTGTATGAAATTGTGTAGCGATTGCCAAAGTAAAACGTAAAAAGGTATCATCACATGAATAACTTTAAAAAACAACTAGCTACCTACCCTCAATGTACGCCAGCAGTCGTGTCTTCGAACCAATAACCAAGGGCGAAGATCACAGCGAAAAGCACCATGTTCCAGTAGTCTATCCTGTGCATTCTGGGTCGTCTCCCTTTTCTTGACGGTTCCGGGATCCTAGAAAATTAATGCAAAATAGATTTTTTTTTTTTCCTGTTCTTGCTCTGTCTTGAGTCGGCTACCCCCAAAATGGGGATTGGGCCTGAGCATATAGATAGATAGATAGATAGAGATTTGATAAATAGCTAGGAAAAAACATGTACATCCCTAGATACTCGTGAAAACGCCAACAATACGAAGAATATCTATATATCTATCTATTGCCGGACGCCTTACTCCCCTTACGAGGGTGGCCATACACAGAATGCCCCCAAGCGGACCTATTTCCTGTGAGAGGGACAACCCGAGCCAGTTTATTGAAGGACTTACAGGATTGACCACTCGATTTACGATCCGTCCGACTCCGAGGCTCTCTGTGTATCTTGTTAGCACTATTTTTCTACAGTGGTCTTCGGCTAATCCATCCATTAATCTGCCTTACCTTTAGGTAAGCAGTACGGATTTGTATCAGGTTTACTCCCCTAGACAGGTTGCTAACCAAGGCTGACGAGTCCCACCCACCCGGATTTGTATAAGGTTGTCTCCCCTAGATGAGTTGCCGACCAAGGCTAACGAGTCTCATCCACCCGAAGAATATCCCACTAAAAAATATAGCAAAAGAAAAAGTGATATCCCAACTCAAAAATCAAGGAAATTAAAGAAATTCCAAGTGGAAAGCAAGACAAACAAATTTGATGAACTTAGACATTATATATACATACCATGATTAATTATACCACGGATTTAGTATACAACAGGAATAACATCAATGGGTCAGAAAATATCTTCCTATTTATGATGGGTCCTGGGGAAACAAAATCTAGACATCACCCCTTGTCCCCCCACCCCCCTTCCTCCTAAAAACAAAAACAACACAAATACAATAAAATAAATATATAAGAAATAGATAAATCAATCAAATATATTCAACGTTATAACGTTGAAAACAATTGGCATTTCCAAAATTAATCGATAGTATTGGTTAGTTAACAGAACAATAGGAAAACCAAGACTCGAGTAGGAGTAAAAAAAGCACACTCGACCAATTATCTCTAACGCTTTTTATTGGGACGCCTCCCGGGTCTTGGTAAGTTCAGGATCCTAGAAAGAGACATCCTCTAGAAAATTCCCACAAAGAAATATAAAGCACAATAGGAAACTGAGAAGATGAGGAGTATAGCCAACAGCTCATAAAAAGGCAATAGAGATATAATCCAATGACTACATTATGGTGTTCTAATTAGTACTACTCATGATCCAAAAATAGCCCCACAGACAGAGAAGCGTTATATGTATTTACTTAGTGTCATAATTCATCTACAGTTGCATATTTTGATAAGATAAATATTAATGAAGTCATATTGCTTGGTACTATGGATGTATGTATCGCACTATTTAGACCACCACGTCCACGTACAAAATGGCTAGCTTACCCAAAAGCGAGAAATATATTAGCAAGTCATCTCCATTGCACAAGATCTTCGTGATAATTAAATAAACTTAAGAATATAATTAAAGAACGCGTATGTAAAAACCTACTTTCCTTTGTTAATTCTGGGTATTCGCCAATAAGGGCTTCTCTCGGTAGCAGCCAGGGAATAACAAACTACAACCATAGTCATATACCTCTACTTTACATTCGTTCGAAACTTTTAGAACTATAGGACATGAGCAGCTTCGAATCAGACATTATGAATCAACTACCCTTGATCTCATTACACTTCTGGTATTTTTAATAATACCATCTGAGTTCCGACAACGTGTAGAACTATATTAATTACTCTCAAATTCAAAAGTTTGCCGAGGTGCAGAGAAGTAAATGACTGCTACTGCTGACATCAGCCAACCTAACCTAATTTAAGTTACGCTACTCAATATATAGCAGCATATAATTATACACTCTGTTCGTAACTATCCCGAACTGAATCGAATCTTCTTGTTAGTTATTAACCTAATTTACAATTCGGGGGTTCGCTTAGCTGTTCGAGACCAGCATGTGTGTCTTAAGCCGGTATCACACGAGCGCTTTTTCCCTCAACATTTATCCTCAAAACTGGTCTGGCAGCTTGTAAGGTAAACATTTAAAATATTTATTTTGCCTAAATTAAATTACCATGTCTAGTTTCCGATACCAGTGCAAACTATTTCAGAAATGTTACCAGAAAATGTTGAGCATCGAATGTTGACTATAAAAGCTCTCTTGTGATACTGGCTTTAAAGTGCACACTGCAAGCCAAATTCCATGGCACATTTTGAAACTTAGAACTGCTTATAATGCATATTCTACGCAAGTTACGACATTTGTCTCAGAGTGTACACCTTAAGACTTTTTTTTTTTTTTTTTTTTTTTTTTTTTTAGACTTGCATCTTGACCCATTCAGACACTATAGACTCTTGGTCGCTTACACCTACTTTACAACTCGAAAACACGGGATCTGGCTGTATTGCTGTTCGCCTTAACCCTTTCACGCTCATATGACGCAGAGGTT
Organism: Paralithodes platypus; assembly: GCA_032716605.1. Lineage (NCBI taxonomy): Eukaryota > Metazoa > Arthropoda > Malacostraca > Decapoda > Lithodidae > Paralithodes > Paralithodes platypus. Next base: position 30,596,358 of record CM064487.1, read on the forward strand.
GCCAGATTAGCAATAAGAAATAGAGTTCTCTCACTCTTATAATTACCTCTCCAAAATTAGTTTTCTGCCCACAGCTAACTCAAAGACAACTGCAGAGGTTGAAGTAACTAATCTAAATACCCCTGATGGTAGCAAAGGCTTTAAAGTATCCATAATAGGCTCAAAATTGCGTCATATGTCGGAGAGGGTTAATTCCACTTACATTGGACAAACTAAACGCCATCTCACCGCTAGGATCACGGAACATCAGGGTAGGTCTTACCTAACTGGATTGTCCTTGTCCAAACCTCCTTTCTCAGCTATCTGAGACCATTGTGAGTCGTCAAGCCACCCATTACAAACTAGTTATTTCAACTAAAAACAAACAAAATAATGTTAATGCTTACTAATTCGATTCAGTTAGGGACAGATACGGGAACTTAAGGCCAAAATGAACAGCCTCAAAACCAATATATTACATTGTTATAGTAATTTGTTGTTAGAGATCAATTAAGAAGCGGCGTGGTAATTCTGCATAACTACAACTCCTGTTATTTTAGATTTTATTTATTTTATTTTTGTATTTTAATGCTTTGTATGTGTGTATTTTATTGTTAGAAAGTGTGGAAAGCACTATTTATTAGCATTTGTATTATTAATTGTAATTCCGATACCTCAACAATCTAGGAGAGAGTTTGGAAATGTGGGGTTTTGGGTGGGGTAAAAATAGGGGTTTTATGAGAATAACTAAAAATATAATAAAGAAAATTGAAAAAAACCCAAAATGTTGAAATCCGAGCCAAGTTTTGGCAAAAGTTGGCTCGGATTTGGCCACTTTTCAGAGTCGAAAAAGGGCGAAATTGGACAAAAAAGTTGGCTCGGATTTCACCCTTTTTCTAATAAAGAAAACCCAAAAATTTGAAAAACCGAGCTAACTTTTGTCAAAACTTTGCTCGGATTTCACTGATTTCACGGGTGGAGTGGGTAATAGCCTTATAAAAATAGTAAACTTTGAGGAAACATTAGCCCAACCTAACAACCTTACCAAACCTATCCTAGTATTATGGGTGGGGGCTGCCGCCCCCACACCCCTGCTGGTTGGGTATAAAAGTGCTAACGGTAGAAATCCAGTTTGGGTGGAGTGAGAAATAGCCTAGGTTATAATAATCAAGTCAACTTTGAGAAGACATTAGCCTAACCTAACAACCTTACCTAACCTATCCTAGTATTATGGGTGGTGGCTGCCGCCCCCACATCCCTGCTTGTTGGGTAACAGTGCTAACGGTAGAAATGCAGTTGGGGTGGAGTGAGAAATAGACTAGGTTATAATAATCAAGTCAACTTTGAGAAGACATTAGCCTAACCTAACAACCTTACGAAACCTATCCTAGTAGTATGGGTGGGGGCTGCTGCCCCCACACCCCCGCTGGTTGGGTAAAAGTGTTAACGGTAGATATCCGAGCCAACTTTTGTCAAAAATTGGCACGGATTTCACGAGGTGGATTGGGTAATAGCAGTATAAAAATAGTCAACTTTGAGGAGACATTAGCCTAACCTAACAACCTCACCTAATCTATCCTAGTATTATGGGTGGGGTCTGTCGCCCCCACACCCCCTCTGGTTGGGTAAAAGTGCTAATGTGATCTATTGAAATAGTCGTCTAGGCTATTTATATCAATTGCGAATGAATAACCTTCATGGGCAAACAGCTTGGCCGTGGAATCTACGATGGGTTGAAGTTGTGCCCTGGGCCCTGGCCAAATCCGAGGCAACCTGTTGACATGTTTTTGTGTTTTGACTCTTAAATATTGGAACATTGGAGCCAATTGTTGGCAAAAGTGGCTGTGATGTATTGAAATTGTAGAGTTATTCCCCTACTAGGCTACCCAAAATCTTTCCCCCACCCAAAGCCCCGCATTCCCACTCTCCCCTACATGGTTGGGGTATCGGAATTTCAATTAACAATGCAAATGCTAATAAATAGAGTTTTCCTCACTTTCTAACAATATAATACTCACTGATGTAGCTGATCCGCGCATCTGTAGGGTCCCTTGAGTAAGGTGAGATCAACAAAAAATAATTACCTAAGACAGGAATCTCGTAATCAAGGAGTTGTAGTTATGCAGTTAACCCCGCCCGAATATTACATCTTTACGGTAAATTGTTTTGCTACCGGCCGTGGGATACAATAATTAATTGAGGGGGGCTGTGCCATCCTCACCCCCCATGACTTATTGTCATCATATATACTACCAGCAGGGTGCAAATAATAGCTGGCCATGGGATAATTTCGTAAACAAAAGCAGTCAAATTAGAAGCGAACGTAACTGCGAGCATGCGACTATGTAAACAAAGCTGACAGTAGGCCCGCCAACACCATAGTTAAACACCCCTTACATAACGGACCTAATTTACACTATCGCAATTGGGTGCTCCCGGCCTCACACTCTTGCTAACAAACCTCACAAGTGGATTACAATCGCACAACAATATGTAGATCCTTGACATAATGTGTGTATTGAAGTCATACCCAGTTTATTTATAGTCATTGTGAACACGCTACGTATTGTGTAGGAAAGCCGATGCGTAGTGTGGTGAATATTGCCCACTACCCGCGAAAGAACTCTGCAATGGTTATCAAATTAATGTGACTAACTGTACAGATGGGAAATTTAGTTTTAAGCCTGAAATATATACGAGAGGGAATATAGGTAAGTACACAGGAAAAAAAAATTACCTTTCTATCAATTACAAAGACGAAAAAAACTACGAAGCCTACCTTGTTACGACTGAGGTTTAAATATATCAGGGCTCTTATTCATTGGACTAGTAATGGCATAAATGCTACAACGGAAAGCGCTAGATCCAACCTCTGATGTATATTCCCAGTGAACAAAGAACACAAATACTCTCCAGAGTTCTATATGCAATAATAGGTTATCAAACTCTCAATAAATGTGCGTCTACTCTAGGCTTAATGTTATGTGAAAACAGCCTATTACTACCTATAACCGAAGGTGCTTGGTTATGGTATGCAAAGTAAGGTGGTAAGAGAAGTTACAGCTTACGTTACTTTAATCAATAAATGTCAGGCACTCCTGCATGAAAGAAAGTGCACTAAAGTCCTTCAACACCAACAAGGAATCTTCTTTAAATGTTAGATGCTATCAAGATGCTCGAATCGGAAATGGAACCCCAAAAAGGCTGGCAGCGGAACAATGCTCGAGCAGGCTATGCTCACAAAAAGGCAGGATATATAATGCAGTCGCGACCAAGAATATCCTAAACGCTACAACACTAATAATAATCGCCACGACAATGCAGTATTCCTATCAACAAAAAGAGCCTAAGTCGTTTGTGTCTCAATACATCAAACTAGGCTGCGAAATGCTTGTGTAATCATAAACGGGTATGCATAATAAGAGTAATTGGGTTAATATACTTAATGTCTACTATGACTGATAAAGTCTAACTAGAGTCAATGATACGAGATACTGGTGCGCATGACATGCCGCATAGCCTAGTGCAAATTTCAAGTCTGTGCGTCAAGTATTACGTTATAATGAAGGGTAGCTCTCTTGAGGAACCTTAATACCGAAGTATTAAGCGTTCTCCTGGCGTACCTCAAAGACAAACAACGAGCTTAGAACAGTGCAGAATGGTATAGGCAAAAAGCCCTCATTCGTGCATGCTCTATTCTCAATGGCACACAGACTAGAATGGACCCAATCAACTCCAGTTCTCAGGTATGTCGTGCAGCTTTTAATTAAAGCCAGCACCCATCGGAAACAAGACCTTATAGTATCAGACTACTAGTCTAGCATTATGTTATCCAGCAGAACACTAATAATTACAGAAAGCAGTACTGAACAATATGAATGCCAACCAATGCTTCGTGATCAACTTAGCTTAACAACTAACATACATGGGTTATATTAGACCTTAACGCACAATACAACTGGCCAGCATTAAGCTGATTATGCAGAGTTAACCAGAGGGGGTATAATATTAATAAAAGGTGGTGAAAGATATGGAAAATGAGAGAGATAGGCAGAGGAAAAGGTTCTCAGGTGCAGTGAGGGAGACAGATATCAAAGGGATAAGAGGGATGTGTTCTAGAAACCAGATCTGAGGGAGAGAGTGGCAAGAGAGCTGTATATAATTTATACAAGCACTAGCTCGCACCGCGTAGGCAAAGCGGTAACAATTCCTTCAGCCAATGCCAAAGAAGCAAGCCAAACATGACGTCACCAAGCATGGTAAAAAACTCCTCCAACCAATCCCCAAGAGGCCAGCCAGCTGTGACGTCATCGAGCATGGCAAAAAACACTGCGCGCCTCCTCTCACTCTGTTCTACTCTCTCTCTCTCTCTCTCAAATCCTATCATTACTACTTAATGATAAAACATATACTTTGCAATTAAATATATAAAGCCTTGACATGGGCGAAAACAAAGAGCCTTTCTGGACTGCCCATGACACAAGCTTTCATATGAAATAAAGCACACAATAATACATCAACTGTAGCCACATCCACTGCCCTGGCGATCCTAGCGAGTCACTGTAGGACAAGCCATGCGGTTCTAACGGAGTGGTTAACATCACACCCCCCCCCCCAAGATTTTTCTCAGAGGCCCAAAGCTCGAAAAAAATCTGATGGTTAGAACCCATGCTATATATCTCTACTTCCCATCACCCAGCGGCAGGAAAATATCTGGTACAGTTCTTCAACAAAACATTTTACAAAATTATAACCCTCCCCAACACAAAAGGTTAAATCATATGTAGTTATGCTCCTCAAGAGCGAGCTTCTCTAGCCCAGCATTCTGAGAGGAGTGCAACTCAGAATTACTGCTATAACATACTGAAAAAATTCAACTATCAAAGAAAGAGTTTTTATTTGATTTTTATGTTTTTAATTTGTTTATTTCGGCTGCACTATAGGGGCAAGCCTAGTTTTTTCTTCTATACCAAACGCTCAACTCCTGCTTTACGACCCAATACGCTGGGCTACAACCGCGAGCCAACAAGCACCAAGCGAAAAATACTATTCAAACTAAAGCAGGAAGCTACCCGTGTGTCAATCTACCCAGGATCATATACCCTTGAAAGACAATCTGCAACCACGTTGTCACAACCGGCAATATGGCGTATGTCCAGGCTATACTCCCGTAACACCAGCGACCAACCGGTCAGCCTCATATTCAGATTGTGAAACTGGTCCAAGAACTTGAGAGGGTGATGATCTGTGTAACCTACAACGCCCGGACAATAGGCTGGAACATAGACCTCGAAATGCCCAAGCACAACAGCCAGTAGCTCCTTCTCGACAACAGAGCAGCTCCCCTGGGCTGAATTGAACTTCTCCGAGCAGAAACTAACAGGATGCTCCAGCCCATCATCGTCCTCTTGCATAAGGACGGCACCAGCCCCCACACCACTAGCATCCGTTGCTAGTTGGAAAGGTAGGCCAAAGTCAGGGGCCCTGAGGATCGGGTGAGTGCACAACATGTGTTTTACTACTCTAAACGCCTTCTCACACTCAGGCGCCCGTTTGACTTTCTTATCCTTCCAGTTATCTTCCACCTGAGCTTGACTGTCCCGTTCTCCTTCTCCACCTTGACTGCTAAACGTCATCACAGGCACAGTGAGAGGCTCAGGGGGGTGCCTCACATACTCCTTCATGAGATTAACGTGACATAACTGATTGCGCTTACGTCTGTCTGGAGTGGTTACCAAGTAATCCAGGTCCGATAGCTCCTCAACCACCCTATATGGACCAGTGTACTTCGCGAATAAGGGATGACCTACAAGGGGCAGTAGAATCAACACCTCCTGACCCACGTGAAACTCACTGAGTTTAACCTTGAGGTCGTACCTGTCCTTCATGAGGGCCTGAGAGCTAGTCAAATTACGGCCAGCCAACTCCAGACTGCGCAACATCCTTTCTCGACTGTCGAGGACATACTTGAGCATAGAACAAGGTTTTTCTGCGCCCTCCCATATTTCTTTAACCATATGGAGAGACCCTCTGACACGGTGTCCAAAGACGAGCTCATTACGGCTGAATCCCAAACTTTCCCCAGGTACCTCCCGTGCAGCAAATAAAACATATGGCAGGCCAAGATCCCAACCTTCCCACTCTCAAAGCAACAACAACGAAGCACAGATTTTAAGGCTGAGTGCCATTGCTCTAACACACCCTGGCTCTCCGGATGATACGCAGATGACACAACCATAACAATCCCATGCTGCGGCATTGCTTGCACAAAGAGGTTAGAAGTGAAGTTGGATCCTTGGTCTGACTGAATCCCCTGTGGGTAACCATACCGGGAAAAATACTATAGCAAGTTTCGGACCCTCCGTCTTCGCTGACCCATTTCTCATAGGGTACGCGTCAGGGTACCTTGTTGCTACCGCCATGATGGTCAGGGGATACTTGTAAAAATCTCCCGACTGTGCATCACTGTCCTCCTTCAACTCGACAGCACCGGTACCACATTCAAGAACCTCCGGGTCTTCTAATTGCAATTTACGAATGTCCGAAGGAGCAAGCTTATCTAAGTGTTTGCGAAACAACTCATGCCGCCCTCCTACATTGAATTTAGCCTCCCGTTGCTCTCTCTCTCTGTATCGTTGCTGTCTCTTCGTCTTTTTAAGCCCATCCTCTGCCTTCTTAGTAACAGTTAATGGGTCTTCTCCAGACTCGAAAATCGGTCCTAATAATGAGTCCCCGAGAATGTCCGTTGATACTAAACTCTCAACCGCATCAACTTTCAATCCCTTCTCGGTACCTTTCCTCCGCTTGTCTAAAGACTGTTGACCAGAATGTGACTCCCTGGATGCAAGAGATCTGGTGACAACACATGCCATAGGTTGCACCGGACACTTCTCAACCCACTCCTGCTCCTCCCTACTCACGTCGGCCGGCTTCTCGGCAGCGACTAAGGGTGGAGCCTCAGAAGTAGGCCCCGCAAAGTCGTTGCCGAGAAGGAGGTCGACGCCCCCAACAGGTAACTTCTCCACAATTCCTACATCCAGGTCACGAGTCACACCATCAACTTCCGTCTTCATTCTTACAAGCGGGTATGACCTTGTTGCATTAACTCCCTGAACCACAACCACCCGCGCCGTATTTACAGATTTACCAGTGAAATTCCTCAACAGTGTTTGCGATGCCCCAGTGTCACGCAAAATTCTCACCTCATGTCTTCTACCCTCCTACTCCACACAACCGAGTCCCCTATGGTCACTAAAGGCATCACGGACAGGGAATAAGCCTTCCGGATCCTTCTGCACTGGCAGTGTATTTACCTCGGAAGAATTGCCTCTAACAAACTCCGATGTCCTCTTGAACACTCCAATGCCGTGAGCAAAAGACACGGCTGCCGGAGGAGGTCGACTAGGGCACTCATTTGCTTTATGACCCTCCTGGTGGCACTTAAAACACATAAATTTCGGTTTCGGCTTATACTGTGATGTAAAAGGCCCCTGACTTTTCTTATAAGGCGTGGTGTCAGGTTTGGATTCAGTTTTAGTTTCATTGCTCTTTTGTTTAAATGTGTCATTGCTACGGGGAGGGGGAGGATAACGGTCCTTAGCACTTGCATCGTACTTCTGTGAGGACCCGCAGCCCCGAATCAATGACAGCCGTCGATCAGCCATTTCTGCTGCTTCGACTAGAGTTCTTGGGTTTTTCTCCTTTAAGTTCAAAGTTAGATCACCGCCCGTGCTCTTAAAGAACTGCTCCAACATCATTAACTGCTTAATTCCATCAAATGTTGTTACCTTCTCAGATCGGAGCCAGTTCCCCATAGCATCGGACAAGTCCCGGGCGTGTTCCAAAAAGGTGCTATCTCTTCCCCCTTTTTTACACCCCGGAACTTCAAACGGTACGTTTCTGGTTGCAGTTCGTAAGCCCTCAGGACAGCCTCCTTGAGATCCTCATACACAATACATGACTCCAAAGGTATCACATCGTAGGCTTTAAGACCCTTGCCTATTAATCTAGAGGGTACAAGTGCTGCCCATTTATTCTCTGGCCACTGGTGTTCCTGGCACTTCTTCTCAAAGCGTGCGAAAAATTCTGTTACACCACTCTCATCAAAAACCGGAACCAGTTTCAATAAGTGCGAGAGAGATTGATCATGAACACGGTTACCAGCCCCAAGTCGCTGTCCCGTTGCCTCTACTCGCGACTTCTCTACGTCCATGTCGGCACAGTACCTAGTCGACTCTAAATCAGCTTGGATTTTTGCTTGACTGGTAATATGTCTCTCTTCTATCTTGGCTAATTCTAATTGCTGCTGAAGCTCACATGCCCTTTGTTGCTGCTGAAGCTTAGCTAATTCGAGCTGAAACAATAATTCTGGAGTTAACCCTTAAGGAGGTGAAGGTGCTACAATGTTTGAAATTACCGGTGGTCCCCACCCGGGGCAACCCACCCTGCCAGTCACCACCCAACTGTGGAAGCGTACTCGGGGTCGGCAACCTACTGGGATGGCTGGGAGTCGAGTGTAGGGGAAGCATGGCCGAAGGGCTCTGAGCACTCAACCCATCTCGCTCACCAGTCACCCTGCCCAGTACACACGTTATCAAGTTATCCCTGGTCATGCTGCTAGTAACCGCATGACCGATAGCTGTGGCCAGGCATTGAAGACTGTACCGATCCATACCCTCCAACCGCTCGGCAGTAACAGGCCATTGCAAAAATATCCTAGCATCCTCCTCACAGTTCACCTGATTAACCCTTTCATCATGCTGCTGTTCCTCAGGTTCGACATTACGTACTGTGTCTCCATTCTCCTCTGATCCGGTATAAGACATGATGCAAATATTCTACAGATATTTTCACAGCAATTGTTCCGAGGAACTTGCTTCAATTGTGCCGCCTCTCCACATCTTTCCCCGTAGAACTAGGGCAGCTGAGAGCGCCCATGAATTTACACTTTCTCCTCCACAATGCAGAACTTCTGCTTATCAGAATTCATTTATCCCCAGAGCTACTACTCTTTGGAATTCACTTCCCTCGAATTGCTTTCCACAAACTTACAATCAACAAATGTTTAAATCCAGTTGTTACAAACATTTTATGAATGGAGGATGCCTTTAGGCACATGGACCTTTTTGTTTTATCTGTGTTTTTCCTTCCTCCGTTCATTGTCTCTTAAAAAAAAAAAAAAAAAAAAATGCTCACAAAAATTTCTCACCTCAATATTCAGAAAAGAAGCACCCTAAACTCTTATACCTCAATATACACACAAAAATTCTCGGAAATACTCAAGGGCTATACTATGTTGCAAAACAAAATTATTCATGCTGATCCCCGCAAAATATTCCCCAAAACAACAACTGTTCCCTGCTAATAAATGTAGGTTCACCAAATCCTAGGTAAGGTCGCCATTTGTTACGACTGAGGTTTAAATATATCAGGGCTCTTATTCATTGGACTAGTAATGGAATAAATGCTACAACGGAAAGCAAAGCGCTAGATCCAACCTCTGATGTATATTCCCAGTGAACAAAGAACACAAATACTCTCCAGAGTTCTATATGCAATAATAGGTTATTAAACTCTCAATAAATGTGTGTCTACTCTAGGCTTAATGTTATGTGAAAACAGCCTATTACTACCTATAACCGAAGGTGCTTGGTTATGGTATGCAAAGTAAGGTGGTAAGAGAAGTTACAGCTTACGTTACTTTAATCAATAAATGTCAGGCACTCCTGCATGAAAGAAAGTGCACTAAAGTCCTTCAACACCAGCAAGGAATCTTCTTTAAATGTTAGATGCTATCAAGGTGCTCGAATCGGAAATGGAACCCCAAAAAGGCTGGCAGCGGAACAATGCTCGAGCAGGCTATGCTCACAAAAAGGCAGGATATATAATGCAGTCGGGACCAAGAATATCCTAAACGTTACAACACTAATAATAATCGCCACAACAATGCAGTATTCCTATCATCAAAAAGAGCCTAAGTCGTTTGTGTCTCAATACATCAAACTAGGCTGCGAAATGCTTGTGTAATCATAAACGGGTATGCATAATAAGAGTAATTGGGTTAATATACTTAATGTCTACTATGACTGATAAAGTCTAACTAGAGTCAATGATACGAGATACTGGTGCGCATTGCATGCCGCATAGCCTAGTGCAAATCTCAAGTCTGTGCGTCAAGTATTACGTTATAATGAAGGGTAGCTCTCTTGAGAAACCTTAATACCGAAGTATTAAGCGTTCTCCTGGCGTACCTCAAAGACAAACAACGAGCTTAGAACAGTGCAGAATGGTATAGGCAAAAAGCCCTCATTCGTGCATGCTCTATTCTCAATGGCACACAGACTAGAATTTACCCAATCAACTCCAGTTCTCAGGTATGTCGTGCAGCTTTTAACTAAAGCCAGCACCCATCGGAAACAAGACCTTATAGTATCAGACTCCTAGTCTAGCATTATCTAATCCAGCAGAACACTAATAATTACAGGAAGCAGTACTGAACAATATGAATGCCAACCAACTTCGTGATCAACTTAGCTTAACAACTAACATATATGGGTTATATAAGACCTTAACGCACAATACAACTGGCCAGCATGAAGCTGATTATGCAGAGTTAACCAGAGGGGGTATAATATTAATAAAAGGTGGTGAAAGATATGGAAAATGAGAGAGATAGGCAGAGGAAAAGGTTCTCAGGTGCAGTGAGGGAGACAGATATCAAAGGGATAAGAGGGATGCATTCTAGAAACCAGATCTGAGGGAGAGAGTGGCAAGAGAGCTGTATATAATTTATACTAGCACTAGCTCGCACCGCGTAAGCAAAGCGGTAACAATTCCTTCAGCCAATGCCCAAGAAGCCAGCCAAACATGATGTCACCAAGCATGGTAAAAAACTCCTCCAACCAATCCCCAAGAGGCCAGCCAGCTGTGACGTCATCGAGCATGGCAAAAAACACTGCGCGCCTCCTCTCACTCTGTCCTACTCTCTCTCAAATCCTATCATTACTACTTAATGATAAAACATATACTTTGCAATTAAATATATAAAGCCTTGACATGGGCGAAAACAAAGAGCCTTTCTGGACTGCCCATGACACGAGCTTTCATATGAAATAAAGCACACAATAATACATCAACTGTAGCCACATCCACTGCCCTGGCAATCCTAGCGAGTCACTGTAGGACAAGCCATGCGGTTCTAACGGAGTGGTTAACGTCACAACCTAAATTTGTATTTTTAGAAATAGTGACCTAAACAAAGGGTCTCTATTTAACGATTGAATTAGAATAGTGTTACTTGCTAGCCCGCTAGTCAAAATGAATAGACTGAACATATACAGACACCCATGCCCCCCATAGCTATTGTAGGAGATGCTGTAGGAGTGCATAATACATCAAACTTACCTTCCTTTTGGTTAACAGGGGGAATTCGTCAAACAGGAGGTGCTCTTGGCAACAGTCAGAGAGTAACAACATTAATGTCTTGTTCTAAACCCTCACCTCTTGTTTGTTACATACTAATTTCATAAATGAATCTCGTGAAGTTTCGAAGTAGTAGATATAGAAAACAGTACAATCGCCTAAAAATATCTGGCACACTTCAACATAATAAATTTGAAAGTGAACATTGACTGAGAAAAAACACTAACTCATCATGTACAGTCTGGGACTACAGTCGTGGTATGGATCTTCAGCCATCCATTAGTGCCCTCTGACGGTGGTATTCGAAATAATCCGAGATATAATGTTTTTGTCTCTCCATAGATGGCTCTGTTCGACACGTTCAGGTAGCGCCAAAAGTAAGCGAGAAACTTTCTGTTTCTCGGTGGATTACAACCATGCCAACTAGAACACACACACACACACTACTTCATTATCAGAATGCAACAAATATTAGTATGCTCTACAACTATAATTAATGTATAATCGAGTGATGCGAGTTTTATTCTTGCATAGGAAAATAATCAAAATACATGAGAATACTGTATTAAGACACCGTTCCGGATATTAATGATTAAATATAATATAATGGTAAAACTTAGCAATGTAGATAAGGCACACCGAGTATTCTAGCTTACTAGGGAAATGGTATATAGTGGATACAGTATACACAACTTTGTAAGTGAATGCAACACAAGTCTATAGCCTATTATAATTTAGTCATATTTCATGTAGGAATGATAAATACAGTTATTTTACACTAATTTGTATAATTATATTATACCTAGTGGATATTGGCAATACTATGACTTTTTGCATAAAATTATTGCTGTGACCTATTCCTGTATCTGTTTATTTCTCAAACGTTACCCAACTCCTCTGTCAGTGGTGGCAAGCAGATTGGACGCCCATGACAAATAACATTCTACACTTCACTAAACCTGGCAGTGTTCTTTCAATCATAATAGAAGGTAGGAGACTGCCTGTGTTCACCTGAGACTCGGCCACTCTACGCTCATACATGACTTTTTGATATCAGGGGATGTCCCCACGCTTTGCCCTTGTTGCCAGGTTCCAGTCACAGTCTTTTGATAGACTGCTCCTAGTTAGGCCTATTATTTACAAGGACACGCCAAGTTTCAACTCTATTTGGAGATCTAATCAGTTGTGAAGGGCTGTGAAGAGCGGTTGTGAAAGTCAAAACTTGTCGCGTCCATGTAAACAAATAAAGATCGTTTCCCACCAGGTGAGTACAATTCTCCATGCAAACAATCACTACATTGTGAGTATCTCTCCTCAAACTCGTAGGGGGTAGTGGGAGAGAGTCTTTATTAATTTAATTGGAGGTGCTTGGTGTTGGAGATTAATTAATAAAACAAATATATTGTAGTGGTTGGTGGGTCAATATGGGCAGCTTATATTACCCAGAGAGTCTAAGAAAACAAAAATGTAGTCTGTACATCTTGATTTTATGAAGATTCCTCTCGTGTAACAAGATATGCATTATTGGGCAACATGCTACAACAGGATAACAAGAATAGGGAAAATGTCTTAAAATCTAAAAACTAATGGAGCTAAGCACGAGAGAGGGAGTCCAACCCCGCCCACCCCCTTAAATCCAACCAATTTTAACACAACCTTCATCCAAATTAAAACATTCTATAACACGTCAGTGGTGGTAGATATGATATTGTCTCCTTATGTGGCTATTCCATGCCCGACATTTAACCCTTTCAGTATATCAGGACACATTTATTGACTTAATTCTGGCTCTTATTGGACGGTTTTATGCGGTTTTGGAAGTAATTCTTGAAAACCAAATTGTTGAATTATATTTCCATTAAACCTTTCACTCCAATATTCTTTCCCAAGCTGAATAATAGCCTCTACCTTTAGCCAAAAGAAAATGCTGAAATGCGTCCTCAAACACTGAAAGGGTTAACTAATCCATAATAATGTCCATTAAGAGCTTAAAGTATTCATCCTTTCAGCATACCATGACGCATTTTGGCATATTAGTATGGCTATTATTAGTATGTTTTATTAAGATTATAAATTATTTATTAGCCTTACACGTATAATTGAGGTAAATTGTGCCCCTTTAATATCTAAATTTCCTTCGTAAGCTGCATACAATCATCTAGTGATAAAGAATATATAAAGTAACTGAAAGGGTAAAGCCATACGTGATAATATATCTAACTTTTGAAAAAGCATTGAAATAACCAATGAACACTATAGGAGTGAATAATACATATAAAACAGTAGTTACAGGAGCAGTACAAATAATAAAAACACTCGCCGAAATTCTCGCAAAATGGCAGCGGAGAATTAGAACGGACCTGGGCGAGTTTTTAGTTTTTTATTCTTTTTACAGAATAATCGGATTCCATGACAAAAATACAGCGGACAAAGCTTCAATAGACAAAATCCCAATGGAAAAATCCCCAGCCCCTTATATGAAAAATTGACAAACCCCAGTCACCACCATCCCAGTTACCTAACGTAACGTAACCTAACCAAAGTATTGTGGAGTGTATAACATATAATGTATGGTTACAATCATATAAGTAATGTATTAATAGTTTATTTAGGAGACCTGGGTTTTGTCCGCTTTTGATGTAAGTGGTTGGGTTGCTGTCCACTAGGGTTTTGTCTATTGGAGTTTTGACCGTCCAGACTCCGTACAATCACGTATATTGGTTCATTACATCTCCGAGGTTGTATGTGCAGTGCAGTACTGTACAGTGTTCTCTAGAACACAAATTATCGCCTTAATTTTTCGAAACTATCATGAAGTTACTCGAATCTTCTTCATTCTTTACCTTATACTTACATTTCAAAGATTCGTTCGACTGTTCGAAGTTTCGTATTTAACCAGAATATGTGTCTTATAATGCTCACCGGGTGCACAAGGTGCTGGTATGCTACGAAATCATCAATGTGAGAGTGAACATTGCACGAGGGAAAACACTAAATGAGGGCATGTGGATAAAGCAATTTAAAACAAAATATTATATCAATGGGTCAGAATTGTTCATGCGATTTTACGCTTTAAAACACAAATCCTGGCTCAAATAATAAACTCTGGCACAGCATAATCGATCCTTTGAAATTTAACTAATAGGCAAAACATTAATGAGAAGATTTGATTAAGTTCCGGATATCTTCGCAAACTTAGGTTACAATTTATGTAGTGGCGGTCATTAATTCATACTTATATTGAAGCCTCGAACTGATTGAACGTAATTCCGAAATATTTATATTTGGCAAATCATTAATAAGCAGAATCAATTAAGTCAGAGTCGGTTTAGGAACTGTATGTCTCGGCATTAATGACCGTGATTGAACACAACTGGAGTGTGTAAGATTGAATTCAGAGTAGTTTATTATGCAGTTAAGGTTCATAATCAATTAAATGGACTATGCAAACTATTATCTTACGTTAATCACACCATGTTATTTATTTGCGCGACTGTACAACAACCTCAGTTAATCTTTGTTCGTCGGGATCCCGCAGCAGGCTTTCTTTGGCGGCTTGATGCGTGACGGTTGTGAAGACAATATTAGAAAAGACTTACTGTAGTATTGTTTTATTAGGACTACTCAAAGGGGTGAGGGGGCATTTGATGCTTAATTATTATTACTACATATATGATGATTTAGTTTGTTCCTTATAGACCTTTATCGACCCAAGCTTAAAAAACGCCCATGATACCGTATTTGATAGTTCTCAATATTTGGTTTCTATCTCACTGTTCTGTATGAAGAGGACAGATGTTTACCTAATATTCTTCTCTTTATCCACAGATGGTTGGAACTTGTAGATGTGTGCCACAGGGGCAGGTGTTCAGCGGAGTAGAGCTGATACATCTATTATCATAAACTATTCTACATTAACTGAGCAATAATATATTATCTATTATTTTCCTTAAGGGGGGTCACCAGCTTTTTTGTTATCTCTCTCTCCTTTTCCCTTGTTCCCTGGCTTGTGTCCATTCGGCCCCATTCAGCCAACTGTTTTAAGACGTTTATCCCCATCCAGGTGTTGATTTCTTCCTGGCGAGCGATAGCGAGCCAGCATTGTATGGAGAAATCCGGCTTCGCCGGAGAAATTTTTCTATCAAAAAAAGGTACAAATTTAACTTGCTGTCAAAACAAAAATATATATATGCTGGCTCGCTACCGTTGCCAGGAAAATATTGACACCTGGATGGGGGTAAACGTCTTAACACAGTAGGCTGAATGGGGCAGAATTGATGCAAGCCAAAGCGAGAGGGAGAGAAAGAGACAAAACAAAAAAAGCGAGGTGGGCTCCCTTAACTTAACCATGATAGAATAGGGCTACGAAATGACATTACATTTAATGGCAGATGTTAATCGCACTATATAGAATACAATAGGCTGTCTCTGTCGGGTTATAAAACAATACATTAATGTAGATGTGTGTTCGCAGCTCTTCAGAGTATGATTCGTGATTTTTATATTTCTATTACAGAAATTATACGGAAATAATAACAATGGAAACGCATGTGGTTCACTTACTTTGCTAAGGTGAAAAAAAAAACAATCATCTTACCTCTTTGAATATAAAATGACCAAATACAAAATAACTAAACTTGCTAAGTTTAAGGATATTCATACTTTCTGAAATGTTATCCATGGTCAAAAGCATGTTTTAGTAAAATAGTTCTGACTTACATCAAATCTATTGCACTTCATTAGTTCAATGGCTCCTAAGTCATTATGGTTACTTAAGATAGACCTGTGCAATTAGTCAGCTGATAAATAGCTCAATTTCCACATTGGCAGATGGCTCGACTAATAATTAGTAAGCAAACTACTTGCATTAGCGCTAGATTAATTGCCAAATAATATACCTAATGTTTGGGTAATTATATTTAGCTAATTAGGATATATGGCTGGACTAACTTATTGGATCATTAACTAAATATTGTTTTAAGGGGGGTTATTCTCACGTTGTATGCATATTGTACGTATGGGTCGTGTGGAAGTAAGTGTGTATGTATGTGTGGTTGGGGGTGAGGGTAGGTTTATATAATTATGGTATGTATATTTTCTAATTATGTAGGACCCATACACAATAAAATAATATAAATAATACAATACTAATATAATAAAATAATCCAGAAAATCTCTGCAACAGGAAAATATCATTCGATAGGGCAGTCGTTATGAAGACAAATATTGCCTTTGGTGTAACAGTGTTAGCTATGGAAGTATGGGTGGGTGGGAAGCGGGAGGGCGGAGTTGAACAATCCTTCCAGGATCCTGTTAAGGGGAGCATGAGGTCCCAGAGTCGAAAATCGACATTTGTTTGTATTGATGTACGATACCCGCTACTAATAGTATCACCCCTCAGGCAACATCCCATAAAGTTTCAACATCATATGACAATCTTGACTATTTATTTATATTTATTTTTATTTTTTATTTATTTTTATTTATTTTTTTTTGGGGGGGGGTCTTAGGTCAGCCTGGCCGGGCAAGGATTTAACTTATGCCCCAATGTAATTTGTAATTGGATTGTCTCAATAACCATACAAGTTAATGCAATGAAGTTTGTTTCATTAGAAAGAAAACAAAAATAGAGCTTTAATCTGGTCTAACGGGTATTTGATTTAGATCAGTAATACAGATTTCACAAGCAATTGAAGACTACCACCAAACTGTAAAGACCAAAACTTTGATGCTCGTTTTCTCAAAAAGTATATTTTTGGTAGTTAGGCCTATGTGGGTTTAAGTGGGATTAACTAAGCCAATTTGTTCAATGTTGATGATTTAGGTATAATTCGTTTCCTTATTTAAATTATAATATTTTGACATAAGGAAAAAATCATTGGAGTTCTCTTGGTGTATATTTCCACCTTGTTTTCCTGGTGGTGAATTATCGAATGTTTTAACGTAATTTGTAATTGTTTGTGAAATCTTTGTTACTGATCTAGACCATAACGGTTTGACCAGATTAATTAAAGCACTTCTCGTTCTCTTTGCAATGAAATAACCCCCATTCCTTTATCATGTATTGTTATAGAGTTAATTCAATTACTAAAAACATTATTATAACCCTGAAGCTCTAAATGTTGTTGTTGTTCCTCAGGCTGCCTGGCTGAACAGCCCCAAGGCCCCGAGCAAGGCCAAGGCCATTTCCGAGTGCCCCAACAGAACCCTCCCTGCCTACCACAATAAAGCCTGGGTGACCGAAGCCACTCCATGGCAGGGAGCTAAGGAGGGCGCAGAAACGCCCGGAAACCAAAGCCCCACCCAGGGCCCTGTGCCCCTCAGCAATTATGAAGAGAAAGTTGAGGGGCAAAGGGAAAAATGTGACGCTTTGGCTTCCAATCTACCAACCTCTAGGTTGGCAGATTGGGAGGTCAATCCACGAAAAGAGACGCCGTCACTTGAGATCTAGAAAATATATAAGTAAAAGGAACAGTCAGAGTAAGCTATGGGCATGGCAGAGATCGCTTAGTTCTCACTCTGATAGACCAGCCCATCACCACATGACTAGAACCCAATCCTCTCAGCATCAGCTAGGAAAGGCCCTAGAAAGCCGCCTTTGGTGGGGGGATAGCTCCCCTATTTCAACCCCTTTCGGGGTGGGGCACCCGCTCGAAATGTTGTTTTTATTATATATTATACTGCATATTCTTATAACAGTTTGATATCTTGTCAAACTTGTTGTTTATGCATGTTCAATACTGGGTCCAAATATGAAGCAGATAGATTCACTTTTATTTAATTTTCAGGAGTAATTACTGACCTCTTACTCCCCTTAATTCAACCAAATAAATGCGAGATTGTTTAGAATGTTATCAAACCTAGGTACAGTCGGGGCCAGCACATTTTGTCAAACATATCTGATAACTTGCTTGAACTACAATAACATTGCTATAATTATGAAATGTTGAACATTCCTGACCGCGAGTCTACAAAGGTTTTTGTTCCGGAGCACATTATTAATTATTACTAAGGTGGAAGCGTACAGTACATCCAAAAATATTATATATTCTCTTTCCAGTACATGTTCGAACACTCTTGGGGCAGAAAGGTGTAGAGTATATGAAAACACATTTTGTTGGACTCTGACACTGAACAAATTTACCAAGTGAGCATGTGGTTTGTTGAACTAGGATATTTTTTTTATAATTTGTCCACAGAACATTATCAATGCAGAGCTAAAACCAATTTAACAAACCTTAACATTATTTTGTATGAATCTTTTCTGAAAGTCAGATCTAAAGATAATACAGCAATAAAATTTAGATACATTCAGGCTACAAATACAGCATTCAGTAATTTAAGTCACCTCATTTATGACAAACTGCATTTAATCATCAATGTAATAGATCAAACGTTATGTCGTGAGAATTAATATGTGTATACTCCCATTACAGTCTTTGCATTGAGGCATTTCATCGTTTGGAGTTCGATTAGAGTTGAAATGAGTGTGTAGCGGTTATATTGGTGAATTATACCAAAGTACTTATATATCTAAAACTTGCCTTTCTTTATTAACACATTTGTCAACTGAACCATCTCTCGGCAACAGCCAGGGAGTAACAGGCTACACTTGTTTACTAAGCTACCATCTCCCATACTGTACACCCTAGGATATAAATCATGACCTTAAATGTTTAAAGACATCCAGAACTGGAGGGAATCTGCATTAATTATTTACATAATATGCACTTTTTTGCAGCTTCGTTTGTGTTGTTTGAGGTCTCGCATTGGGATACGATATTTGTCTTAATAGTGTGCGTTTCTTACTTTTTTTAACCCTGCACCACCGCTATACAGAAATAGACAAATACATAACATCAATAAATAAACATATAAAATATATTATGGTGAAGCTTCGAATCAGCAATACGAAGAGTATAGAGTTATTACTTAGGTCGATCAATATTTACTTTTGCAACATGATTAACTATTCTTTATTTTGGCAAATATAGTGAATTATACTCAACCTACGATTAATAGTTATAGGTTAATAGTCTGTTTTATCATCTTTGAACTTAAATTAGTTCTCCCCATGTTCAACTAAAATTCACGAGACTAATCACAATAAATTAAAAAACAAAATAAATTGTAGTCATTTATTTAGGTTAACAAGCGGTTTTTCTTTTCTTAGAATATACAGTATATTTCTAAAGTGGACCTTTGTAACTAATCGGAGCATAAGGCAGGTACTTCACAAATGACTAAAAATGTGTTCAATCTTTTGCGTGTGTTTTGAGGCAGGTCATAGATTCCATATTTGATGCTATACAGTACAATCTTCTTCAGAATTTTGCTACACTACTAAATATTATAACCTGAGAAAATGAACATCAATAAATGAAAATACTGACTCGGGATATGTAGTTAAAGATTTTAAAGTATTGCATGAACTTAAAAATAATGCAATTAAATGCATACCACTTATCACTGCAACACTACAGTCTCCAACATAAGTGTGGTTATTCTTAATGAAGTGGAGTACGGAAGGAAGATTAGTGTGATTGAATTAAGAATATAGTTTATGAGAAATCAGGTGAATTAACGACTGCATAACAAATGGCACTCTTTATTCAAGCACACATAGTTTACTTCTTCCACATCAAGTGGAAGAAAAGAACTTATGTTGGAGTCCTGCATATTTGAACATCATCCAATGATAAAAACAAAACATAACATAACATAACATAACATTAATACATTTCTAGCACCAGGCAACAAAGGCCATATGGCACTAAAGCAGGAAACGGATAGAGTTAGAAGGAAAGGAAGTTAAATATCGTTAAGGAGTCTGAGAGAGGAAAGGAAAGCCATTACGTGGTCAACGGAAAAGAAAGGGGACTCTGAGAGGAGATCGGCAAGACAAGGACAACGACCAAGGTAAAATAGAAAGGGAAAAGAATGGCGACGGGCCGAAGAAAAGAGAGGACAGTCAAGGAAAATGTGAGAAATAGAAACCTGAACACCACACCGGAGCAAAGAGGTGGAGGCGAGCGGGACATGAGGAAGGAGTGGGTAAGTCTGGTATGGCCTAGCCGAAGCCGGGCCAACGCAGTCTCCCAACGGCGAACACGGTGAGAGGGGTCAGCCCAGGCAGAAACGGAGGCCTTAACAGTGCGGAGCTTATTAGAGGAAAGAGAAGACCACATTGTTTGCCAGCGAGACAGAAGGAAGGCAGAGATAGCTGGATAATAGTCAGTGGCGGGAATAGAGAGAGAAGTTGATCGGACCGCCGCAGCGTCGCGAGCGAGAACATCAACCTGCTCATTTCCACGGACACCAACATGGCTAGGCACCCAACAAAATTGGACAACCTTTTTCCGAGCAGAGAGACTGACAAGCCAATCGTGGATGGCAAGAACCAACGGATGGACAGCAGGGAAAGACTGCAAGAGAAGAAGGGCACTGTAAGAGTCAGAAAAAAGAGTAAAGGAGGAAGAAGGAAAGAAGCACATGAGACGGACGGCAAAGAAGATAGCGTAAAGTTCGGCAGTCAGAACACCAGCTGGAGAAGGGAGAGAATACTGATAAGAACGAGAAGGAAAAAGGATGGCAAACCCGACGCCAGAATACGAACGGGAGCCATCAGTGTAAACCGGGGTAGAAGAAGAATGCTGTGTAAGGTGTACAAGGAAAAGAGAACAAAGAACTGAGGGCGGGGTAGAGGACTTAGAACAAGGAAAAATAGAGGGACACAAGGAAATACGAGGAAGGAGCCAAGGAGGACACTTACTGAGCCGGAGCGGAAGAACATGGAAGGGGAAAAACGAAGAATGAGAAAGTAAGGAATCCATACGAGAAAGGAAAGGGGGCCGAAGGCGAGAATGAGACAGAACAGGAACAGTAGGAAGACGAGAGGTCTGCAAGGAAGGAAACTAAAGCGACCGGGCATAGTACCGGAGAGAGAGAAGGGCCCGACGTCGGTACAAAGAAGGGACGCCGGATTTAGCATAGAGGCTTTCAACAGGGGAAGAGCGAAAAGCACCCAAGGCAAGACTTAAACCGAAATGGTGAACAGAGTCAAGTTTATGGAGGACTGCGTCGTAGGCTGATGAGTAAACCTGACAACCATAATCGAGTTTAGAAAGAACAAGGGCAACGTGAAGGCGAAGAAGGAGAGCACGGTCCACACCCAAAGTGAGGTGGGACAGGGTCTGGAGGAGACGAAGACGGTGCAAAGCAGCCACCTTAACAAAGGAAACATGAGCAGCCCAGTTAAGACGGGAATCAAAGACAAGACCCAAGAAGGTAGTCGAAGAGCGATAAGGTAAAACAGAACCATACAGTTCAAGGGAAGGACGCGGGATAACGTGGCGACGAGTGAAAGACAGCACAAGATTTAGTCGTAGAAAAACGAAACCCGTGAGCAGTGGCCCATGACGAGGCAGCCACAATCGCTGATTGGATAAGGGAGTGTAACGCAACAATATCCGAACCAGCCGCATAGATCGCAAAGTCGTCGACATATAAGGAGGACCTGACCGTAGCCGGAAGGGAAGAGATAATGCCGTTAATGGCTATGAGAAAGAGATTAGTACTTAAAACGGAACCCTGAGGTACACCTTCTATCTGAGGGAATAACCGAGAAAACGAGGAATTCACCCGGACACGAAAAGAACGAGAATAAAGGAAATTACGGATAAAGACGCCCATATTACCACGGACATGAAAAGAACAGAGTTGGCATAAAATATGATGTTTCCAAGCGGAGTCGTACGCCTTCTTGAGATCGAAGAAAACAGCAAGAACTGACTCATGGCGAGCAAAAGCAGACCGTTAAAACAGCTTGCATAAACAACTCGTCAAGACAATAGGGCGATAGTCTTGGGGCGAGAAACCCGACTTTTCAGGCTTAAGAAAAGGAATAGTAAGAGCAGAACTCCATGCAGGAGGGAAAACACCAGACGACCAAACCTTATTATAAATAGCCAATAAAAATACCAAAGCCTCAGTGGAAAGATGCTTAAGCATTAAATTATGGACGCCATCAAGACCCTCAGAAGTAGCCTTACAGGCACGAAGAGCGGAGAGCAACTCACAGGAAGAAAACGGGGCGTTGTACGACTCTGCCGAAGACAGAGTGAAAACAACTGGAGAAGTCTCTGCGACGGCTTTAAGTGAATGAAATTCCGGGGGGAGAGGAGAGCCACTACTGACCGAGCTAAAGTAAAGACCCAAACGATCGGCGACTGCCTCCGAGTCAGCAACAGACTCCCCATCAACATGAAGCACAGGAGAATGAGGAGGTAAACGCTTGCACGAAATCTTGCGAATGCGCTTCCAGACGGTCTGAACAGGAGTAAAGGACGTAATGGAGGAAACATAGGACACCCAACTCTGACGTTTAGCAGACCTGACTGTGCGACGGAGGAAGGCAGACGCCTGACGAAAAAGTATAAAAGAACGATCATGAGAGGGAGTAAAACGTTTACGACGAAAGCTCTTCCAAGAATCCTGTTTGACATGGAGAGCCAGGGAAGAGAGCCATGAAGAGACAGGGAAGGGGAACAGAAAGAAAGATCAAGACAAGAAAAAGAACGTGTTCTAGCATCAAAATGAGTCAGGGAACCAGTATTAAGGAGAAAGAGGTCATTACTAGTAATGAAAGACTAATTCACGACCACGTGAGGTAATGACAGAATCACCCCACAGGGTGTGCCTACAATTATAATCACCAAGCAATAAAAACGGAGGAGGCAGCCGAGCTAAAAACATGGTAAAAGAGCCAAAATCGACGGGAACAGAAGGAGAGAAATAAAGAGAAATAACAGTAATCCATCGACCAAGAAAAACCCTAACAAAGGTGCAAGGGAGGGAAGTAGGGCAGGAAAACTCTTCATAAGGAACAGAGTGGTGAAGGAGAATACAAGTGTCGGAAAGAGAATGAGGAGAACTGATAAAACGGTAGCCGGGAACAGGAATCGGAGGAGAAAGAAGAGGAGTTTCCTGGAGACAGACAACCTTAGGGGAATGGGAAGAGAGTAAAAAACGCAAATCGTCTCTCTGAAGAGAAAAACTGCGAAGGTTCCATTGCAAAATGGAAATACTAAAAACACTAAAAAGAAAGTACGAGAAAATAAGCTGTAAAAGAGAGAATAAAAAACGATATATACAAACACATATCAGAGAGGCGGAACAAAAACACGCCGAACTAAAGAGGATCAAGGGAGGAAAAAGAAAAAAACAAAAAACAAAAAGAGAAGAAAGGAACGGAAAAATCGAAGAAAACAAAGAAAGGACAAAAAAAGAGAAAACATCAACAAAAGTAACACACAAGGAGGAAGAAAACAGATACACTATAGACAACACAGACACAAAATACAGCAAACAGCGGGAAAGACGCATACATACAAGAGGAAAGAAAGAGAGACAAAGAACAAGAAAAATAAGAGCACACAGACTTATGGACAACGAAGAAAAGACTGATGAGGTTAACGGTGAGTAATAATGGAAGGAATGGGGGACGAGGAAGAACAAGGAGGGAAAGAAGATTGATAACCAGGTGGCATAGGGAGGCTTAATAGGGAAGGAGAAGAAGAGATAGGAGGGCTAGAGGGAGAGGGAGGAAGGGGAGAGGAGGGAGGGGGAAGGACGGGAGGATGAGGGTCGGGAGGATGAGGGTCGGGAGGATAAGGAACGGGAAGGAGAGGCCCGGGAGGGGGAAGGCCAGAGGAGGGAGGGAGAGTGGTAGGGGAAGGCGGGAGAGGGGTAGGGGGGAGCGTAGAAGGGATGGGATGAACGTCGGCAGAAACGGAAATAGGCGGTGGATGAGAAGAAAGAATGTACTCTTCAATCTTTGGCAAAGATTCAAAGGATAAGTTTAAGGAATTGGGGGGGGGGGGGTTGGACACAGGACGAAGAAAGAGGAGAAGGGGGGGGGGGGGGGGGGAGGGAGCTTTTTCTTCTTCCCACTGGGACTCGGGCTCCGCACACTGTGGAGGCGGTCCCTGCGTTTAGAAGAGGAGGCGGGAGAGGAAGAAAGGGAGGAACGGGGCAAATGTTTCGAAACTAGTTTGGTAGAGGAGGCAGGAAGCCGGGAGGGAATCTTGGAACTACGAGACAAGGACGGAGGAAGAGAACGAGGAGGCAGCGTCGGACGAGAACGCTGGCGGATGGGGCGTTGAGACAAACCGGAAGAAGTGGAGCGAGGAAGAGTAGTGGAAGGAGGGGGAGAGGAAGTAGGAGTAGAAGAGGTAAGAACAGAAAAAGAGTTAGATAAAGGGAGAGAACACGATGAGATAGCCAAGGGGATGGGGGAGACAGAAGAAACTGAAGCAGGAGAGGAAGAAGGATGAGAAGAAGGGACAGACGACGGAACTGGAGAAGTAGAGGGAGAGGAGGACGAGGATGATGGAGGCGCAACGGGGGGGGGGGGGGGGAGCGGAAGAAGCGGACGAGACGGGAGGGGGAGATAGAACAGTTGAAAACGGATGAGGGGAGAAGCCCAGGCGGCGAGCTGCCTGACGAGCCGTAGGATGAGTAAGGCTGTACAATGTCTTAAGGATCGTAACTTCAGACTCTAATTTGAAAACGGGACAATCTCGGGAATCAGCAGAATCGGAGCCCTGACAGTTTAGGCAGCATCGTATCGGAGACCGGCAGTCACCGACGAGATGGCCAGATTGTGCACAGCGTGGACACCTAGGGCAGTCGGGAGCGGAAGAGCGACAGTACTTAACAGGATGCCCAAAGCGCCAGCAACCGCGACACTGCTGAGGACGAGGTAGGGACTCAGTGACGGGCAGGCGAGTACCGCCGACAATAACGTGAGAAGGGAGAGACCGACCATCGAACGTGATTTTGGCGATATTGGCGGGATGGCGGCGATTGGTGCGAGGTGGGATGGTGTAGCAGACAAGACTAACCACAACATGGTCTTGAGCAACAACAATAGACTTAATAAGGTCGGCACAGTCTGCGAACTGCCGACCACCGAGACGGATGGAAGGAGGGATCAGGACGGTACCCGTACAAGAGTTCAGTCTTTGGTCTTTAAGGGCTGGGATGGAAGTTCCGGAGAAGTCGACAATGGATGACATAGCAGCAGCCTGAAGTTCGTTCTGGACCGTAACGAGACGGGAGTCATCATGGCGGGAGTAGAAGGTGACATCCCTGCCCACCTGCTGAAGGAGACGCAGGTGGAACAGGAGGTCATCTCCGGCGAGAGGAGCCGAGGCGGGGACTGAGAAGAACTTAATAAAGTCAGCATGGGCAAAGAAAGAGGATAAAGGGAGAACAGAAAAACGAGGGCGGGGAGCGGAAGTAACGGGAGGAGAAGGAAAAGAAGAAGAATGTGGAACGGGCGGGAGATACGGTTCGAAAGTGACTACACGAGAGGAAGGGGAAGAAACAGAGAAAGTGGAAGAGGACGAGGGAAGAAGAGTGGAAGAGGAAGCAGAGGAGAGAGCGAACGGACGAATGGAAGAGGGCCCATCAGGTAGAACGGAGTGGGACATGGACGAGGACAAAGTGGCAGGAACTGAGTGAGCGGCTAGGAAGGAAGCGAATGTAGAGGAGGTAGACGTGCCAAGAGAACTCGACACGACTAGGCTCGGAACTGTAGGAGGAGCAGAGGTCGAATGGACGGTCACAGACAGTGCATGGGTCGGTAAAGGACCCGGTATAGTGGTAGCCAAAGATCTACCACCAACTGAGGAGAGGACGGGCAAGGAAGGAGAGACAAACACATCAGCCATATAATCGTCAGCGCCTGTGATCGAAGATCCAGAAGAAGGCTCCTGAAGACGAAGGTAACATGGTTCATCCGGGAGAAGCTCCACACCCACCACGGAGCCACAAATTAGAGGACAAGGTACATGCCCCAGGAGTCAAACCCGGATATACACCCCGACCCCCTGTGCCTAATGGGCGGTCAACTCGTCAGTATCGGGTCCAGCACAGAGGGCGAGATTTGACGATAAAAGATTCCCCTCGTGCGGCACGTCAGGTACTACAGTTCTACGGGTGGAAGGGAACGCCGTCCACATCCACCCTCCACCAAAGCATAAAGAATAGTCTAGCCGGCAACGATAGAAGAAGGTGAAGTAAAGAAAAGGAAAAAGGTAGAGAGGGGGAAAAAAAAAAAAAAAAAAAAAAAAAAAAAAAAGGTACCTCGCAGGCTTCTGGAAACCAACGAGGAGGGAGGTCTTAGCCCACGAGGCCGGCAGGGCCCCAATCCTAAGAAGGGCTGTGGCCCCCCCCCCCGACGAACAGAGGCCACCAGCCACGCTTCAAGCCCCGCCACCACGACAAGGTGGCTCCCTAACGGCGGGGTGATAAAAACATAACTAGATATTAATTTATTAATCCCAGGAATTTGATCAGCATTGCCCAAACAGTGTATCAACATAGTTCGGTGTTTCACAATGATTGTACTTTCAATTTTATTTTTAGAAATGCAATTACTTACAATCTACCTTATTTACTTTTCATTATTAGGTAATGACGGTGGTATTTATTGTATCCATTATATGTGTGGTATGTACGTACATTATGAAGAAGACGAGAGTTTCGATTCCAATTAACATTCGATATTTCTTAGTTATTGTTTATATTTAGATTTAGTTTAATTTCACTTTTTGGCTTCTAACATCTCCAATATTAAATCAAATCGTTAATGGATAGCCACAATAAAGAAGGAATGCGTCCTCAAATGCTGTTATCTAGTTACAGGATAAAACCAAGACATCGAAATAACTTCATACACTTGGATTTCCCAAGCCATGAGAAAAAATATTTAAAGGGGTAACCAAATAAAACAACCACTTCAGGTTATGATAAAGGGTTTTCATAGTTTTCCGTATAACATTAGAGAATCATAATTAGCTCAGGATGGACCTCTAGATATTGGAAGGATACACATGTTACCAATCAACCCTTAGACTCACTTATATCCTTCCTAAAATGCATGAAGCTTTCTAACTATAACCAAAAATTAGTTAATCAATGCGTTGTACTATGCTGAAGGGATACAATCGGTCTTCTGTTCAAATATATGATCATAATTAAACTTTCTAATCTGAATAAATATTCAGGGCTAGTTTAGGCCACCATTGCACTGTATTTTCGATGAAGTCAATACAAACTCATCCCCATTCTAGTGTAAACTCTACAATCCAAACATACTTAATCAACTCCGTATACAATGACTCATTTCTGCATTGCATTTTGACTGGTAATATATTAGGTTATTACCCACTCCTTCCTAATGTCCCGCTCACCTTCGCCGCTTTGCTCACGGTGTGATGTTCAACTTATCTCACATTTTCCTTGACTGCCCTCTCTTTTCTTCGGCCCGTATGCGTAGTTTTTCCTTTCTCTTTACCCTTGGTCGTCGACCTCTTCTATATCCTATCGAGTCCCCTTTCTTTTCCGTTGACCGTGTAATGTCTTTCCATTCTTCTCTCAACCTCCTTAATGATATTTGAGTTCCTTCCCCTCTAACTCGATCTGTGTTTTGCTTTAGTGCCATATGGCCTTCGTTGCTTGGTGCTAGGAGTTTATTAATGTTACGTTATATTAGGTTATTCAATTTAGATAGGAATTTAGAAAGACAGGGTTCATTGATATATATTTGACCCACTTGATTAATAGAGGGCCTTACCAAGATTAGTAAAATCGGCTGATGGCCAAAATAATGAAAACAGCGACCAACATGATTATGCCACACCTAAATTAAAGTCAAATAAGTACAACTGCTCCCATTGTATCACATTTATCTCTAAATAATTTGACATTAACACTCTTAAAACTGAGTATGGTCTTTATGAACGGTAATTTTTTTCTCCCTCTTAGTTTAGCGAGTTTAAGGCATTTAATTTAATTACTTTAGCAATTATAAAACGTTGCACCCCATCAGATTTCTATTTTTTCTGGATTAGCAATAGCGAGACTGCAAATTGGGAATAACAAGCCTTTGACTGAAAATGTTGTTCGTCCCATTATCCATAATAGCTGGAAGGGGGATCTGTGTGCGTGTGTTTTTTTTCCTCAGTTTGTTTAAATCTTGTTATGCT
Organism: Paralithodes platypus; assembly: GCA_032716605.1. NCBI lineage: Eukaryota > Metazoa > Arthropoda > Malacostraca > Decapoda > Lithodidae > Paralithodes > Paralithodes platypus. The sequence goes on from CM064487.1 coordinate 30,624,812, forward strand.
TCTTGCATGAGGAACATTGATCAGCTTTTATAAATTTATATAAATATTTCAAGAATTATCTATATCTATTTGTCCAATATCATCATATAGTTCTTCAAACTTCAAACATGTGTCCATCATATCTAAGAAAATACCAATCATGAAGAGAGAATATTATTTTCTCAAAGGCCAAGGTTAAACAAAGGTCTATTTATTATTTCACACACTCTTCAGTAAAATTTTAAGCTCGCGTATGTTCTCTTGACACATGAGTAAATATTAATATAATGTTAATAAAGTTAGAAATAACGGTCTACCAATAAAAGATTTTCCCCACAACGTGTGTTCCGATTTGGCTTTATAATCGACAGGCTTCATATAATTACTAAATCTAGGTCAATTTAAAGTCAACGGCCAATTTAACCAGTCTCTTAATAATTATGCAATTTACATTTATATTTGAATTATTAACTTTCAAATGCATAATGCAGCTATCAAAGCAGAAAGTCAAATATAAATAATTAACGAAATTCATAAATGCAACTATTGTAAGTTTTTGCTTTATACCTTCACAATACATTGTATGAACCATATTCCCTAATAATTGGTACCATGAAAAGTTATTACAGCAAATCGATGTCGCTGGACTCTTGAATTAGGGACTGAATTATTATGCACAAACATTCAGATTAACTCCGTCAACACGATGACGCATTTTAAGCTTTGATTCTGGCTAAAATTAGAAGATATTATGCAGTTTAGGAAGAATTATGTTATTCAGAGGGTTTATTAAGATTGTACGGACCCCTTTGTGTCCTAGAGCTGGCAGATTATTATCCAAAGAATGTCTTCTAATGGTAACCAGAATTATGCAAATTTAGTTATAGTGCTGAAGGGGTTAAAGAAATAGGGTTAAGAGATACATAACATTTAACCATTTAGTTTATTTTGTCATCTGTCAAGCTTCATGTATTTGGTTGAAATTGTTAAAACAAATGCTAAAATCAGATTTAAAATATTGCTAAGGATGTTCATACTTTAAACATGGAATAAGTAACTAAAGCGTTGCATCACTTAACATAAAAGGCTAGCTAAAAATCTATAATTTGATATTTTACAAGCATTCACGTCAACTATTTGACAATGTATGTTAAAATACACTTTCATATGTAACACATCTTCATACAATCTTAAACTTCATTTGATAAGACTGGTCTTAATGTAAAATAATGTTATCAATGCATTTAAAATCAAAACTAAAACTTATTAAAAAATATTACACAATACTACTGGTGATCATGAGTGCGGTCAGTAACTGTCCATTGCAGGGAAGGACACTTAGCTCCAGTTCCTCCAAGCCTGTAAGATAATAATGAATAATACGGAAAATGCCCAAAATAATCATGCAACCGTTAGTTATTAGGACTACTAAAATTACTACCGATATTTTGCTTTGTACTAAATCAAACCCCGACCGACTATGGACAAGCATACAGACATTCTGAGAATAGCTACATGGAACATGAGTGGCATGAATGATGGCACAAAAGAGAGGTACTGGAAGTGTTAGTGAATGCCAGGCTGGATGTATGTGGAATGACTGAGACCAAATGGAAGGGTACAGATGTGAGAGAGTGGGAGTGTGGAATGGGTGTGTGTGCTGGAGTGAGTGAGGGAACAGAGAGAGAAGGTGCGAGTTTGTTTGCAAGTAACAAATGTAAAGAGTGTGTAAGAGAATATGGGTCTGTGGGTTCAAGGATTGTGTGGGTGAGAATGAAAGTAGGAATACAAACGTGGGTGATTGTGTGTGTGTGTATGCTCTGACAGAGGATAAACTTGTAGGAGAGAAAGAGGAGTTCTGGGTGAATGTGGAGGCGTGCCTGGATAAGTTTGACAAGAACGAAAGAATATTTCTGATTGGGGATATGAATGGTAAGGTGGGTGATAGAAAAGTTGATGGAGTGGTGGGGGGTACCGTCAGAGGTGAATGGGAATGGTAGTGCACTTGTGGATGTATGTGTGGGGAGGAGGTTCTGGATAGCCAACACCTTCTGACACAATGATACACAGGTACACATGGAAAGTGGTGTGGACGATAAAGGATAAGACAGTGGAGGAACGAAAGTCACCGATTGATTATATACAGTATGTGTGGATGAAAGAATGAAAAAATCTGTGATGGATGCTAGGGTGTATAAGGGTATTGGAGGGGGTCTGTCTGATCATTATGTAGTAGTAGCTAAGGTTAGGATAGGATACAAAAGAAGTGGGTGAGGAGAGCTGGAGGGAGGCGAGAGGAAGGTGGAATGGTGAGGAGGGTGGAGAGGCTACAGGAGGAGTACAGGAAAGCAGTAGAAAGACGACTAGGTGAGTTCGACCTGGAAGATATGGAGGAAGTGGAAGAGATAAGCAAGGTGTTTAAGGAAGAGATCTGTGCAGCATGTGAGGAGGTGTGTGGAGTGAGGAGAAGAGGGAGGGGAGTGAAAGGTACAGAATGGTGGACAGAAGAGGCAAAAATAGTTGTGGAAGACAAGAAGAAAGCGTATAGAGAGTGGTTGGGTAGTAGAGGGAATGAAGATTTGGAGAGGCAGAAACGAGCGAGGTACGTGGAGAGAAAGAGTGGTGAAGAGAGTAGTGAAGGAAAGTAAGAGAAGAGTAGATGAGGAACTTGGAAGGAATCTGAGTGTAAAATGGAAGGAGTGTAAGAAACTGTTCTGAGCAAGGGAAACAGTAAGGGTGTGAAAGATAAGAATGGGAGAATGCTAGCCGAGAAGCAAGAGAGTCGAAAGATGGAGGAAGTACTTCAATGAGTTGCTAAATGTAAGGAATGAAGAGCCAGCAAACATAGATGGATATGGTATGGGAGGGAGAAGAGAAGTAGTGGAGGAGGTGGGAATCAGGTCAGAAGTGTGGAAAGCTATGAAAATGAGTGAAGTTGGGGAAAGCACCAGGAACAGATGGAGTGTGTGGGGAAATGTTGAGGTATGGTGGCGAGATAGTGATCAAGTGGGTATGGAAAATGTGAAAACTAGCATGGGAGAAGGAGAATGCACCCGATGACTGGAAGACTGGCATAATAGTCCCCCTTTATAAGGGCAAAGGGAGAAGAGGAGTGTGTGGTAACCACCAAGAAAAATGTCTTAAGCGTGTACAGTAGGGTAGTGATTGAGAGAGTGAGAGTGAGAACGGAGAAATGGATAGGCGACGAGCAGGGAGGTTTTTAGGAAGGGAAGAGGATTTGTAGATCAGATTTTTACCCTGAATTGTGTTTTAGAGAAATATCTGGAGAAGCAACAAAGGGTGTATGTTGCCTTTATGGACTTGGAGAAGGCCTATGACAGAGTGGATAGAGAAGGCATGTGGAAAGTACTTAGAATATACGGAGTAGATGGCAAGTTGCTGAAAGCAGTGAAGAGCATGTTTGAGGGTGAAAAGGCAGCAGTACGTGTGGAGAATGAGCAGAGGGAGTTCTTTGACCCGAGTGTTGGGTTGAAACAGGGGTGTGTGATGTCCCCGTGGTTGTTTACTGTATATATATATGGATGGAGTCATGAAAGAAATACTAGGAAGAGCAGTGGATGTTGGTGTATTGCTGAAAAGGGAGGGAAATGAGTGGAAGCTGCCTATACTGCTGTTTGCGGATGATGCAGTTCTGATAAGCGATAATGAATGCGAGTTGCAGGGTCTGGGAAATGAGTTTGGAACAGTGTGCGAAAAACTTAATTTGAAGGTAAATGCGGGGAAGAGCAAGGTTATGGTCTTCAAAAGGGGTGAAGTCACAGAGCGTGAGGTGAAGTTGAACAGTCAGGCTATGGAGATAGTCAGCTCTTTTATGTTTCTGGGCAGTGTGTTGAGAAAAGATGGGACTATGGATGAAGAAGTGCGGGAGAGGGTGCAACAGGGGAAGAGGGTTGTAGGAACGTTGAAAGCAGTAACAAGAAATAGAGTGGTCAGTATGGAAGTGAAGAAGTCCTTGCATGACAGTGTGGTAATTCCGACACTAACTTACGGAAGTGAAGCATGGACGTGCGTGAAGAGACTCAGACCAAGAGTGAGAGCGGTGGAAATGAGTTACTTAAGAAGTGCGTGCGGAGTTACATGGAGGGATAGACAGACGAATGAGGAAGTAAGAAGGAGGTGTGGTGTGTATGTAGAGGTTTTTGAAAGTGTGAAAAGGAACAACTTGAGATAGTTTGGCCATATGGAACGTATGGGAAGCGAGAGAATGACTAAGAGGGTGTACGAGAGCGAGGTGGAAGGACAGAGAGGGAGAGGTAGACCGAAGGAGAGGTAGACCGAAGGAGAGGTGGAAGGATGGAGTGAGGAAGTATATGAATGAAGGCGGTGCTGGTGGGAGGAGGTGCATGGGGGCGGTTCGTTCGTGGCCACCCCTTCGGAGATCACTGCGTCAGGCAATAGATAGATAGACTAAATCAATATTGATAATACTAAAAGTAATAACATTCGGAGCGTTTCATTATCATAAGTGCCATTTCCGAACATCAGCGGATACAGTAGAGCAGATATTACTTAACTATTCAATAATCCTAAGTCTTATACCTTAATTTAAAATTAATTCCGCATTAAAAGAATGACATGTATAGATTCTATAGTTGCAGTGCTCAAAAGGTAATCAGTGTTTTAACCCTCTCAGTACCTGTGCCATCCTTTTAACATTATTCTGGTTACCATTAGAAAATGTATTCAATTTAGAATGGGACTAGCAATTAACGGGCTTAAAACCATCTCACGTAGCTATTACAAGTTATATTCAGTAATTATTATAGGAGAAGGGAAGAGGAAAGTACGAGAGGTTTTTACTTCACTTAGACATAGGACGTGGCCTCGATAACAGGCCCCGGACATTATCCTCCCGACTTTGGGGGAATTTTCTCTGTAATATTCTACTAATCAATTTTAAACAGAATACATATCCTGTGGCTGGATAAAAGCATTTTAAATCCCCCTTACCTATAAGTATCAACATTATATTTATTGGTATGAGGATATACGGTGGCAGCATTTACTATTACTTACATAAGAATATAATAATGAAGGAGGTAAACCAGAGTCTACATTCAACCAGAGAATCTACCACATTCTATCAGAATATTAAATCAACCTAAATATATAAAAAAAAAAAAATCTTAACCCTTTAAGGTAACAACAAACAAAAGTTCCTTCACTACAACAGACCCTTCTTGAACTGCACAAAATCTTCTATGTATAGCTAGAATAATATTATAAAGACGTCGCCTGTACAAACTGAGTTAGAGAGGCAGGTAATCTAAACAAAAGTAAAGCTGAAGAATTTCAAACTTTTACATAATTAAATAGGCATTAAGTTATATTCAGCTTAACCCTTTGAGGATCATGACGCATTTTAGTGTTTTGGGGCTATTATTAGGCAATTATATACAGCTTAAGAAAACTCTAGCAAGATAAAGCTTAAGTAGACATCTATAACCTTTTTACTCTAGCAGATCACTCAGTTACTCAATAAAATCTGCTAGTAATAGCCAGAATAAACAGTCATAACGCCTCAAGATCCACATGTTAAGGGTTTTCGAGTGCCAAGGGTTTGATGCAGATTTGACTCTTTTAGATATATACACTAAATATGTATTGCACCGTAAATATAGCCATGTACAATTTAATAATCATTAATTCTAAAATGCTATGGGAATATAAACTATCATGTCTATCTGATGACATGAACCTTTGTTTTCTAATTTCCCTCGGGCATCTGAATAACATTAGTTACTGGATTATCAGCAAGTGATCGTAGTCATATTAATTATTATTTTTGTTTTTTTAAATATTATTATTTGTTGTTATTAATATTACACTTTTTATTGTTCTGTAATTCTCGAGCCATATGTTCTGGTAAATTTGCCTCTTAGTACCCCTTAAAACTAAAAAAGTGCCTCCCCGGATATCTGTTCAGGCTATGAAACTCACCCCAGTTCCCCCACCAAGCAAAATGTTTATTTGTTTTTATTTGTTTTTTATTTTTTTATTTTTTTATTTTTTTCAGCTGAATATTGTTCCGGCTAAAAGCCAAAAGCAGGATCTCTATCGCTTGCTATAGGAAGGCAATAAGACACCTGAATGGGGGCGTAACAGCTACAAATCTTCAATCTAATGAAGCAAACTCTTAAATTATTCTGGGGAAAGGTAGTTTCAAAAAGACAATTCACGACTGGACAGTTAATCAATATACTAATTATTATCTCTCCGGTTCCTAGAGGGTATTTCCAAGCACAGTAAAATAGTCTGTAATGCAGTTGAAGCAGTGAATCTTCTGAATGTTCTAAGACATGTTCTCATTTTGTTCTGGATATGTTTAAATAAATTCAATAAGCTTATGGAAGTCAAAGAGTTCATAAGAGATGGATTTTACCATCTTGGTTACTAGGGGTTCTTCCTAAGCTTCAAAAAATCGGAAGAACAGTCAAAATAAACTAAATATAATGAAGAAGCTTCATTAAATATAGAAAGAGTAGTTATACTGATGTTTTGGACCGACAGTTAGCCCATCGATCTGTTTAGGCCTAATAGGTCCGGTAGAGCATATACATCATTGCTATATATAGCATTAAGGCTGAAATGTATTATAAGGGAGAAAACAAAAAATGCTAAAATACATGTATAGGCCTAGGCTACTGTAAAACAATAAGTTTTTCAGCCAGTACCCAACCAGCGGGGGCGGCAGCCCCCACCCATATACTAAGTTAGGTTAGGTAAGGTTGTTAGGTTAGGCTAATAGCCTAGCACATTTAAATAAAAAGTCTAACCCAACCAGCGAGGGTGTGGGGGCGGCAGCCCCCACCCATAATACTAGGATAGGTTAGGTAAGGTTGTTGGGTTAGCTAATGACTTCCCAAAGTTGACTATTTTTATAACATGAAATATTAGGCTACCCACTCCACCCCGTGAAATCCGAGCCAGCTTTCGTAAAAAGTTGGCTCGGGTATTCACAAAATTGGGTTGTATGGGTTTGCAATTTGGGAAAACCGGAGCCAAGTTTGGATACAAAACGCTATATTATTGTATTTTTACCCTTTTAACCCCTCATTTTCCCTGAACTTCATACCCTCCCCACTAGTGGGGGGCGTGTTTTTAGATCGTTGGATAATGGGTAAATACTCATTTCCGCTCCTCTTCAGTATAAAACAACACTATATCTGAAGGAAAAATAAAACAAAACAAAATAACACTTACTGAAATCGCTGTCGGTCCAAAAAGTCAGGTTTACCAAAAAAACTAAAATACATTTATAGGCCTAGGTTACTGTAAAACAATAAGTTTTTCAGCCAGTACCCAACCAGCGGGGGGGGGGGGGGGCGGCAGCCCCCACCCATATACTAAGTTAGGTTAGGTTAGGTTGTTAAGTTAGGCTAAAAGTAACCCAACCAGCGGGGGTGTGGGGGTGGCAGCCCCCACCCATATACTAGGTTAGGTTAGGTAAGGTTGTTAGGTTAGGCTAATAACCTGGAAGATTAAAAAAAAAATAAAAAATAGTCTAATAGGGGCGTGTTTTTAGATTGTTGGATAATGGGTAAATACTCATTTCCGCTCCTCTCCAGTATAAAACAACACTATATCTGAAGGAAAAAATACAAAAAACAAAATAAAACTTACTGAAATCGCTGTCGGTCCAAAAAGTCAGGTTTACCGAAAGAGTTAAATGTAAATCGAGTAGGCCTACTTATAGCCGTGTTCATAGATACTTGGACATTTAAAACAATAAATAAAATAATAAAATGAGCGTTAAAGGGGATGGTTCAATTTTTGGTAGATTGTGTATATATATTAAATATTTTGTTCTACTTCCCTCCCTAGACCTCCACCAAACTAAAAAAAAAAAAAAAAAAAAAAATTATATCCCCTTTCTAGATTAATTTGTAAATGTTTTCGGCCGGGACGGTTCTTCCCAAATTACAGGCTCACTATCGTTCGCCAGGAAAACAAAATAGACACCTAAATAACACGAAAGCTAAATAGCACGAAAGGTCCTAATGTTGACAAGGAAATGATGCGGAAGGTCTTAAAATCGACAAACTAACGGGCCAAATGTCTTAAAATCTGAAAACTAATGGGGCTAAACATGAGGAAGAAGAGACAAGAAAAACTACCCTTGAGATTAGCGAATCTCAGTACATAAGCTGTGCGGTTCAAGCGGTTAATCAATATAGTTCGTCGGTGTATCATAAAAGTTCCACGTAAACTTGTTCAGATATTCCAGTCAACCACTTACCTCCATCAAACGATAGTAGCCCAAATAGAAGCCCCTAATTATGTTGAAGAAGATGAGGCAGCCTAGGATGACACCCACACCAAAGGTCATGATACCGAAATTTCCAAGCAGACTGCCATTCAGTCGGCGACGACGCCGAAAGTGTTGTGGGGGGTCCATTATCCTGAACAAATAAAATAAATATATAAATAAAAACCAATTAACCCTTACAGTATTCTATAATGCTATTCATATTGTATTCGGGCTATCATTTAACGGTTAATATACAGGAGACGCAACAACGTGTTTTTTCAGGTATTTTTTTTGGAATTTTGATTTTGGTGTTTTAGTCTAATCTAGTGATGAAATTGAATGGGAATTAAGCATTTACCCATTATCCATCAATCTAAAGACACGCCCCCCCGATAGTGGGGAGGGCTATGAAGATCAGGGAAATTGAGGGGTAAAAAGCGTATAGAACACTATAGAACACGATAATACACATTTGTAACCCAAATTTGGCTCGGGTTTGTTCAATTTCCAGACCCATAAAACCTGATTTTTTGAAAACCCGAGCCAAGTTTTGACGAAACTTGGCTCGGATTTAACAAATGTAAAAATGACAAAAACACAGTAACCTTGGTAAAATATTGGCTCAGGTTTTGTCAATTTCCAGACCCATAAAACCTGACTTTTTGAAAACCCGAGCCAAGTTTTGACGAAACTTGGCTCGGATTTAACTAATTTAAAAATGAAAATAACACAGTAACCTTATTAACATGTTGGCTCGGGTTTTGTAAATTTCCATACCCATATAACCCGACATTTAGAAAACACGAGCCAAGGCTCGGATTTTACTAATGTTCATGTTAAAATTACACAGTAACCCTAATAAAATCTTTGTTTGGGTTTTCATAAGGTTAACATTACCCTAGCCTAACGAAGTAAGAATGGGGTTAACATTAGCCTAACCTAACAACCTTACCTAACCTAACCTAGTAAGAATGGGGTTAACATTAGCCTAACCTAACAACCTTACCTAACCTAGTAAGAATGGGGTTAACATTAGCCTAACCTAACAACCTTACCTAACCTAACCTAGTAAGAATGGGGTTAACATTAGCCTAACCTAACAACCTTGCCTAACCTAACCTAACCTAGTAAGAATGGGGTTAACATTAGCCTAACTTAACAACCTTACCTAACCTAACCTAGTAAGAATGGGGTTAACATTAGCCTAACCTAACCTAACCTGGTAAGAATGGGGTTAACATTAGCCTAACCTAACAACCTTACCTAACCTAACCTAGTATTATTGGTGGGGGCTGCCGCCCCCACACCCCCGCTGGTTGGGTACTGGCTTAAAAACTTGTTGTTTTACAGTAGGCCTATGTATTTTATGTTATTTTTGTTCTCCCTTATAATACATTTCAGCTCTTAATGACATATATAGCAATGATGTATAGCCTATGCTCTACCGGACCTATTAGGCCTAAAAAGGTCGATGGGCTAACTGTCGGTCCAAAACATCAGTATGGTAACCAACTAGCCCTTGCATGCCAGTTTAATCCTATGCGAAAAAATCTTTTACTTTATGTTACTTTGCGATGACCCATTAAGATTCCCTAGCTAGCTGTGGTCCGGCTCCTTTATGTTGTCCCAACCAACCAACTAACCTTAATGAACAGAGGAGGTACTGGGCTGCCTGGCTGGCCGCTGGAGGCTCGATCACCACTCATCTTGGTCAACAGCTGGTGGATTTTTGTTTCGAATTTTTCCATGTAAAACAAGTGTATGTGCATTTCAAAACCAGCTGTCCTCGTCAGCTGTATTTGGAACACTGGTTATTGCACTTTGGACAGTTCACACTTATTGGAAGGCGAAAAGGTCTTAAGCAGCCTCAGTGTTTTTAAAGACGGTGGAAAAAGCTTTGATCGGCTCACACCCTCTACACAAGCTGGCCAGAGTCAAACTGACAGCTTATATCCTGGGCCACCTGTTTTCCAAATCATGGCATCACCTGATTGGTCGATAGACATCACGTGTCAGTGAACTCGAGTACTCTTGGCATGAATTAGGTAGGGTGATTACTTTGGCTACGACGCCACCAGTATAGTTCATTGCATTCGCCACCAGATGTCTCAGTTGTTGACTGACAGTCACGAAAAAGAAGTCTCCCAGATGAAGACGAAAAAGAAGAAGTAAAACAAACCCTTAAAACGTAAATATCCATATAATATGTATTATGTTAGTTTCCCGGGAATGACACCTACATCAACAATTTGGAGAAAAATCGCTTAATCACATGCTATTGAGCTTAATTTTTTACCAATATTGTAGCGCCTCCTGTATATTGACCCATTTAACTATTGTATTCATTTTTTGTTTCCGAAAAATAGCTGTAGGAAACTACAACAAATAAATACAAAAAGTAAATAAACAAAATATTTATACCGGGCCAAAAAGGAGAAACAAAAACAACCGTGGAAATAAAGAGCCCGTGACAAACACGGGGATGAACTGAAGTCACCCATCATATTCGAACGGATCTGTCTATATCGACCGCGAACCAAAATGGCCAGATATTATAACTGCCACGTACAAAAACCGGTCGATCGTCCAATATTTATACTACTAAAATAATAGACCACTCACCTATGCCCATATCAATCACGAACGAGCGTTTATATTTGACCCATAAGGACGTAAATCAAAACGGCCACGGACAGGACGAATTTCAGTCACAAGTGTCATATACACATACCAGATTGTCACTCATGTCTGAAATATGTGCGGTCCTGAGCACAAATAGCCATCATGGAGAATTTCTTTTGGCAAGGTGCTAGTGCAAGTCTAAGTTAAATTTTATTTTATTAGTTGAGTAGGCCTACACGTTGACATTTTCGGAAAAGTTGAAAGAGTGTATAATTATGAAAAAAGATAAGTCAAGACAATGAAACAATATATATATATATAGCGAGCATGCAGATTTTTAAAACCATTCTTCTACTCATTATATATAGGTATTAGTGTATGACCAACCTGATAGGGACCCCATCAATGATTATCAGTGTTTTATCACTTTCATGAAAGACACTTTGGTGTACATGTAATTACCATCGCAAATTCACTGGAAGTGAAATACGAAAAACAGTTGGATTGTTCACCTATAAACAGGTAAAGTGATCTTGGTTTAGACCATCGCGCACCCATAAACAGGGAACGTGAGCTGGGTTTAGACCGTCGACAGGTTAGTTTTATCCTACTGTTCCAACATTATAACAGTCGTTGTGATAGTAGTTTTAATAGGTTAGGTTAGGTTAGGTGGGATGGATGTAGAGTTCGGGCGTAAGGTCGTCATAGTTTACATAGGGCGACCGCCGCGCTCGCACTTACGTTCCAGTCTATTTCGACGCAATATTTTCTGCTATTTGCCCCCCTGTCATTACTACATGAATACTAAGTTAGGTTAAGTTAAGTTAAAATAGACAGGAACATGATGGGAAAGGTCCGACGCCACTACGCGTAATGTAAACAAAGATGGCGGTACGCCCGCTCACTACATCCTACCCGGTTAGGTTCTTTGGTTTGGTCAATGGCAAACCTTGGCTCTGATTTAATGGATTTAGCGGAGTTAGGTTAGGCTAATAATGAAAATACTAAAACGCGACGGTCCTCGGTATTAAACAACACTATCAAAGAAAAAACAAACAAAACATTACCTGAAAAACTCGTATCGGGTTGGTGATATATTTTTATCCCATTATATACCGACCAATTTAAACAATGACGAATTACATGAAGGCTTTACCGAATAAAGATCTGACATTAGAAAACTATACAAGTTTATGCTTGGTAAATATAGTTGTACCTTATTGTGCCTACTCGTTATCAGCAAGCCATGTTTGACTTTAAACTTGTCGTTGCGAGTAGAAACAATTATAAATCCTTTTGAAAAATCTTCGAATTTTAAGTCAACTAATGAAGCATGTGGTATATAACAACACATTGAATTAGTCTCGTTAGTTTTTTATACATGTTATAAATGGGTGGATAAGTATCAAACTGCACGACTGTACCAGATAACCTCACAAGAAATGAACTTGCCTTCCAATATTAAACACGGAATTCGTCAACAGGACCTTCTCTCGGCAACAACCAGGGATGCACTAGCTAAATCTGGCTTCCCAAAGTTCCATTTCACATTCGTCTCACAATCCGATACCCACTTACAATAATCAATCTTCTGAAGCTTTGAAATTGGAACAATTTTGTGGAGCGGTGCTAAACATTCCTTTCAGTCATTTGCGCTAGGTTGTATTAATATTATTAGTGTATTTACATATACACATATTTTTTTACTTGATAGCAGTGAATGAAGGAAAATAATATTGTCTTGGAACACTACTTAATATTACCTTGAATCATGTGCATGTGTTTCGAAGCCTTTATAATTAGTGTTTATATATATACACTCGTGAAGCTTGTAAACATATAACTTATAAGGTTATTTAAGCCTCTCAGTACAACACATCAAGGGAATGGGGTTCTTCATCAGGGGCTCCGGTCCTTGACTTGCAGTGTGCTGGCTTAATAATCCAGAAGGGCTGATAGCCTCTGAAGTCTTATTTGAACTAACTATATCAGTACTCCACGGGACTGGAGTTCTCGAAAAGAGGTTCCAGTCCTGACGTTGTTCTTGGCTAACAGTGTGCTGGCTAAATAATCCAAAAGGGTTGATAACCTCTGAAGTCCTATTTTAACTCACTCCGTACTATGATTTGTTTTCTTTTGGCACCTTGATGGGGATATAAGTCTTAAAACAGTAGGGTAAATGGGGCCAAATGGATACAACTCAGAGAGAGAGAAAACAAAAATAAGTGGGCCCCCTTAACTAAAACATTGTCCTTTCAAAGTCAAGTAAAATCACTCGCCATGATTTGAGGTAATGGCAAAAGTGGCTTTCAGTCATTTAAGGAAAGATGGTTCACTTTTTGGGTGATTTTTGCATGTATTCATTATTTGTCTAGTTTCCTCCCAAGACCTCCATCAAATAAAAAAAAAAAAAATATCCATTAGATCCCCATTTTAGATTAATTTGTAATTTGTCGGTAGAAACATTTCCCGGCCGAAGGCCGGTTCTTCCAACATTACAGGCTCACTAATGTTCGCCATGGAAAAAATCGACACCTAAATAGCACGAAAGGACTAAATGGGCGAAAGGTCTTAAAATCGACTAACTAATGGGGCAAACATCTTAACATCTGAAAACAAATGGGGCTAAACATGAGGGAGAAAGTGGTCCAGAAAACCGGCCCATCCCCCCTTAATTGAGCTTGAAGGCAAACCATTTCAGCTTTCAAGTGTATACATAATTAAATCTAGCGAACCTTTAAAGTAATTATGGTAAAGGAAGTTAATTGAAATGTTAATTATTATTCAGTCAACCATTAACGTGTGCTTGTACTTATATTATCGTTCATTTCCTACATACAAGGATTTTTGAAAGCTTTAAATAATATATCGAATATATGGGGCAATTAAAATGAGCAACACTTAATTGTCCATTAATTTTCGTGAGGTTCCTGAAATGTATTATATATATATATATATATATACTGTGTATATATATATTTTCATAGCCATACAAAATACATTTTAGAATTTTACGAACATACTAAGCAGTAATATTGTATGTGCAATTACTTGGGGTGTTTTTGTTTAGTTATATTTGATGGTTTTGATGGTATTGCAATATCAAAACATTGTGTGTATTACATTTCCCTTAACCCTCCCGCCCCGGCTACGCATTACATAAATATTCCCCGAAATCCTGGTGTTTTGGCCGAAAAACGTCTAGGCTAGGCTACCGTATCATTGTTATGCTGACTGCTTCCCGCATTCCCGCACATCCCCAAGTGTAGCTGTGTTATTTACCTGTAGAATGGCATTAAGTAGAGCTCTCTAAGTCAAGTGCTTGATTTGTGATGATGATTTCATTGGAGATAACTTTATGGCCAAAACAGCCACTTTACACTACTTTTCGATACTTAACAACAACATACAGGCACACACGAACAAGCGACGCTCTCCTTCTTGTGGCCGGAGATGCGGGGCGTCGGTCCAGCCGGCTGATGTTTACATGCGTCGGACCGACGCCTCGCACACCAAGGTCACAGGCTTTCAAGCAATGGTACAATGTTGTACCACCCGGGTTCCTGGGGGCAAAACATAATGGTACACACGTGTACCATCCGAGTTTGAAGGGTTAAGCTTAATCATACAGCAAATTTATCGGTAGAAAAATGGCTCAACTGAAGACTGAACCCCCCCCCCCCTCCCCTCCCCCCCCCCCAAAAAAAAAAAAAAATCGTATTCAAACTCCCAATGATATCTTCATTTAATTCTAGCGACAGTCAGACAATTATATTCAGTTTAATATAAACCTCTCGTGATGAAAGAGTTGACGTTATTTGGTTGATGTCGCATCATTTATGCTCGTGACTGTACATGGACTCGGGACAAGTGACACTGTCATAGGTTTACCTAGGCTTACCTGGGTGTACCCAGGCAAGTTGTTTAGCGAGAATGCGCTATTACTGACAGTTTCGGCAGGTCTCACGTCATGTTAATAAACATTGATAATTGAATCCTCGAAGTATTTTTACATAATATTATATTTTATTTGTGCATTATTTTTTGTTTCTAGAATCATACTTATATTTAGTAATATTAGAATGTTTGTATACTTTGGTTGGCTTTAAACATCACCGACAAATTGTGATCGTTATTTTATTCATCTGACGATATAGCTTCATGATCATGACAACTTGACACCGATTCTATCGACTCAGAGATCCAAGCTCCGAAGCCTTATATTGATGATGAAATATCTCTGCTTCAATCAAGGAGAGTATAGAAGGAGAGGCGACTCTGCTTTTCTTTGTAGGCCCCTGATACTTACCCCATCTAACGTCAAGCACCCTCCAATAGAGAACGGTTAATTTCGAACAGTAACTATACAGTTTATACCCCTCAATAGAGAATGTATCGTTCTTTGGAAAACGGTTTTATTCGAGCTATAACTATATAGTTTCTAATATCTATACGCTACCGCTTGCAATACTCAATATCTCATAATTTTTCACATTTCATAATAACTCTTATAGGCCTATATCTAAATAGTAGGATACTGTTAAAATTGTCACTCATGATGTTTTAATTGTGATCCCCATATTGTCATTATCATTATTGTCCTACATAGTCCATATACTACAACTAAATATATTGTGCTACATTCCATGTAGCCTATACAATCTAGTATTTGTGAAGCATCTTTACCTTTTTCTGTATACAATACTTTAGCTAATATAATACATTTGTTATATGTGTAGGATACTCAACGTCTATATCTTGTATTGATTTTGTTCCTTACAATTAAATTTGTATAAGTACCTGTATGGATTTCGTCCATATGTGTTCCCCATAGTGTTCGTACGTTTACTGAAAAGTAAATAATCAAACACACACGCATTGTGAATCATACAGGTCCTCATATTACTTGCACTGCTTAATTGGTGAGGAGTAAATAAAGACATACCGGTACGCAATTATCTCTCACGAAGGAATATGCGAGACAACCACAGCAATCATCCCAGTGACTTTCTCTCGAGTAATATATGTTTCTGTAGCTCTACCCATATACGTCATACACTAATAAATACACATCCCTTCAGCAACAACATTATCAAGTGTGGAACATATCTTTTGTCTCATGTTGTACGTGTTTATAAATATATTTTCTCTCGATGTTGCATGTTTACTATTCAGGTCGACCACTGCAGCACAATACAATGCTAGGGGAATTTCTCCACTACCGTTTATTGTTTTTCTGTGTATTTATGAATAATATTCTATAAGCAAGTAATTCCAACCTCACACTCCACATAAACTAAGAACATACAATTAAGGGTATGTCTTACATTAAAGCTAACCGATCAAGTGAATGGCATATAATACAACGTGAGTATAGATTACGCTATTTATATATATTATTTAAAACATCTGTAAATTATTGAGCATCAGACGTCAGACGGCCAACCCCGCTATACTGGTCATCTTAAAAGTGGCTGCTTCACACAACACGGGGCTTGTTCAGCTGATCAGGTGTTTTCGTCTTCAGATTGATGTCAAGGTTCTTGAGCCATAACAAACATCTGTAATGATACAAATGCCAGCATTCATGGGTCAGCTATTTACAAAGATGATGTCTCTGAAATCTTGTATTCAATCAGCCATGATATACTGTATACTCGTGTGTGAGTATACTATATACTGTATACTCGTAGATACCCTCTACTTGTGACTAAGCACTTCACCTTACCTTTGGGAAAGAAGTGATATATGAACTTCCTTTGCTTCCGCCTTGTATTTTCCATAAACAACACAGCTGTGAGCCTGTGACCGTGTTGTTTTGATACCATGTTTGTATCTGCCGCCATGCCATCTGGCAGCTCCCAGTGACATTTGTAAGTGTGCAGACGATGTACCACCGATGGCAGAGCCATCTTCAGGGGTGCTTGGTCAAGACTAGGGATCAATTGGGAGCTCCTTTATGAGCTCTATCCTTACTTCTATTATGTCATGGCAATTAGAATGTAATTATCACTGGCCTTCTCAGTGAGAGATAGAGTGTTGATAGATAACATAAAGCTGATTTGTTTATGTAATATTATCTGTGTGCGATACTAATTATAATGTTTTACTTCATTTTTACAAGGAACTTCTAGCCATGATTGTAAGTTATGAATACAGTAATATATTTTGACAAAAACGTACTAAAATGTACCATCACTATATAGCAATTTTTGTAAAGACTCCATGAATACATTACACTAGCAGGCAGCTTTATTAATCGGTGTAGAGCTTGGCTATCTGGATCATGCTCTAACTGAAAATATTATTACACATGATTATCTATTTATTTAATTACATAAGAATGAAGAAAAATTATTTTATTAGTCCTAGAAACATCTATAAAGCCAATGTAGATTCAGAATATTCAAATGTAGAACAAAATGTTGGGTGGGACATTTGGAAAAAGGCTATACAAAGACCATAAGCATGAAAAGAAGACGATCCGCTTATGAAAATTGAGAGTAAAACAGAATTAATGTAGCGGAAAACGAGAATAGCGCAAGAAAGGAGGAGCGGGAATAAGGGGGTAATCTAGCGAGACATTATGAAGTAAGGGAAGCATAAGGGAGAACAACGGGATACAACAAACATTGAGTAGGACAAGAACGTTCCCGGCAAACTATATGGACAATTCTGGTCTGGCAGCTGCGGAATTAATGTGTGCAGCAATCCAGCCAAATAAGGCCATTCCTAAATCAACAACCTTATATATAATTGCCTATCGACATATTATTCCACTCTTTCTACAGTATTAAGTAACAACCCTTGGAAGAATCGTTGCCATGCACTGAATGCCTGCGTCGAAAGTTGTTATTTACCCAGCTTCTGCAAGCCCTTTTCCTTCTTTGTGTCCTCACCTTACAACTCATTCGGCTGATCCAGCCCAACAAGAAAAAAGAAGAACAAAAACTAAATTAGTGAGACGAGCGGTAATAAGTCTCATATCGTATCCCTATGGATACAACATACAACATTTACGTACATTACATTAATTGTTACATGCAAAATCCTAAGTTAAATATAAGATCTATACTTTATACTAATCGATCTCTTGGTGGAATACATAGAAAGTACCAAAAAGATCACTAAGGTATACCAACTTATTTTTCATGATAAGTAAATTTCCCAGTTAAGTTTAAAAATAAAGCAAGATATAACAATTATAACGCTAGCTTTCTCCAACAACCCTGCACATTATGTTCCTGATACTTGTGAATTTACCAATGTATCAACCGAACTACATATACAATAGAACAAAACAAAGCTTAATTTCAAAAGGATAGATAATATGAATTTCATCCACATTTTGTTTAGTTGCCTTCAAAAGGCACTAATTCTTACTTGAACATCAGCAAGTACAGGTGTGGTCAAGAATGTCTGAATACCTCTTGGTAATATATACGAGATCATGAGCGTTATCTAGTGAAACACGGTAATTCTAAAATCAGTAATAACAAATACAACAGCACTTTATTAAAACAAAAAATCTTCCTATTATTGTACAGACCACACGACTAAATGAAAACAATTTACAAGCCAAGTGTTGGTTTGCTAATGACAGTAGAAGTTATATTGTTGATTTACGAAAAATCCAATTATTAAGACAGAGTTTGCTTTGAAAGAACCAAAACGAAAACAACAACCTGAAAAAATAACCCATCTGTGTTAGTCGGAGTGGGTGGTGGTGGATGGGATACAATTCCATATGAAGCCACTACTTTTAAGCCCCTTGATGGTCTAGTGGTTTAGGTGCTGGAGTGCTGCACTACTGGCCTGGGTTCGAACCCTGGCTGGGGCATGACACTAAATATTAATGTATTAATTTAGTTAGTTAGCTAAATTATTAAGCCAGCACACTGTAATTCAAGAATAGCATCAGGACTGGAGCCCCTTGTTGATGGCTAGTTAGTTAGTTAAAATAGAACTTCAGAGGCTATCAACCCTATTGGATTATTAAGCCAGCAAACTGCAAGTCAAGAAAATTGTCAGGACTGTAGCCCATTCTCGAGTACTCCAGTCCCTTGTTCGATAACTCCAGCCCCTTGGACATATAGCCTGACATCACGGTTCATTGGCTAGGTGTTGGGGTCGCTACTGTAGCTAGGGAGTCATGTACTGTTTATTTGTCTGTGTATTTGTTTGCATGCTATTTTGTCTGCATAATTGTTTCTATGTATTTGTGTATGTCTCTTTTTATCCCTGTATACTTAAGTTTATGGCCATATGCCTGATATTATGTAAAACAATATTGCACGATTCATTTATAGGCTGCCTTCCCTGTTCTGAAGCATCTGAAATACATTCAAGCATTGTATTGTCCCATGTTCGATAGTGATTGAAATGGTTGCGTCGCCATTTATGGTGTTGAATGTACACTGTTGTACAGTCGTAGTCAGGAATATCTGGACAAGTTTTGGAAGCACAGTTATGATACACTTTCGGACTAATATGGAACACTACCTGTGCCACAAAATGTATATTACTGGGGCTCACTAGTTATGGGGGAGGGAGTTGCTTTTTCTGGACCCCCTTCTCCTTCATGTTTAGCCCCACTTGTTTTGAAATGTTCAGGGGAGATATCCACTTGAGGGAGTTTTTTCTTGACCCCTTTCTCCCTCATGCTTATCCCCATTGTTTTTCTAATTTTAAGACGTTTGCCCCATTATTTTGACGATTTTAAGGACTTTCAACCCATTTCTGTCAATTTTAAGACTTTTCATGCCATTTAGGTGTCGATTTTATCCTGGCGAGCGATAGCGAGCTTGTAATTTAAGAGCAACCGGCTTTCAGCCGGGAAATTTTTCTACCGAAAAATTTACAAATTTATCTTGAAAGGGAGTCAAGGGGATGTAATTTCAAGCTTGATGGAAGTCTGAGAAACACATTAAAAACCTCCCCTTAAGACGTTGGCCCTATTAGTTTGGCGATTTTAAAACCTTTCACCCCATTTCTTTGCCAATATAAAGGTCTTTCGTGCCATTTAGGTTTCGGTAATTTCCTGGCGAGCGTTTCCAAGCCTTTAATTTTAGGAGAAACCTGGCTTCGGCCGGGATTTTTTTTTTTACAGAAAAACATTAGGCCTACACATTTATTTTGGGGATGCTTAAGTTGATGTCCGTGTGTACAAACAATTGTGTATAATCTTAAGTGTGTTAGAGGCTGACATCACAGTTTGTTGGCTGGGTGTTGGGGTCGTTAGCTAGGGCACCATACACTGTCTGTTTGCTTATCTGTTTGTACGCCATAATATATGTGTGTGCCTCTGTCTGTCTGTCTGTCTGTGTCTGTCTCTATTTGAGTTGATGGCCCTACGTCTGACCGTATGTGTACAATCTTAAGTGTTTGTGTTACAGGCTGGTATCACGGTTCGTTTGCTGGATTTTGAGATCACTAGCTAGGGTACCATACAAGAAGTACTGTACATAACCATTCTCTTTCTTTTCACTGTCTCTTAGTTTGATTTTCTGTATGCTTTATTGTTTGCTTGTATGTTCGACTCTATGCATTTCTAGCTGTCTGTTCCTCTCCTCAGTTTTTCTTCTTTATGCTTGAAGGGTGCTTATCGGACAAACTAAAGATAATGCTCGAAAATTTCAAGAACATTCAAAACCCTCAAGGTTGGTCTTATCCAGAGTGAGGTTTGGCATCTTCTACCCAACCTTAGCCGTTTCTGTCGGTCTCCTTTACTGTCCTACTTTTCCTTTTGAGGGCGGGTGGCTAGGAATCCTCCTCCCCTTGTAGACTTCACAGACTAGACGAAACAGAGAAAGGTGGGAGGGAACGCAAAAGTGGTCCTGGACCCTAAGAATTTGGAACTGTAAATGTTTCTGTTCGGACTCTGTCTCAAATCCCCCCCCCCCCCCAGTTATGAGGTGTGTGCCTGAGTATATACATGCATACATACATAATGATACATAATATATAATCACTTTTCCGCCGATACACCAAAAATTCCCTACTAAAATATCTTAATCTTGTCAGAGACATTAGTCCTAGGTTAGTACTTCCCTTTCCAAATGTCCCTTACCCACTCTAAGCCACTGTTGAACGCTTTACACATTAGTGATTTGGAGGGCAAGCAACCTCGAGGGGTCGCTAGACCTATTGTTTCTTGACTTCCTTTGTACTCCTTTATACTCCTCTCTATACCACACTCCACACAATCCCCCCCAAAGCGTTGAATCAACTTGCGTGAAGCTAATGTGCGTATGTCTGGGAATATATAAATAATCTGGAGTGTTTGTGTTAATTACAGGCTTCCATCACGATTCGTTGGCTGAGTGTAGGGATCGGTAAGGTACCATATTCACTCTTACCTTGTCTGTCTATCTACTTATATGAACGTTTTATTGTCTGTCCGTACATTCGACCAAAAAACAATCTTTACACTAGTAAGCTGTAAATAATCTAGTGTGAACGGAATGCATGGGGTGAAACATACGTCTGTGAGGTATTATCATAAGATTTCGACCCACTTCCAGAATGTTTAGAGAGTTAGTGTAAAAATTGTTTTTTGGTCGAGTGTACCTCTGTGTCTTTATGCCTGTATCTTTTTCTCCCTGATTGAGTTAATATCCTTATGTCTGAGAATATAATTATGTAAACAATCTTAAGTGGTAAAATTATAGGGTGCCACCATGGTTCGTCGGTAGGGTGAAATAGGGTCGTCAGCGAGGGGGTCAGTCACCATCCAATTCGTTTTAACTGTCTGTTGGTCCGCTTGTCTGTGCGTCTTTTTGTCTCTCTGTACCTATGTATGTCCCTGTGTGTATCTCTGTCTGTTCTATCCTTTCTAAATGTATCTAACCCAGGGAGTGTTTTTTTCTTTTTTTCAATTAACATTTTGAAGTATTTGGAACATGTTAAAGCATTCATATATCTTCTCTCGTTTGCGTTCGATACTCATTCAATTGGGTGCGTCGCCATTATGGTCTAAATTGTACACTCGGGTGCCATAGTCTCTAGCCCACTCAAACATATTAGGGGACCTCACCTATTTTTATTTATGGAAGTATTTATCTGGAAACTAATTCATGAATATAATTGTCTTTAAATCAACTACAAGACTATATATACTATTTAAGTAAAAACTATCAAAAACTCCACCCAGATAATATTAATTGCATACGGAAAAACATACAGGGCCCACGATTTCTTATGAGTGGGCTAGAGACTATGGTATCCGACTGTACCTCTGTCTCTCTGTATGTTGTGTTTCTGTATACCTGTTTCTCTTTTTGTTTTTAGTTAAAGGCCATATGTGTGAAAATACGTCCAACACTGGAGATATGTTGTGCTACAGACTACCATTACGTACGGTTCGTTGGTTGTGTGTAGGGGCTGCTAGCTTAGGTATCATACATTGTTTGTCTGTCGGTTGGTACGCTTCTCTGTACGCCATTTGGTCTGTATCTCTAGCTCTGTGTTTTTCTGACTGTTTATATCTCTCCCCGTTTGAGTTAATGGCCGTCTATCTGAAAATGTCTAAAATGTGGAGCGTTTCTGATGTTGGCTTCCATTATGGTTCGTTAACAATCAAGAAAGCCTTTCTAGTTTCGCATGCATTACCAAACATATTTGCGATATGCATTTTAAGCATGTTAAAGAAATCAGAAGAAAAAGGTTTTACATTTTGTTCGCATAACTATTATTGTACATTATAGTGTATATTATGCCTAGTCATTTTGCTACGTCTGTGATATGTATTGCACAAACAAATTACTGTTCAGGTTATGTAAGATACACAGTATACTGTATGTTTGTCGAAATAGTCAATGGGGAGCAATTTGCTAGATTTGATTCAGTTAGGTTAGGTAAGATAAATATAGTAGGTTCGGCAAAAGAGACCAAAGAAAATAGGTTAGATTAGGTCAGGCTAAGTTAGGTCTTGTTAAGTTAGATTAAGTTTGCTAGGTAAGGTTTCGGCACGATAAATAAAAGTGCCCGAGTGTGTTTGTGTTCGGAAGAGTGTGCTTGTGTTCAGCAGATTGTGTTTGTTTTCGGCATAGTGTGCTTGTGTTAGGCAGAGTGTGTTTGTGTTAGGCAGAGTGTGTTTGTGTTCGGCAGTGTGCTTGTGTTAGGCAGAGTGTGTTTGTGTTCGGCAGTGTGCTTGTGTTAGGCAGAGTGTGCTCGTGTAAGGCAGAGTGTGTTTGTTCTCAGCAGTGTTTTTGTGTTTGGCAAAGTGTTTTTGTGTTCAGCAGAGTGTGTTTGTGTTCGGCAGAGTGTGTTTGTGTTCGACAGAGTGTGTTTGTGTTCGGCAGAGTGTGTTTGTGTTCGGCAGATTGTGTTTGTTTTCGGCATAGTGTGCTTGTTTTCGGCAGAGTGTGTTTGTGTTCGGCAGTGTGCTTGTGTTAGGCAGAGTGTGCTCGTGTAAGGAAGAGTGTGTTTGTTCTCAGCAGAGTGTTTTTGTGTTTGGCAAAGTGTTTTTGTGTTCGGCAGAGTGTTTTTGTGTTCGGCAGAGTGTGTTTGTGTTCGGCAGACTGTGTTTGTGTTCGGCAGAGTATGTTTGTGTTTGGCAGAGTGCGTTTGTGTTCGGCAGAGTGTGCTTGTGTTAGGCAGAGTGTTTTTGTGTTCGGCAGAGTGTGTTTGTGTTCGGCAGAGTGTTTTTGTGTTTGGCAGAGTGTGTTTGTGTTCAGCAGAGTGTTTTTTTGTTCGGCAGAGTGTGCTTGTGTTAGGCAGAGTGTTTTTGTGTTCGGCAGAGTGTGTTTGTGTTCGGCAGAGTGTTTTTGTGTTCGGCAGAGTGTGTTTGTGTTCAGCAGAGTGTGTTTGTGTTCGGCAGAGTGTGTTTGTGTTCGGCAGAGTGTTTTTGTGTTCGGCAGAGTGTGTTTGTGTTCGGCAGAGTGTGTTTTTGTTTGGCAGAGTGTGTTTGTGTTCGGCAGAGTGTGTTTGTGTTCGGCAGAGTATGTTTGTGTTCGGCAGAGTGTGTTTGTGTTTCACAGAGTGTGCTTGTGTTCATCAGAGTGTGTTTGTGTTCGGCAGAGTGTGTTTGTGTTCGGCAGAGTGTTTTTGTGTTCGGCAGAGTGTGTTTGTGTTCGGCAGAGTGTTTTTGTGTTCGGCAGAGTATGTTTGTGTTTGGCAGAGTGTGTTTGTGTTCGGCAGAGTGTGTTTGTGTTCAGCAGAGTGTTTTTGTGTTCGGTAGAGTGTGTTTGTGTTCAGCAGAGTGTTTTTGTGTTCGGCAGAGTATGTTTGTGTCTGGCAGAGTGTGTTTGTGTTCGGCTGAGTGTGTTTGTGTTCGGCAGAGTGTGTTTGTGTTCGGCAGAGTGTGTTTGTGTTCGGCTGAGTGTGTTTGTGTTCGGCAGAGTGTGTTTGTGTTAGGCAGAGTGTGTTTGTGTTCGGCAGAGTGTGTTTGTGTTCGGCAGTGTGTTTGTGTTCGGCTGAGTGTTTTGTGTTCGGCAGAGTGTGTTTGTGTTCGGCAGAGTGTGTTTGTGTTCGGCAGAGTGTGTTTGTGTTCGGCAGAGTGTGTTTGTGTTCGGCAGTGTGTTTGTGTTCGGCTGAGTGTTTTTGTGTTCGGCAGAGTGTGTTTGTGTTCGGCAGAGTGTGTTTGTGTTTGGCTGAGTTTGTTTGTGTTCGGCCGAGATTTCCTAGCGGCCAACTTTGAATCCGACTTCCTCCTCTTGTGTTCGGGAGTCATCACGGTTTGCTGGGTAAGTGTAAAGGGTAGCGAGGGTGCCACACAAAGGAACCAGTCACTGGAGAGGTTCTGGCACCCCCTAGAGCTTTTAGTTGATGATGGATTTGTTTTACATGTAAGTACTAACACACGCACACACACACAATCCGATATTTTCTCCGCATCCCCCAAACTGCAACTACTGGTTATACTCAAGGTTGCAAGATGTCCCCTAGAAAAACTCTTAAGTTACACACACACACACACACACACTAACACAGAGGGCTATAAACAACCAAACACCGCTCGAGTCCCCTTTAGAGTCACTTGTCCAAAATATTGTCTACCATCCTGATGGAGAAGAATTGTAGCGTCGTCCCTTCCAAGTCAAGCTGCTGAATTACCAGCTTGTTTCATGTTGCCATCTTGATTACTCAGTTATATCACGGTTTGTATAGCCAAATATGTTGTTAACCATGAACACGGGGCAGTGATATGACACAGAAACATAATAGTTGCATATCCGTCCGTTACGTATCAAGACCACAGTTGCTAAGGGATTCAACTTGCCATCAGCCTACTTCAGAGTGATGGCGAAGGAGCTCTAGTGTGGGCGAAGGGACTTGTGAGGTAAATGACCGGTAGTAGGAAGTACCCCATACACACACATGGGAGGTGTGGTGGAGTGGTCTTGCCACTGGCCTGGTAATCCAAAGGTCCCGGGTTCAAATCCCGATGTATCAATGGGAAGATATTATTGGGATGGAATTTGTGCTGTACCTAGTATCAGTGCATTACCACAAGCCCACCGAAACGTCAATAAAATACCCTCATTGTTCCCTGATTAACCCTTAATTAGCGGCTCACCACATAAGTCGAGTTAAATAAAGCTGGACTATGTGGCGGCGCTCGACATAGGTCGAGTGGCAATTTCAGCACGTAATGTTGCTGAGAGAGAGAGACAAGTGGTGGCAGGAGACTAGCGAGCGTATGACTGCTCCAGACCACCGCGGCGAACCTACTGACACGAATCTCAGCTCCCTCCTCCCTCTCTCACTCACTACATACTGAATTATATGGGGAAAGTACCGAATTACATGCTTTTTGCACTCGCGTTGCACGGTTATTGCAAGAAAACTAGCCATCATAAAAGGATCGTTATGGTGTCATTCGAAAGCTCTGTTTATGCCCTTTCAGGGATAGGTACTTGTTTTACGTTCTGGGTCTTATTTAGGCATGAAAATGATCACGTAAACAGCCCTATTTTGGCTAAAAACACCCCGCTGGGCGGTACATATAAATAAACCGCATAGGCCGCTCGTAAGGTGTTAAATAGGGGTGCAATGCCTGGTGAGTTATCTGCTCAACGGGTGGCGTTGTGTGTGTGTAAGTGTGAGAGTCCGAGTGTAGGGGGTGAAACAGTGAAGCACGGGAACGAGGTGGCTTCAGAGATGGGGTCGTTTCGGGCCATGAGTGAGCACCGTGCCTCATGTGAAGGCAAGATGGCAGGTGCTCGTTGTACTCTATGTGCTTCACATGTCTCACTCCCTAGACTGGAACAAGACCTCACGGGCTTCACTGTTCATTGTAAAGCGGTGAATGTTAAGGCTCTCAGCCTATGCCCGAGAGGAAGTAAGGTGGAATATAGAGGAAAAAACCCCAACAAAAACACACACACACAAATGTAAAAACACACCACTAGTTGCCACCACCCCCTAACGCAACTAATACCTATCGTCGTCACAACCATCTGTTCATCATTACCAGCTACTACCACCACCACCACCACATACTGCTATCACCACACCACCATCATCCCCACCGCTACAAACACCTATTCTACCATCACGAATATTACTACCATCACCACCATCATCCCCACCGCCACTAACACCTACTCTACCATCACGAATATGACTACTATCACCTACCACCACATACTGCTACCATCATTACCACCACTAACACATACTCTACCATCACGATATTACTACCAAGGACATCATCATCACATACTGTTATAACCACATCACTATCACATACTGCGATCACCACACCACCATCAAAACGGCCAGTAACACCTACTCTACCATCACGAACATTACCACCATGGACATCATCATCACCACCACCACTACCACAATCTATAACATAACCAACACATATTTTCTCCACTATTGCCATCAAGCAACACTCAAATTCCATCACAACCATCATGAATATTGCTATACCAATATCACCACCATCATTAGCATCACCACCACTAACCAATAACCTACTACAATTATAATGTATCGCCACTTTCCATCAACACCACCACCACCATTATCACCACTAATACCTACCATAACCACAACTCATCAACACCTACCATTGTCACCACCAACATCACTATCTACCACCACTAAAAACCTATCACCCCCCTCACTATTTTCACCACCGCCATTACCATCAAACACCTACCAATACAACCAATACCCACCAACCATCATCAACCCCCTCCCCCCTCCCCTTCCCCACAGCGACCATCAACACTAACTACAATCACCACCTATCACCTACAGTATACTACCACCACGACGACCAACACTACCACACTCATCCACCACCATCTACCACACCCCATCCACCATCTACCATCTGCCACACTTGCCACCAACACCTACCACAACCAAACACCTACCACCACCACCATACACCTACCACCACCAGTAAAACAGCTAACCTATAGGACCAGTGGTATAGTGGTGCCCGTGCATTATGAGACCGTTTCGGCGGCATATATAGTGCTTAAAGGGGAGATGGGCCGTTTTCCTCGTCCCCCTTCTTCTATTCCTCATGTTTAGCCTTATTAGTTTTCAGATTATAAGACGTTTGGCGCATAAGTTTTCCAATTTTAAGACCTTTTGCCCCATTTCTTTGACAATATTAGGAGTTTTCGTGTAATTTAGGTGTCGATTTTTTCCTGGCGAGCGATAGCAAGCCTGTAATTTAAGAGAAATCGGCCTTCGGTTTGGACATTTTTCTATTGAATAATATACCAATTTATCTTGAAGAAGAGTCTAGGGCGGATGTATGTTTAAGCTTGAAGGAGGTCTAGGGAGGAAACTAATAAAATAGTAAACAGATACATAGATGAGCAAATAAATACGCCCATCTTCCCTTAAGCGATTGGGGTTGATTTGTCTGTGTTGTGTTTAACCCTACTCCTTCCCTATAATACAATCGGATAGCGTCTGTTCTTGTTTTATTTGTGTATATCATTTAGATATTTGTCTAAATCTTGGGAATGTTAATTTTGGTGGCGTGCAGTGATCAAGTGTTTGGGGTTGTATTGTTTTAGCTAGATGTTTGTGTGTGCCTTTTTATATTGTTACTCTTTTAACCCCCTTTAATACCATAACGTCATTTAAACACCTAAACTAACAAAAGGGTTTATTTAAACCCGTCCATTCATTAGCGTCTGTAAACCTCTTCAACCTTTCAATAAATAGGGTAATTATACCCCTTCAATACAATAGTATGTTAGGGGGGGATGGTTTATTTTTGGTCGTTTTTTCATGTATTCAATATTGTTCTAGTTTCCTCCCTAGACCTCCATCAAACTTTAAAAAACATTCATTAGATCCCCCTTGTAGATTAATTTGTCCCATTACATACGAAGCTAATAATTATAGTCAATGTAAAAAACATCCCTTCAATATGCACTGGCCATTTAATTAATACAATAGTTGTTAGTGGTAGGCTACATTGTTATATTAGTTTATAGTACTGTAATTGCATCGTATATCTGAAGTATATATTATATATTATAATATTATGCCATGGAGGCCTCTGCTGCTCCGTATTAGTATTCTGTGGTTCCAGTTATTGGGGGCAATTACATATGCATCCAATTCACCTAATGCTATAGCCGTAATAATTTAGACCGTGCGTATGATTATTCAAATCGATAATTACGGAATTATTACATCATTGATATGTTGAATTACTAAGTCTTGAGTGCAAATAATTACTAAAATTAAAATTCAAACATAGCGTAAGCCAATTAAAATCTTAAGAGTTAATTCAAATTAGCCAATACATGATAGCTCTCTTGTATGCAACGCACATCGTTCATGTGAATATTGTTATATAAATTGAAGTCAGGGATTGTTTTAATCCACTTTAAACTCTTCCATATACGTTAGTGCTATTTATATTATATTGTTGCTAACAATAGACAGTGTTACTTAGCTTGAAGGATGAATAGGGTACTGTACAAACTCAATATACCCTACAACCTCCAAGGATCCTTCCCAAACCCAGTAAAATCGGAAAATGTTAGTTAGGATAATACACAAAAGGACGTCATAAATTGTACAGAGTTAAATATGCGAGTTGAACTTTTCAACTGACATTTCGCATGTAGCTAAACCATAACAATAGTATGTACAATTTCAATGTGTACAACAAAACTGAATGAACCTTGTTACGACCGGCACTACGAAATAAACAAGGGCACTTAAGAATGGACTAGATGATAGGCTATATCTGCAACAACGGTACGCTGATTCCAAACCCTCGAACTATTACGCCGGTGAACAAAACACTTAAAACCCTCCAGAGTTAATCTCCTGGATAACGGGGTATCAATTAACTGGGTTTTAGTGCACTTCTACAAAGGCTTTCCGATGACGGCAAAGCCTATTCACAACAGGAGTACTTTACGTTAATAAAATGCTCTTAAGTAATAACAATGCTTGAATAAACTATAACAAGATTTAATAAAGGAGTATATGCTTACGTTAACTTTAGTGTGAGTCAGTACTCACCACTAAACTCTACAATGCTCTATGAAAACACTGGAATTCTAGTCCTACAGCAATCAGGTATTGAATCTTCTGAAAACGTCTGATGGTCTAAGATGCTCGTTAATACAGAACAGAAATAATGCAGGGGCAGGACACCAAAGCGTGTATCTTAAATAAACCAAAAAGTAGGATACATATATATAACAAGGGAGTGCAACAACTCTGTGACAGCACTAATAATCGCACACTCAAAACAGTACTTCCTTAACACCTAACGAGCGGCCTAGGCGGTAATTTATATGTACCGCCCAGCGGGGTGTTTTTACCCTAAATAGGGTTGTTTACGTGATCATTTTCATGCCTAAATAAGACCCAGAGCGTAAAACAAGTATCTATCCCTGAAAGGGCATAAACAGAGCTTTCCAATGACACCCCAACCATCCTTGTACGACCGCTAGTTTTCTTGCAACGATCGTGCAACACGAGTGCAAAAACCATGTAATTTGGTACTTTCCCTACATAATTCCCGGTGTAGCGAGTGCGTGAGGGTGGGGGAGGGTGGGATTCATGTCAGTTGGCCCACCGCGGTGGTGTGCGACGGTCATAGCCTTACTATGCTCCTCACACCGCTCAGCTCTCTCTCTCTGCAACATTACGTGCTGAAAATGGCACACGACATAAGTTGTGAACCGCCACTTAGTCCAAATTTCTTTCACACGACATAAGTTGCGCGCCGCCAATAAAGGGTTAACCAACGTAACAGCCAAACTGGGTTGTGCACTATGCATCAACCTAGGCTAAAATAAGGCGTGAATAATTCCTAAAGCATACATAATGAAAGTTAATAAACACAATGCCGTCTTTCTCACTAATAAAGTCTAGCAGTGGCAAAAAAAGGTACTAGGAAACTAGGCAGAGCGCAAGCATGCTCGTAGCCTACTGTCTCCCCTTGAACAGATTTCCCTTATGTTACGTTAAGTGAATTGGAGGCTCTCTTGGTAAGTCCAGATCTCTAGTATCTGGTCTTACCCTGGCGCTCCACAAAGGTCAACGACCAAAGATACCTTCCACTGTCTAGCATTAAATAATAAGAAAGAACATCTCAATAATTAGAAGCACCCCAACACTAGGCTACCATATGACTGTGACTCTACTAATCCCTAATGCTAGTGCAAATATAAATGTGAGAGCTGGTGCTGGTAATACGACTGGCCGACTGTGGAAGTCGTATGCAGAACCAGAAGGGATAAGTAATTGAATAAAGATGGAAGTATGAAAAAGAAGAAGTTCAGAGAGAGGGAAAGTAGTATAGGGGGTTATATGGGGGACAGATTGCAAAGGACATGTAGCACCAAGCACGCTGTGCCAAGCTCTGCAGGAGAAACGCGGCAGGAGCCCCCTCAGCACTAACAAAGGCAGCAGCACCCAATCACAGACGACTACGTCATGAGGAGCAAGCTTCATATGACGCGTCAGGCCCGCCAGCCAATCACGAGCGTGGGAGACTCCTCCGAGCAGGGTGGCAGCACATACATACACACGCACATATTACCACCACGCTGCACGCTCTCTTTCTCCTTACAACTTCACACAATGCATCTTATATTCTATCAATGATATAAAATACTTCCAAGTGTCACAGACAAGAATAAAGATCACCACTGATCTGTCTGTGACAACATGAACTCTATGAAAGAAAGAACATTGTTCTACGATTATTGTAGCCCATTTCACTGCCCTGGCGAGCGCTAGCGAGTTACGAGTGCATTCTGGCAAGCTGGCCAGCGTAACAACCTCTTAAGAATTGAACTCTTCAAAGAGGCATTTTGATATTTCACAGTACCATCACGTACATAAATTAATATAAACATACATATAGTTAATACACATACGATTACATACATGAATTCATATATAAATAAATACAATAAATAATAATAATAATATATATATATATACACCGTATCTATCTATCTATCTATCTATCTATATATATATCTATATATATATATATATATATATATATATATATATATATATATATATATATATATATACCGGTATATATATATATATATATATATATATATATATATATATATATATAAATATATAATTATATATATATATTATCCGCAATACACATACAATCACATACATAGTCATATTTGCTAAGATAAGATATAGCCCTAGTGTTTGCAATAGTGAAAACAATAAACATAAAATAATACATTTGGTTAAACCCTGAAACCAATTAATTAAAGAGCTTAAATACTTTATGAGTACAGCAATGTTGATTATTTCAAGCTAGTTAGCTTTAATATTTGTTTTATACTTAATTTAGCATGCTTGGAAAATAGAGGTAAGTAGTTCTAACAGTATTATATGTGGAACATTTCTTGGTTATAAATTAAACATACCTACAGTATGGGAAGCGAGAGAATGACTAAGAGAGTGTACGAGAGTGAGGTGGAAGGACAGAGAGGGAGAGGTAGACCGAGTGAGAGGTGGAAGGATGGAGTTAAGAAGTATATGAGTGAAGGTGGTGCTGGATGGGAGGAGGGGCGTGGACTGACTGGGGACAGAGGTGCATGGGGCCGTTTCGTTTGTGGCCACCCCTTCGGGGATCACGGCGTCCGGCAATAGATGGATAGATACTAACAGTACCTTAAAATTTCAAACTTAATCTTCAGAGGAGAGCTATAAGAAGATAACCTATATATTACTATGTGCACCCAAGCCAAGGAATCGAGGGTGCCCGGCTGGTATAAGGGTAACCCAGCCCAAGGAGTAACAACTGTAACATAGCCGGGATCCGTTGGCCTCTGATAGTCTGTGGGCTTATGTAAAAAAAGCAAAATTTTGGGTAGATTCTTGGCACCTATGTTTAAACACACCTAGAAACATCACTGATTAAGAAAAAAATGGGTGCCAGTTTTTCCATTAACATTTAGGGCCTCCATTTTGAATTTCAAAATGGCCGCCTTTTTTAAACCAATCTGTATGATTTTTTGGTTTTCAAAATTATTTTAAACACATAATCGAAATGTGTGCAAAGAGTTTGGGTACCAAATGTATTATAGTTGAGACAACTGTTGATCTGAACTCTGTTTGCATGGATATCAACAGGTTTTCGGCGTTATTATCAAGAAATTCCTTGAGGATCACCCCGTTGTACGTGACGCCTTGGTAGCCAGCGTAAAGCAACTGACTGAAACATGCAGGGATAAGACAGGCGTTGCAGAAGCACACCAGGCATTCTTAATGGATATAGAATCCTTGAATCTTGAGAAACAGCTGCAAGAGTTTGATGCTAGTCATAAGACAGACCCAATGTTTCAATGGGCTAGGATGTATATGCGACAGGTGATGACACTGTTACAGTTCCAGAGGGCTATACGGGAAGGTGACTGGCATCTCTACTTGGCATCACTTGAGCATCTTTGCAAGTACTTCTTTGCATATGCCAGGCTAGATTACGCTCAAAACATTCCAGAGTTCATCGCACGCATGGATGCCATAAAAACTTCTGATCCAGAACTATGGCAGAGCTTCACCAATGGTGAGTTTGCAGTGAATACCAGCAACCGTATTCCATTCACACGAATTGGTGTTGATCAGGCGATGGAACACCTCAACAAATCAACGAAAGGCCAAGGAGGGATCTCTGGAATAACAACATATCCAGCAACGCTCTTGAAGTTTTGTCTCACTGCTCCAGATCTGGCACGACTTGCTGATGAGTCAGAACAACTTGTAGCTACTACTAGCACAACTGCACCACCACAGCATCATCAACTCTCTCAGTCAAAAATTGCTCACCAAGAATGCTCCATTGCACAGCTGAAATCAGTGTTAGCACCCTGCAACTTATTCCAAACGGAGACTGGTAGCGAGAACTCGGAGTGTAAAGGCTGCATGTTCAAACTCATGTCAAAGGAGATCATCCCTGACGAAGTTCAACAAAGTATCCTAGCAACAGAGGAGACTGGCATGGAAGCTTACAAAACGTTTGTAGAGGAACGCATCATCGGGAGTCGCAATTTGTGGGACAAGATGACCAAAGTCAAGCAGAATACATGGATGTCTGCTGCAAAAGACATTAAATTGAACACAGGGTCTGAGGTGTTGATCTTGAAGGCAACCACGTCACTCTTTGCCAGACTGCTGGTTATTGCCCGGTCATCTCGTGAGAGTGTCGATCTGGAACAGGTGATTGGGATGCATGAGTTTGCCTACACCAACAAAGTTCTCATGGCACCGGATGGATCTATTCATCCCACTACGGACAAGAGCACAGTGATAAAGCTTCTGGAAGATTTGGTGACCAACGACACACCTCAAACTTCTGCACAGCCTATCGAGTTTGAAGAGGGATCGGAGACGTGTCTTGTAGTTGATGGAATGGGAGTGGTACAGGAGTTGATGGCAGTCAAGAATTTCAAGACTTGCAAAGAGCTTGGAACATGCTTCGTCACACTCATGGACTCAAAGACTCGAGGATATTGTCAAGTGCGAGTTATATTTGATAACTACACCAAGAAAGCATCAATGAAGGAACAGACTAGAGAGCGGCGGAAAGGCAAGGTGAAGGTAACTAAATCCTACATCGTTCAAGACTCAACGGGCATCAAAGACAAAAAGATGTTTCTCGCCAGCAGCACAAAGGATTCGCTAACTCTCTACCTTTCCCATCAGCTCATCCGCTACAGTACCGTTAAGGTTATGACTGCAACACGGCAGGAGGTCATGACGAATTATGAATGTGAAACAATTACCGGTGTCAGCACACAGGAAGAGGCGGACACTCTTATGATTTATCATGCTGTAGAAGTTGCGAGCAACGGGATGAATGTCCACATATATTCACAAGACACAGATGTGCTGCTTTTGGCTCTACGAAGAACACCACTACTTGGCAAGCATTCTGCGCTAATCATGGGTACAAGCGAAAGACGACGCAAAGTCTTCCTACAGCCTATATATGACAAGCTTGTCCCGGAAAAATCAGCAGCTTTGATCAACTGGCATTCTCTCACAGGCTGTGATACAACAGGACATATCCAAGGAAAGGGAAAGAAGGGATGCTTTGCAACTTTCCTGAAGGCAAGCCCCGGCATTCTGATAGCACTAGCTGGTCTTGGCAAAGGAGATGAACCGTCCGAAGAAGTTCTACGTGGCTGTGAAGAGTTTCTTTGCTCTCTTTTCTGTCCAGGTGGAGTCCACATTGGGCAAGCAAAGATGCTCAGATGGTTTTTGTTCAAGCAACTCAAAGATGAACAAGGAGTTGACAAACTGCCACCGACTCAGGGAGCATGGATTGAACATATACGCCGTGCCCATGTCCAGGCTAATATCTGGTGCCAGGATATGGTATTGAACCCAACTTGTCTTGACCCTCTGACCTTGGGGTGGCGAAACCTAGACAACAAGCTACTGACGGTTCTTTCTCAGGTTGCACCAGCTCCGGTCTCAGTGCTGCAGCTCGTCAGGTGTAACTGTGAGAAATCAAAGTGTTCGCGAAGGTGCTCATGCAGAG
The DNA here is from genome assembly GCA_032716605.1 of Paralithodes platypus. Classification (NCBI taxonomy): domain Eukaryota; kingdom Metazoa; phylum Arthropoda; class Malacostraca; order Decapoda; family Lithodidae; genus Paralithodes; species Paralithodes platypus. Next base: position 30,659,668 of record CM064487.1, read on the forward strand.
GAAACAATGTGGTCTGTACTGAACTTTGCAAATGTGGTGGGGAAGGCGACAGCTGTACGAACATTACACCACCAATGGTTGGCGAAGATCTAGAAGATGATTGAAGCAATGACAATTAGGAACGTTTAATCAGTAACATTGACACTCCTGATTCATACATGTAGCATTGCCATACCTTTAAAAAACACTTATCCATCTTCAAGTTATATAACCACCAACATAATTTTATATTGAATTACATCTTCTATATTATTTCTATTAAATGTTTTGGAGGATTGGTAAAGAGTGTTCCAATCATAAATACGTTGTTATTATTGGAATCCTCATATGCCAAAACATATGGTTAGACACCAAAAACATCTTCCTATGTCCATTGGTTCAATAGTACATTTACATTTTAAAAAGCCTGAAATCTGGTGGCCATCTTGGATTTTTGCTAATTTAGAGTATTTCTAGTGCTCTTATTTTGCTTCCAATGAATCATTGACCCCTTTATATGAGTTTAGATAAAATGAAACAAATATTGTATGACATTTGAATGAATAGTTATGGTTAATTGGCAATTATTTAAAAAAAAAAAATAGGTGATGGCCATTTTGAAATTCAAAATGGAGACCCTAAAGTTAATAGAAAAACTGGCACCCTTTTTTTTCTAAATCAGTGAAGTTTCTAGATGTGTTTAGACATGAGTGCCAAGAATCTACCCAAAAAAATTACAAATCTAGAAAATATTACATAAGCCTATATAGACTTGAGGTCTAGCAGGGTAGCCAGGCATTGCCAGCGTTGAGCTAATATGGTAGCTGTTGGATAGTTTTTGAGACATTTGATGATATACTAAGTTATAACTATTTTTTGTTTTTCTCAAATGTGAGCGAATCGAGCCTGTGACCCTCCAAAGCATAGCAGGCCATCCTGGCGTTGTCAGCACTCATGCCGAAGAGTTTAGGTTGGGTAACCTGGCTGATAGGGGGGTAACTTAATGATCTTGGGAACGACATTGGACGGGTCCTGTCAGATCTACTAGAGCTAGCTAGCGTTCGTTGGCCATGCCCATACCAAGGAGTCTTTGGTGATGGACCTAACTGGTATGGGTGTAAATCAACCCCAGAAACGACATAGATCTATTCCCATGCACCGGCTTCCAAGGTCATTTAGAGGAAATTGCTCTTTCTCTCTTTTCCAGCCATGCAAGCGCTAGGTACGCCTATGAGGTTATCATGTGCTTGTTTGTTTGGGTTTATTACACAGGTGCTTGCCATGCAACCTGTCGCCCTCTGAGGCTCGCGCCTTAGTTCGCGATCCCTTGCTTCACTGCAAGGGATCTCTCTCTCTCTCTCTCTCTCTCTCTCTCTCTCTCTCTCTCTCTCTCTCTCTCTCTCTCTCTCTCTCTCTCTCTCTCTCTCTCTCTCTCTCTCTCTCTCTCTCTCTCTCTCTCTCTCTCTCTCTCTCTCTCTCTCTCTCAGGTCAGTCACCTTGTTTGATGTGCTCTGTAATGAGTTTGACTAAGTCGGGATAGACAGATTTTTGACCACCATAATGACGTCCCAATTTTATCAAAGACTTTTGCCAGCGTTATTAATTCTTAAAGGGTTAATGAGCAAATGATGACGAGGTACATTCGCTGCTATTGATCATACCTACTCAATCATTTGTTGTATGGGATTAAACATAGTGTGATTGACTTACAAGGATAATTTGTTATAAAACCGTTATATGACTGTATGAATATATTCCTGCAAAATGGCGACAATCCAAGTTTATCCATTCTAATTTTCCTCATTCACATACAATTATGGAGTGTATATAAATGCATGTGATTAACCCCTTCTGTACCATCGACACCCTTTTGAATAATTATGGTTACTATGTTATCGATTTCATTTAGTTTCCTGATTTTTAGCCATTATTAGGCTACGAAATATCTCAATCAACCTTTTTAAGTAACACAGATCCTTCATAAGCTGCATAAAATCGTCTAAACATAACTAGAATCTATTCCAAAAGATGTCGATGGTACAGAAGGGGTTAACTGTACAGTCACACACATGAATTCTTAAACACCTTTTGAACATATAAGCGAGACCATGGATGTTGACCAGGGAAATCTCAGAACTCGCTCTTCAGTTTTCCAAAATTGTTCATCAGTGTATTATATTTGTTTCTACTACAATTATACCTAAATTTATGCTCACAACTGTTGGTGTACCATTATGGCGCACTAGCAAAATACATACTAGAAATAGATTGCACCATTATGTCATTCCAGCTGACTTAAAGATAAATCTCTCTCTCTCTCTCTCTCTCTCCAATACCAATACCAAACTTGGTATTTTGCCCAGGATGTACACAAGGGATTGTGCTACCAGCAAGGCTTAAATGGTAGGTTAGCTGACCTATGTACCCAGAAAGGAGTGAGATTTGTGGACCCATGTAATGAGTTCTATGGGAAACGCAACTTCTACCTCCGTGCACTTGAGCATTAGCGGTAAATTTAACTTGGTGATTTCCTAAATCACCATCTTTACAGTTTGGTGAGGGCAAGCAAAAGTATAGAAAGCATCCCCAATCAGAAAAAGTGCAAACCCTCTCCAGCAGTTCATCTCAAACTTATAAAAAGAGGTCCCACAAAAGAAGGATGTATAATTATCCCTCTGAGAGCGAGAATACCTCTAAGCAAATGGAAGAGTCCCCAAGCTAATTGAGAGACGACCTGCAACTCCCTCTAGAGTCTAGACTCTACACTTCAGTTGCCAATTTCTGAACCACTAGATAGTGGTTCTTCAACCTCAGGTGAGGATTCACCCCATATAGGGACTTACAACACCTCTGATACTGTACATAGAAATAGTGTGGAAGGTAATGCACCACCCCCAAAGACTCCTTTCTCTTCGGGAAACGGGGTATACTAGGGTTTTTTAAGGATAAACGGAATCCCTTTTAGGTAGAATTATTTAATACCAGGCCAAATAAGAATAAATTCTCCGAACTTCAGGTATTGTTGTCTACAGGATGCTTCACAGTGATACCAGAGATTATGTTAGTGAATTTGAAATACCTGGATATAGAATGTTCCAAAAATACCGAACAATGCAGGATGGAGGCGGAGTTTTCTAAATCCAATTGACTAAAAGATCAGGTCAGAACATGAACTGCTTGGAGTAGATCTCAACCTAGGTAGTTCTATCTATACGATTGCTATGGTGTACAGACATCCACATCAAAATGTTCAAAAGGAAAAACTTATGTACACAAGATTGAGTGCTGCTATTGTAGGGTAAAACCAGTGTGATCTTAGGTGACTTCAATTGCCTAGTAAACTGGGAAGCAAGAACTGCCGATGCTGAAAATAGGCGTCTTGTGGACTTTGCTAATGATAACTTTTTGACCCAGTGGATGAACGAGCCAACTAGATATAATATACTAGATAATAATCTAGATAATGTGCTAGATCTTGTGTTCACCACTGAAGAAGAAAGTGTGACCAGCTTATTTATTGGGGAATCCCTCGGAGGTAGTGACCACAATCTATGTCAGTTCTCTCTTTGCAACTTTAGTAGCAAACTCACCAGTCCTCAAAGTGCAAAACTAGATTTATGTTGTGCAAATTTTGAAATCCTTCGGGAAAGCTTATCCCAGATCAGACTCAAGGGTGAGGACGTTAATGCAATTTGGTACTAATGCAAAGAGCAGTTTATGGATCGACAAGCTGCATTTGTTCCTATTAATATTACCAAATCAGGCTCAACCCAACCAAATTGGTTCACAAGGGACATAGCTTCAACAATTAGAAAGAGAAAGGTTGCATAGAGAAAGGCCAAAAAGAGTCAAGACCAAAGATATCTAGATTCCTTCAAACATATGAACAAAGCGGAATGAAGAACTCATAGTTGCAGCCTTCTGCAAAGAGAGTTCTAAATAGTTCTTCAGCTATGTGAACAGCAGGAAGCCATTCAAAAGTAGCATTGGACCTCAAAAGGATCCAACAGGCCAACTATTATCCTCTGACACTGATATAGCTAAATTCCTAAACAAATAAGTTTCCTCAGTAGGCTGTTTACAAGAGAAAATACCAGTAACATGCCCAGTCCAGGATTAGTGCATGAGGGTGAATTTTTTAGCAGAATTATGTATACCCCAGAGCATGTAGCAAAAAGAATAGATAAGTAATTAGGTTCAAGTCATCCAGCCCAGACAGCTTTCTTCGCCGAGTTGTACGAGAAGTGCGAGATGAAATTGCACCTTTCTTGGTGGAAATATTTAATAAATCAATAGAAAATGGAGAGGTCTTCGAAGACTGGAACCTGGCCAATGTGAGCTCAATCTTTAAGAAAGGGGATCATGAGTGTCCCAAGAATTATCGGCCAATTAGCTTAACTTCTATCATAGTAAAATTCTTAGAAGGGATACTAGTAGACTACCTAGATATCCACAATTTAATTACAGATTCCCAACATATGGATTTAGGCGATATCGATCATGTCTTACCAATTTGCTGGAATTTTTCCACAAAATGTTGCGTGAGTATGACAAAAAGCTAATGTCAAAAGTGAGTGCGCTAGGTATCAATTCAGAGGTCACACATTGGATAGACAGTTGGCTAACAGGTAGACAACAGCGAGTGGTAATCAATGGTGTTTCTTCTGAGTATACTCCAGTCACTTCTGGAGTTCCACAGGGATCTGTCCTTGGCGCACTTCTGTTTATCGTATATGTCAATGACCTCGATATTGGTCTGTTGAGTGTGATATCCAAGTTTGCAGATGAAATAATGCTTGGAATGAATGTGAAGGACCCCAAAGGGGTTGAACAGCTCAGGATGGACCTCAACTGACTGAGTGAATAATTGGAGTCATGGTAGATGCCTCTAAACTTGTAAAAGTGCAAGGTGATACATATTGGTCAAGCAAACCCCAAGTCAGGCTATTCGCTATTGGGAATGCCTCTGGAATTGACTGACTTGGAAAAGGATTTGGGTGTTCTGACTACCAGTGACCTAAAGTTTTCCAAGCAGTCCATTGAAGTAGAGAAGAGAGCTCAGAAATTATTAGGCTATAAGGCAATTAAAGTATAGAAGTAGGGAAATAGTCCTCACACTTTACAACGCCCTGATACAGCCTCTCCAGAAGTATGCTGTTCAATTCTGATCTCCAGCACCCAGGAAAGATATAGAGTGACTGGAAATAGTACAAGCTAGGGCCACAAAACTTATTCCATCGATTAGAAGACTGAGCTATAAAGACTGGTTGAGAGCTCTTGATCTCTTTCCGTTAGAGAAACTCATACTACGAGGTCAGCTCATTGAAGTTTCTAAAATACTTAATGGGTTTGACAATGTGGATTATAGCAAAATGTTTAGCCTCGATATGAATACAACACGCAACCATGGCTGGAAATTAGAATTGAAAAGGTTCAGCACTCGGATTTGTGGAAACTTTTTCACATAAGATATGTTCTACCTGGAACAAACTTCACTCAGAAGTTGTAAACAGTTCTTCAGTAGAACAATTCAAGAAGAGAGTAAATAGTATATTGTGCACACTCTGTAGCGAGTGTAGTGCACTAAACAGTCTCTCTCCTTTCACTTCGAGTATCTCCCCGGAATAGACCGCAAGGTCTTTGAGATACTAACTATTCCGTGTGACTCCTTCTAACTCTCTCTGCCTCTCTCTAGTTACACGGGTATGTTTACCACTTTGATGTGTTGGGCCAAAAAATATAATACAAAAAACATTAAGTTTGTCTAGCTATTCAAATAAAATGTAAACACGTGATTTTTCACCTGATTAAAACAAAATACAAAAATACAAAAATAAACATAAATTAACGGAATGTGTTTTGAAAGAGGCTTTGTTACCTTTCTCAGAATAGCGACCTTAATTGTGAAGTTTGATATCACTTCTATACAACAGACGTTTTGTTATACTTTATTATAATGTTTTTATTTTGAATGGGAAAAAGGGGAAATAATTATCTAAGCAATATTTCGATACTATAAAGACGGATTTACATAAGATCCTTTACTAGCAATTTTGTTTTGGCAACCTTCTGAAATTAATTGTTTATAAGATTGTTTTCAAAATAAATAATTGTACCATTAGGCTAATCATTTGTACCCATGTCAAATATTCCCGAAATGCTTGAGTAGAGATATCATTGTCTGTTTGAAGGGGTTAAATAGAGTTAAATATTATCTTTATTTCACTGCATATATAATTTTCCAATATTATATAACAATACAGCTGTAAATGTGAATACAACATATAACAACTTTTGTATATAATGGTAATATTGTATAATCCTAATATGTTTGAGTGTCCATTATATAGATAACCAAATGTATGGGTGGGTCTATACATTTTAACATATACAACTGACACTTCTCTCACTATGTTTACAACTAGTGATCAGCTCTCCACATGAACAACTGGCAAAACTGCTAAGTTAAGGGAGCCCACCTCGCTTGTTTCTCTTTCTCTCCCTCTCTTTTTGGCTTGTATCCATTCGGCCCCATTCAGCCTTCTGTTTTAAAACGTTTACCCCCATCCAGGTGCCAATATTTTCCTTGCGAGCGGCAGCGAGCCAGCATATATATATTTTTTTTTTGACAGCAAGTCAAATTTATAAATGTTTCGGTAGAAAAATGCCTCCGGCAAAGCCGGATTTCTCCATCCAATGCTGGCTCGCTATCGCTCGCCAGGAATAAATCGACCCCTGGATGGGGATAAACGTCTTAAAACAGTTGGCTTAATGGGGCCGAATGGATACAAGGCAGGAAAAGAGATAACAGGAGAGAAAGATAAAGAAAAAAGCCTGTGACCCCCCCTTAACAACTTCCACAATTATCCCCCCTCTCATCTCGGTTACAACAGCCGATATGTAGGGCACGCTTACAACAGACTCCCTACCATACTCGTCAACTTCTGGCAACTCAGGGGCACTTCTGACACCACATCCAACGCCGAGGAACGTGCTGCTCACAGATCCCCTCCAGTCACCGCCTATGAGAACTAAAAATGTTGCAGCTTCCTGGGGGTGGATATTGGCACCGAGGACCAAGCAAAATTATCATATACTGTATATATATGATACGTTCCAATAAGCTTTATGAAGAAGAAGAAGAAGAAGAAGAAGAAGAAGAAGAGAAAGAAGAAGAAGAAGAAGAAGAAGAAGAAGAAGAAGAAGAAGAAGAAGAAGAAGAAGAAGAAGAAGAAGAAGAAGAAGAAGAAGAAGAAGAAATATGAAGTAAAAGACTTAACTCAGTGAGAGCTTTTAGGAATCCAGTTAAATATATTATACTTTTAGTCTACTGGTTGAAAAGGTCAACTATTTGAGGCCTACAGATTAATATGGTCTTGCGGTTGAGATGGTCTACTAGTTAAGTTATCCGGTCATCGATTTGTCGTGCTGCCAGGAATCTGGGAAGAAAAATTAGGATTATGGGTTTATGTCAGGTATATTTTATGAAACTACCGATAGTTTATGATTATCAAGCCATAAATATACGTATTCTAAATGTGAGTTTTATGAAGATGAAGACTGTCGTGTCATGTTTATTTAATGAGACCACTGATACATTCCTGTCTCAAACAGTATGAAGTACTGTTATACACCTTTATTTTGACATGTAAGGATATTAAGTTGTTAGTTCTCCTGTATATGAATTATTTAATATTATGACCAATAATTGTATCTCATCCAATAGTTTTAGAGATTCAATCTTTCCAGGGTATTTTTCCTATGAAGGGCACACATTGAGAGTTAAGGATCCTCGGCTACTTTAGTGAATTTTCGGTTTTATCTCTTATTTGTTTCCATATCTTAAGTTTTCTCTAACCTCTTCTATTTCCATCTATTTTCGTTTCATTTTAATATCTGTGTTCTCCTCCCACTTGTTTGTTTATCTTCTTTCCCTATCCCCTTTCTCATCTCATTTCACTTCATTATCTTCCCCGTCTGTTCTTTTTTCTCCTCTCTTCTATTCTCGCTTTTCTTATATGTTAATACTAGTACCAGTTATTCTTTTCACAATATACGTTCAGGAAACTCTTCAATGTATAGGCGCAAGCAGAAATCTAGTACCTTCATGATTGTATTTTCTTGTAAAAAGTATAACAAACACACAGACAATGCCGGAAACATAAATATCTTTGAAATTATTATATTTACTTATATATGTATTTCTATATGTATTCATACATTTATGCATTATTCCATGTGTTTATTTATTTATTTATCATTTGTATTTAGTACTTTTTTGTTGTCAAGAGATGAATTTAAGTTGAAGTTCTTCATGTTGATACGACCTTCATGCGTGGTTGTGATTTATTTTTCTATCACAGTAGGCCTAAGCTCCTTCTCTTCCCAACACGAAAAATAATAACACATAATAAATATCCTTTATTCCGCCCCCTTCCCGCCCTCGTGCCCTATCATCCCCCGGGCCATCCATTCTCCTCGCCGTCTCACCCATACGTCATATATAATCACCTCCATCCAGGCCAAAAATAACTTCACACCAAAGACATTTTGTTTTCACCTCCAGTACAATTCACTTTGTTTTCCACTTAGATGAGGCAGTTCCGTACGATGCATAAAACTATTGCTGATCTTAGGTTGCAAAGCCATTCCAAAAAGAGTCACATTATACCTTGCTTAATATTTCCATTGTATTGATTTATTCAAGCTGCTCGAGCGCTCATAGTGGGATTTAATTTTGTTTTGGGAATTCACAAATGAAATCCCAGTATCTACCAAACGTAATGACATAACCTCGCCTAAATTACTCTATCCTTGTCCATATATGCTGCACATAGGCCTACACATAAGGAATGAATAAATATTACAAGTGTGTCACTACCGAGGAATCCAGTAAGAGTATGAATGAGGGCTTTTAGAGGAAGGGCTTCCCACACCAGCACATGCATTGAATAGCTTCCATTATGTAGAGCCAATGTATGTTTTGTTATAGCCCCCTATAGACAGTTTACACGGCCTGAGCGACCTTACCTCCAGTATATCAGCAGCCCTATTTTCCTTCACAATCTCTCCCCAACACATTACGAGGCTGTTCCTGATCATATCCCATTATACCCCCCCCCCCCTCCCCCCTTCCTCCCATTACGGTATTCTCCTCCTTTCAATCCCCCTCCCCACCTCACCATGATCCCTTCCCCCTCCATAAAAATGTACCCTGAGTCCTGTAGGTTTGGTAGTTTATTGAGGTTAGAATGATTAATGCGGAACAAAAGTTTGTGGCTTGGCCTGAACTAATGTGTGGGGTTTAAGTGTCTACAGTACTTCTTCTCCGAGTTGTAACTTTCCCGTAGACATTTTGTACTACTACATGACTGTGATCTTTAGATGGAATGAATAGATTGGGTACTTGGCTGACCTAGAAATACTGTAGTAAGAAAGAGTGGTCATTATTTTCTTTGGACACCATTTTAGTGTTTTGATTATCAAACTACTTTGTTTTCCTTTTTGTTCATGCAGAACGTACTGTATATCCAAAGACTAAACTATATATCCTTTGCCAGTATTCCCGAAAGTTTATAAAGGATATGGCACCAATATGGCAAAGGTTCCCCGATTTTTGTTACTATAGGGTCTCTCGTCTGAGCTGAGAGATGGGGTCCTGGTGTGATAGTGCTGGTTGCCCCCTAAGTGATGTAAAATTGGTCATTATATTTCTCTCTCCCCCTCCCATTATGTCTCCCTTCACTCGCCTCCCTTCTATTAAGGGTTACCCTACTCGCTTTTTTTTATTCTCTTTCTCTCCCTCTCTCTTTGGCTTGTATCCATTCGGCCCCATTTAGCCTACTGTTTTAAGATGCTTACCCCCATCCAGGTGTAAATAATTTCCAGGTGAGAGGTATTGAGCCAGCATATATATTTTTTTGTTTTGACAGTAAGCTAAATTTGTACATTTTTCGATAGGAAATTTTTTCCGGCGAAACTGGATTTCTCCATACAATGGTGGCTCGCTATCGCTCGCCAGGAAGAAATTGACACCTGAATGGGGATAAACGTCTTAAAACAGTTGGGTGACTGGGGCCGAATGGATACAAGCCAGGAAAAGAGAAAATGGGAGAGAAAGATAAACAAAAAAGCCAGTGACCCCCCTTGAACTTCCCCCTAGAGCACTTTTTGCACTTTATCTTGCAAGCTATTTGGTTGCTTAGCTTAACCCTTTCTGCATAATAGCGTCATTTTAAATTTGTCTATGGGTTTCTGTAAGCGGTTTTATAAAGCTTCGGAAGGACTTTCAACAGTCGAAAGAGTAAACATAATCTGAATTAACCCTTTGACTCCTACACATCCTTCCTTTACCTAACTAAATCGTGCAGCTAGAATTAAATTAAAAAGTTCACCATGGTACAATGAAAGAGTCAGTATTTTGGCTGGGCATGTGATGACTATGTCGTTGTGTGGTTTTAATGATATGTGGGTTCATGCTAGGTTCTACAGGTGTTTTATATGGATTGTTCAGATTTTAACTGCTACGTGTAGTTCTGAGTTCTGATGATCACATTTGGCCCCCCAAGAAGTTATTTCAAAGTGGGCATTATATTTCTTCCATTAAGTAACACCCCGTTCTTAAAATAAATCATCAATTACAAACCCCATTGCACTTGAATAAACTAATGAAAGCATATGGTCCTCCTGGCATTCGAACTCGGGACCTACACTTGCCTCACATCATTTTAGGTTCCCCTAGAGCGCCCCCTTTACACCCTGTCTGCCGGGTTTGTTGGCCTGGCTGCAAGTGATATACAGAGGTTCCTGGTTTTAGTGATAACGGGGTGAGGGAGCCATGGTTTATTATTATTATTATAATTATTATTAGTATTATTATCATTATTATTATTATTGTTATTATGATTATTATTATTATTATGATATGACGATGAAGGATAAGTAAGTGGTGGAACAAAAGTCACTGATTGATTATATATGTGTGGATGAACGAATGAACAAATCTGTGCTGGATGCTAGGGTGTATAGGGATATTGGAGGGGGTCTGTCTGATCATTATGTAGTAGTAGCTAATATTAGGATACAAAATAAGTGGGTGAGGAGAGCTGGAGGGAGGCGAGAGGAAGGTGGAATGGTGAGGAGGGTGGAGAGGCTACAGGAGAAGGAAATCAGGGAAGAGTACAGGAGAGCAGGAGCAAGACGACTAGGTGAGTTCGACCTGGAATATATTGAGGAAGTGGAGGAGATGAGCAAGGTGTTTAAGGAAGAGATGAGTGCAGCATGTGAGGTTGTGTGTGGAGTGAGGAGAAGAAAGAGGGGAGTGAAAGGTACAGCATGGTGGACAGAAGAGGTAAAAATAGCTGTGGAATACAAGAAGAAAGCGTATAGAGAGTGGTTGGGTAGTAGAGGGAATGAAGATTTGGAAAGGCAGAAACGAGCGAGGTACGTGGAGAGAAAGAGAGTGGTGAAGAGAGTAGTGAAGGAAAGTAAGAGAAGAGGAATTTGGAAGCAATCTGAGAGTAAAATGGAGGGAGTGTAAGAAACTGTTCTGGAAAGAAGTGAAGATAGTTAGGGATGTAGCAAGGGAAACAGTAAGGGGGTGAAAGACAAGAATGGGAGAATGCGAGCCGAGAAGCAAGAGAGAGTCGAAAGATGGAGGGAGTACTTCAACAAGTTGCTAAATGTAAGGAATGAAGAGCCAACAAACATAGTTGGAGATGGTATGGGAGGGAGAAGAAGAGAAATAGTGGAGGAGGAGGTGGGGATCAGGAGGTCCGAAGTGTGGGAAACCATCAAAAGAGTGAAGTTGGGTAAAGCACCAGGAACAGATGGAGTGTGTGGGGAAATGTTGAGGTATGGTGGTGAGATAGTGATCGAGTGGGTATGGAAAATGTGCAAACTAGCATGGGAGAAGGGGAGTGCACCCGATGGCTGGAAGACTGGCATATTAGTCCCCCTATATAAGGGCAAAGGGGAAAAGGGAGTGTGTGGTAACCACCGAGGAATATGTCTTCTAAGCGTAGTAGGGAAGTTGTACAGTAGGGTAGTGATTGAGAGAGTGAGAGTGAGAACGGAGAAATAGATAGGCAATGAGCAGGCAAGTTTTAGGAAGGGAAGAGGATGTGTAGATCAGAATTTTACCCTGAATTGTGTTGTGGAGAAATATCTGGAGAAGCAACAAAAGCTGTATGTTGCCTTTATAGACTTGGAGAAGGCCTATGACAGGGTGGATAGAGAAGGTATGTGGAAAGTACTTAGAATATATTACGGAGTAGATGGCAAGTTGCTGAAAGCAGTGAAGAGCATGTATGTGGGTGCAAAGCGGCAGTATGTGTGGAGAATAAGCAGAGCGAGTTCTTTGACCTGAATGTTGGGTTGAAACAGGGGTGTGTGATGTCCCCGTGGTTGTTTACTGTATATATGGATGGCGTCATGAAAGAAATACTAGGAAGAGCAGTGGATGTTGGTGTATCGCTGAAAAGGGAGGGAAATGAGTGGAAGCTGCCTGTAATGCCCTCGAAAATGTCCCGCACCCACAATAATACTAACCCGAGTTGACGTCAGGTATAGCGTAAAATAGTCGGAGATGGTAAGTCCAATAAACTCATCACGTGATAACACCACAAGACTATCACCTGGTTCTTAAAAATCGGACTAAGGTTGCTATACTTTTAGTACGTCCGTGGTAGTACAGTGGGTTAGCGCGCGGGCCTGGTGGTGATGGTTGGGTCACTAACCAGGGTTCGAACCCCACCCAAGGCATCTCAAAACCTGTGGGTTTTTAGGGGGGTTAAATTCCCTTAGAAGGTTCGTACCCCGCGCCAGGTACCAGGAAAAGTTGATCCTAAAGGTAGCCTGGGGATATTTCAGGAGACCATGAATTCCCTTCACACCCGGCATTTGATATCTAACGTTCGCCCACTGATTTGCGTTCTATGTATTTCTGAGACAAGGATATAAAACTTAGATCAGTACCCCCTGAGGTTACTAGATTTCCCGTGCTCTAAAAATACGTGTGTCTAATCTAGTCTGTGAACTACTACTTGTGCACCAGAGCTACCAGTAATAAATCTAACAGTGAATATGAATCTATAAGTAACATTGATGGTCTTCGGTATATAAACCTGTGAAATCAAAGCCAGTGATCAGAAGATTAATACCTGAACGTTGGAAGTGGGAGACTAGGCTCCATCCAGATCCACTTATGCTAGTGTTGTTCAATTCTATTATATTGTCTTACACAAGTATTCTGCAGTGGTATATCAATAAACGTGATCATGTAACTTGCTACCATGTGTTTCTTTGTGTTCTCTATTCCTCATATCTTGTATTGTGCATGCAGCCTTATATACCCAGTCAATTTAGAACTCACATTACCCAAGTTAAACCTGTAGAAAAACAGGGCTTAACATTGGCGGCAGCGGTGGTTCTTGATTCGGATAAAAGGTTGCATTACACTGCAAGTTTGGAACAGTAGAAGCATGGCAACATCGCGAAATCTTCAGCCACTCGCACACATTCCCAAGTATGTTGTAAACACATATGATATCACCAGTTACTTAGACATAATAAAGCCAGTGTACGATGTGGTACTTCATAATGACCGCGAAAAAATCGCCATGGCAATTTTGCATATTGTACAGTTGGGAGAAGCCGTTTCCCAACTTGTTGATAAGCCTACCTTTAAAGAATTTATTCACCAAATGGTGACACAGAATACGCCAGAGAGTACCTGGAACCAGTTTCGATCCTTCGTGATCCGGACTTTAGATCCACTTTTGGGTTCCCCCGTCGCCCCCAAAATAATAAAAGTCGACGAGATCAAGTATGAAGGGGATATAAATGTGACCCTCATACAACTCTACAGATACGTGAGGACCACGTATAGCTATGAAGATTACGACCAACAAAATGAACTCTTATTCACCGCATTGTTAAACATCCTCCCACCCCACATCACCGCCCATCTCGACCCGTATGGCTTATTCGAAGAACATATGCTCTCCATCAGAGAAGAATGCCTACGCAGTTCGATGAATCCCCTATCCAACCTTTTAGCCCCTATCCAAGACTCCGTGCACCCGTCCAAAATGACTTCCGGTGAAAGTCCAACCCCAGTGAACTCTTCCCCCACCAACCCTCCGCAGCCCTCCCAACAAGCCCCGTATTCTAGCTATGCCTACCTATGTAGGCCTACCACAACATATTTTCCCCATGACCCCAGAAATGTTCAGCTATCCCCCCACCAACAAAATTTCCCTTGTGACAGTTTTCCGTCGGTAGCTTGTGACAGTTTTCAGTCAGGAGCTCCCTTCCACCCCCACACAATTCACACCCCTAGAAAACTTCGAAACCCCACACTTGACTCGTCCTCTCATGTCAAACAAACTCACCAGTCCCAGATAACCTCTAACCAGACCGAGACTGCCACCAAGAAAATTCCCCAAACTCGTCCTGTTAATGTCAAACAAACCCACCAACCCCAGATAACCGCTAACCAGACCGTGACTGCCACCAAGAAGATTCCTAAAATTCGTCCTGTTAACAACCCCAAATCAATACATCAGTCCTCTACCAATAACCCCTGTTCTACACCTAACTCTTCCCCCACCAACCCGCCGCAGTCCCCCCAACAAATCCCGTTTCCTAACTCGCTCACCTCTCACCACCCTGACCCTCCCACACGCGCCGTTAACCCTCCCCTCACGCGTGACGACCTAGGGACCCAACTATGTTCCCCCCCTCCCCCACAAACACTCAGCTATTCCCCCACCAACAAAATCTCCCTTGTGACAGTTTTCCGTCAGTAGCTCCCTTCCACCCCCCCACAATTCACACCCCTAATAAACTTCAAAACCCCACACTTGACTCACCCCCTCATGACAGACAAACCCACCAACCCCAGATAACCTCTAAGCAAACCGTCACTGCCACCGACACACCCCATCACTCTGATCCTCCCACACGCGCCGTTAATCCCCCCTCACGCGTGACCCCCACCAAAGTGATTTCCCCCCTCATGTGTACCGAACACCTGCTCACCAGTCGGTCCCCCACCATCATGAGCCCAGCTAAACTTTCAACCTCCCCCTCTTCACCGTTACCCCACCCGCCCCAAATTCACCCCCCAAAGATCCCGCTCGACGAAATACCACTCCCATCCCAATCCAACCACAAAACTTTTTCCACCTTGGCTAAACCCCAAAAACTCTCTCTCTCGCCCCAAACAACATAATCAACCTCTCAACTTCAACCACTCCTCTAAATCCCATCCATGTCTCTCCCGGAAATAAAATCAGTCTAAATTCAACCCCTCTCAAACCACAACCCTGCCTGCCGAGACCCCCCCCACCATCTCCCTATCAAATCCCCACACACCAAACCTCCAAACCACCCGATCATAGTAAACTCTCAACCTTCAGCCTTACTCACCCTTCCCCAAACCCCACTCACGACCACAACTCTCTACACAATTCAACCCCTCCCCAGCACCAACCTCTTCCGCAACAACAACCCCGACTCGACCTGCCCGTTTCATCTTTAAAACCCCCCTATCACTACCCCCGACCGAAACCACTTAGACCCCCCCTCCAAAACTGGCCCCGGGCCAGCTCGCCCCCAGACCCACATTCCTAACGACAAGAACTAACGGTATATCCACCCCGCCCTTCCAAAGTGAAAGTGAACCACCTACCCTATTACCAGACCGTCACCCAGACTAACGGCGACCCTAAATAACCCCCCCCCCCCCCTGATGATGATGAGGATATTATTGTACTAAATTGTTTCGAATGTTTTCAATTCCTAAGCGATTGGGCATGATTCTATAAATTTACATGTTTTCCATATACTGTATATATATTATTTTTTTTCCTTAGTCATACTACTTTTCTTGTTACCTACACTTTTCTGACTATCTTTTAAATTTGCTTTATATATTGTTAAACACTTTACCTCTTCTTAATTTCCTGTGTTCTTAATTATCTGTCCTTTCTTAAATTTACATGTTTTCCATATACTGTATATAGTATTTTTTTTCCCTTAGTCATAATACTTTTCTTGTTAATCTACACTTTTCTGACTATCTTTTAAATTTGCTTTATACATTGTTAAACACTTTACCTCTTCTTAATTTCCTGTGTTCTTAATTATCTGCCCTTTCTTAAATTTACATGTTTTCCATATACTGTATATACTATATTTTTTTTTCCTTAGTCATACTACTTTTCTTGTTACCTACACTTTTCTGACTATCTTTTAAATTTGCTTTATACTATGTTAAACACTTTACCTCTTCTTAATTTCCTGTGTTCTTAAGTATCTGTCCTTTCTTAAATTTACATGTTTTCCATATACTGTATATATTATTTTTTTCCCTTAGTCATACTACTTTTCTTGTTAACCTACACTTTTCTGACTATGCTTCTTTTTACTTCACCCTTGAGGCTCGAGGACGAGCCTATAATGAAGGAGAGGGAAGTAAAATGCCCCAGAACGAGAAGCCCACCACAGAAGCCATGAACGAACACCACACAGAAACACCAAAGGAAAGGTCCACAGAACGAAAGGACCAGCTGACCGAGCCAGCCATTTCAGACAGGCCCAAGCCCGCAGGGCTAAACAGCTCCAGGACACACCCATTTACCTTTTCTAAAACTGACCATTTTCCACACCTCACGTACACTAACCCCCTCGTGTCCTACACTCCTAACTACAAAGATGATGAATAGGAATATACATTCATATTAAAAACATGCCCTGTCCCGACATTGAGCCAATGCCAACACATCAGACAGCCATAATATATCTATGTATGTTCTTACATCCGAGAAGTAGATGTTATATATCTTAGAAGTTCAAACACCCACGCTTGTCCCTAGACCTCGTATATCATTTTCCATGACGAGTATAGATATATGTAACCCGTGCTCAGTCGCCCCTTGCATTGCTCCTCTAGTAACTAAGTATTAATATTAACATTCCCTAACATCTTGTCTTGCCAGACTAAGCTTCTGAAGACCCATCGCCCCATAAATCTATGTATGCAATCCTTAGGTTAAGTATTTTTATCCGCCATTGTGTTCACCTTTTTCCATTTACTTTCCACAATTGGCATACGTCTTCCCCTTGCCTCCTTCGTATCCACAGCCCACACTACGCCAATTTATTTCGTGTCTTACACCTCTTACCCCAACCAGAGATTGTATAAGATAACCTGGTTACCAGTATCTGTCATAAGTACCCCGAAACAATAACTAAGTACCCCTACGAACTGCCGCTGTGGTTGGTATTTTATATTTAATAGAAAACGCAGTTCCCAGGGCCAACTAATAGTATCCATAACCCTCTGACTGATCACATAACTCTATCTTTTCCAGACTCATATACCACCCCATAGTTGCATTCCCCGGTAGCATTTGGCTAACGTATTCTACTGCCTTTTCAAACTTCCATATCAATTGTAGCCTAATGCCACCCCCACGCCCAGGGACCTTAGGGGCAAAATTTCCCTGTAGCCCTTGAACTCCCCCCCCCCCTCATTAAGACACCCGCGCTTCTCGACTCTTGTCCGACCTAGCCTCTCTCTCATACCTCTTGAAGATCCTTGAATTGTCCGTTACTAACGCTCTCCAACCTTTTATATATATACTCCTATCCAGCCTACCTTCACTTAGTAGGCCAGAACAACATTAGAACTTTACTAGCCCCTTGCATGCCATCTATTCTCTTACAACACATTCACAACCCTGCACCCAATGGTCGTCGGTGCGAGGCTAGCCGCCCCGCCAGTAACTAACTTCTATTGCCATACTTCCAGATAAATGTGGCAGAGTTAGCAACCCAGTCTCCACCATATCCAGCAAACCTTACAATTAACAACCAGCCGAGTTAAACCAGCTAGTTAAGGCACCTTCGGTTTTGGTATTAAAGACACTCACATCTGTCTCATACACAGAGGGTTATTACAAACACTGGTGATATGGCAAGCCCCTAGCCACAGCCGCCGGACGACTATATCAGAGATATAGTCCAGCTCCCCCTTTTTGCCCACCCGAGGAGGGAGACCCCAACCCCCGCGGAGGTATACCTGGCCCCTGTTTTGACTTTCGAGTCATTGCCACGTAGCACAGGAATTCTTCCTATCAATGAACTAACCATGAATGACTAACACCTTTACTAACCTCTATTAACTCACAATAAACCATTTACCTTTCTTGCATGCTCTGATCACTAAATTAGCACCTCAGCTATACCATTGAATGAAGATTGAACAATCTAGAGAGACGCTCCTATCACAGCTGTCCCCATCCTCCTCGCAAAGTAGATCCAGTCTCTCTCCCCTAAATACGTCCAGTATAGCCAAAATAGTACCTCTTACTAAGGCTCAGTTATATGAAAATATAAAGGCTTCCTATCGCCCTCTGCCACAACAGTAAATACCATCTTACCTAGTCCCCATATCTATTGAGAGCTCAATTAAGTCCATAAGACTCGAGATCCCTACTGTCTACAGGGTCCAGAACCGAGCCTATAAATCTAACTCCCGCCCCCAGTCAAATCAGTTGAAAGCTAGACACCAACCAGGGGTCACTACCCTGCAGTTAATTTCTAGCTCTGCCCTTGTGTTGTTCCGGAGTGAGATCCCAGAACCGGCAGACTCCGTGGCAGATTTGGATAGAAGGACCTGCCCACGTATTGAAGAACTTCACACATATGGCCCCCCTGGACGGCCGCGGAACCAGTCGTTAGCCCCCAACATCATGGACGCAAGATAACCAGGACCAGACCCATCAGATACTACCCAAGATTCCCTTTAGCAGTACTACATATTACTGTGCTGTTTTAGATTAACTAATTAATATTTCTACGAAGTGGCTAAGACCTTGCCCAGTGTAATTCATACTTAACCATTCCATTTGGGACGTACTAAGCGATCAGTGCTCTTTAATTAACAGGCTACCTTGACTCTCGTAATTACTTTATTCAGATATTAAAACTCTAGTGATATCTAACGTTCGCCCACTGATTTGCGTTCTATGTATTTCTGAGACAAGGATATAAAACTTAGATCAGTACCCCCTTAGGTTACTAGATTTCCCGTGCTCTAAAAATACGTGTGTCTAATCTAGTCTGTGAACTACTACTTGTGCACCAGAGCTACCAGTAATAAATCTAACAGTGAATATGAATCTATAAACATTGATGGTCTTCGGTATATAACCTGTGAAATCAAAGCCAGTGATCAGAAGATTAATACCTGAACGTTGGAAGTGGGAGACTAGGCTCCATCCAGATCCACTTATGCTAGTGTTGTTCAATTCTATTATATTGTCTTACACAAGTATTCTGCAGTGGTATATCAATAAACGTGATCATGTAACTTGCTACCATGTGTTTCTTTGTGTTCTCTATTCCTCATATCTTGTATTGTGCATGCAGCCTTATATACCCAGTCAATTTAGAACTCACATTACCCAAGTTAAACCTGTAGAAAAACAGGGCATAACACTGCCTATACTGCTGTTTGCGGATGTTACAGTTCTGATGAGCGATAATGAATGGGAGTTGCAGGGTCTGGTAAATGAGTATGGAACAGTTGGCGAAAAATGGAATTTGAAGGTAAATGCAGGGAAGAACAAGGTTATGGTCTTCGAAAGGGGTGAAGTCACAGAGTGTGAGGTGAAGTTGAACGGTCAGGCTATGGAGATCGTCAGCTCTTTTAAGTACCATATCTGGGCAGTGTGTTGAGTAAAGATGGGACTATGGATGAAGAAGTGCGGGAGAAGGTACAACAGGGGAAGAGGGTTGTAGGAACGCTGAAAGCAGTAACAAGAAATAGGGTGGTCAGTATGTAAGTGAAGAAGTCCTTGCATGACAGTGTGGTAATACCGACACTGACTTACGGAAGCGAAGCATATGGACGTCTGAGAAGAGACTCAGACCAAGAGTGAGAGGGGTGGAAATGAGTTACTTAAGAAGTGTGTGCGGAGTTACATGGAGGGATAGACAGACGAATGAGGAAGTAAGAAGGAGGTGTGGTGTAGAGGTAGATGTGCTGGAAAGTGTGAAAAGGAACACCTTGAGATTGTTCGGCCATATGGAACGTATGGGAAGCGAGATAATGACTAAGAAGGTGTATGAGAGCGAGGTGAAAGGACAGAGAAGGAGAGGTAGACCGAAAGAGAGGTGGAAGGATGGAGTGAGGAAGTATATGGATGAACGCGGTGCTGGTTGGGAGGAACTGACGGGGGACAGAGGTGAATAGTGGCGGTTCGTTCATGGCCACCCCTTCGGGGATCACGGCGTCATGCAATAGATAGATAGATAGATTACTCAGGTGAGAAAAACTTCTAGTGTGATGATCAGTATGGTCAATGTTTTTCACAGAAGAGCAATCTCACCAAACATTTATTAGCTCATTCAGTAGAGAAAAAAGTCAGGTGTGATCAGTGTGGTAAATGTTTCTCATAAAAGGGCAATCTCACCACATTTATTAGCTCATTCAGGTGAGAAAAACTTCATGTGAGATAATGTTGGTAAATGTTTCTCACATAAGGGCCATCTCATCACACATTTATTAGCTCATTCAGAAGAGAAAAACTTCAAGTGTGATCAGTGTGTTGAATTGTTCTCACAGAAGGGCAGTCTCACCAAACATTTATTAGCTCAATCAGGTGAGAAAAACTCCAAGTGTGATCAGTGTGGCAAATGTTTCTCACAGAAGGACAATCTCACCCCACATTTATTAATTCATTCAGAAGAGAAAAACTTCAAGTGTGATCACTGTGGTAAATGTTTCTCACAGAAGGGCAATCTCACCACACCTATATTAGTTCATTTAGGTGAGAAAAACTTCAAATGTGATCAGCGTGGTAAATGTTTCTTACAGAAGAGCAATCTCACCACTCCTATATTATTAGCTCATTCAGGTGAGAACAATTTCAAGTGTGATCAGTGTGGTAAATGTTTCTGACAGAAGGACAATCTCATCACACATTCATTCATTCATTCAGATGATAAAATCTTTATGTGTGATCAGTGTGTGAAATGTTTCTCACAGAAGGGCAATCTCACCACACATATATTAGCTCATTCAGGTGAGAAAAACTTCAGGTGTGATCTTTGTAGTAAACGTTTCTTACAGAAGGGCAATCTCACCATACACTTATTAGCTTTATCAGGGGAGAAAAACTTCAAGTGTGATCAGTGTGGTTAATGTTTCTCACAGATGAGCAATCTCACCACTCATTTAATAGCTCATTCAGGTGAGAAAAACTTCAAAGGTGATCAGTGTGGTAAATGTTTCTCACAGAAGGGAAATATCACCACACATTAATTAGATCATTCAGGGGAGAAAAACTTCAAGGGCGATCAGTGTGGTAAATGTTTCTCACAGAAGGGCAATCTCACCACACATTTATTAGCACATTCAGGTTAAAAAAAAAACTTCATGTGTGATCAATGTGATCAATGTTTCTCACAGACGCGCAAACTCACCAAACATTTATTAGCTCATTCAGTAGAGAAAAACTTGGTGTGATCAGTGTGGTAAATGTTGCTCACAGAAGGGCAATCTCACCATAAATATATTAGCTCATTTAGGTGAGGAAAACTTCAAGTGTGATCAGTGTGGTAAATGTTTCTCACAGAAGGGCAATCTCACCAAAAATGTATTAGCTCATTCAGGTGAGGAAAACTTCAAGTGTGATTAGTGTGGTCAACGTTTCTTACAGAAGGGCAATCTCAGCACTCATTTATTAGCTCATTAAGGTGAAAAAAAACTTCAAGTGTGATCAGTGTGGTAAATGTTTCTCACAAAAGAGAAATCTCACCATACACTTATTAGCTTTTTCAGGTGAGAAAAACTTCAAGTGTGATCAGTGTGGTAAATGTTTCTCACAGTGGAACAATCTCACCAAACATGTATTAGCTCATTCAGTAGAAAAAAAAAGTCAAGTGTGATCAGTGTGGTAAATGTTTCTCACAAAAGGGAAATCTCACCACACCTATATTAGCTCATTCAGGTGCGAAAAACTTCAGGTGTGATCATTGTGGTAATTGTTTCTCACAGAAGAGACATCTCTACACATTTATTAGCTCATTCAGTAGAGAAAAACTTCAAGTGTGATCAGTGTGGTAAATGTTTCTCACAGAAGCGCAATCTCACCAAACATTTATTAGCTCATTCAGTAGAGAAAAACTTCAAGTGTGATCAGTGTGGTAAATGTTTCTCACAGAAGGGCAATCTCACAACACATTTATTAGCTCATGCAGGTGAGAAAACTTCAAGTGTGATCAGTGTGGTAAATGTTTTTCACAGAAGGGCAAACTCACCAAACATTTATTAACTCATTCAGTAGAGGAAAACTTCAAGTGTGATCAGTGTGGTAAATGCTTCCCACAGAAGGGCAATCGCACCACACATTTATTAGCTCATTCAGGTAAGAAAATGTGAAGTGTGATCAGTGTGGTAAATGTTTCTCACAGAAGGGCAATCTCACCACACATTTATTAGCTCATTCAGGAGAGACAAACTTCAGGTGTGATCAGTGTGTTAAATTGGTCTCACAAAAGGGAAATCTCACCACACATTAATTAGCTCATTCAGGTGATTAAAACTTCAGGTGTGATCTTTGTGGTAAATGTTTCCTACAGAAGTGAAATCTCACCATATACTTATTAGCTTATTCAGGTGAGAAAAACTTCAATTGTGATCAGTGTGGTGAATGTTTCTCACAGTAGGGCAATCTCACCACACATTTATTAGCTCATTCAGGTGAGAACAACTTAGAGTGTGATCATTGTGGTAAATGTTTCTTACAGAAGTATAATTTCAGCACTCATTTATTATCTCATTTAGGTGAGAAAAAACTTCATATGTGATCAGTGTGGTAAATGTTTCACACAGAAGGGTTATCTCACCAAACGATTATTAGCTCATTCAGTAGAGAAAAACTTCATGTGTGATCAGTGTGGTAAATGTTTCTCACAGAAGAGCAAACTCATCATACATTTATTAGCTTATTCAGGTGAGAATAACTTCAAGTGTGATCAGTGTAGTAAATGTTTCTCACAGAAGAGCAAACTCACCAAACATTTATTAGCTCATTCAGTAGAGAAAAACTTCAAGTGTGATCATTATGGTAAATGTGTCTTACAGAAGTGCAATCGCAGCACTCATGTATTAGCTCATTCAGGTGAGAAAAAACTTCATATGTGATCAGTGTGGTAAATGTTTCTCACAGAAGGGCAATCTCACAACACATTTAATAGCTCATTCAGTAGAGACAAACTTTATGTGTGATCAGTGTGGTAAATGTTTCTCATAGAAGAGCAAACTCACCAAACATGTATTAGCTCATTCAGTAGAGACAAACTTTTTGTGATTTTTGTGGTAAATGATTCTCACAGAAGGGCAATCTCACCACACATGTATTAGCTCATACAGGTGAGGAAAACTTCAAGTGAGATCATTGTGGTAAACGTTTCTTACAGAAGAGCAATTTCAGTACTCATTTATTAACTCATTCAGGTTAGAAAACACTTCAAGTGTGATCAGTGTGGTAAATGTTTCTCACAGAAGAGCAATCTCACCATACACTTATTAGCTTATTCAGGTGAGATAAACTTCAAGTGAGATCAGTGTGGTAAATGTTTCTCACAGAGGAGAAATCTCACCAAACATGTATTAGCTCATTCAGTAGAAAAAACGTTAAGTGTGATCAGTGTGGTAAATGTTTCTCACAAAAGGGAAATCTCACCACACATTTATTAGCTCATTCAGGAGAGAAAAACTTCAGGCGTGATCATTGTGGTTAATGTTTCTCACAGAAGAGACATCTCTACACATTTATTAGCTCATTCAGGTGAGAAAAACTTCATGTGTGATCAGTTTGGTAAATGTTTCTCACAAAAGTGCAATTCAACCAAACATTTATTTCCTCATTCAGTAGAGAAAAACTTCATGTGTGATCAGTGTGGTAAATGTTTCTCACAAAAGAGAAATCTCACCACACATTTATTAGCTCATTCAGGTGAGAAAAACTTTAGGTTTGATCATTGTGGTAAACGTTTCTCACAGAAGAGACATCTCTACACATTTATTAGCTCATTCAGGTGAGAAAAGCTTCAGGTTTGATCATTGTGGTAAATGTTTCTCACAGAAGAGACATCTCTACACATTTATTAGCTCATTCAGGTGAGAAAAACTTCAGGTTTGATCATTGTGGTAAATGTTTCTCACAGAAGAGACATCTCTACACATTTATTAGCTCATTCAGGTGAGAAAAACTTCATGTGTGATCATTGTGGTAAATGTTTCTCACAGAAGAGACATCTCTACACATTTATTAGCTCATTCAGGTGAGAAAAACTTCATGTGTGATCAGTTTGGTAAATGTTTCTCACAGAAGGGCAATCTCACCACACATTTATTATCTCATTCAGGTGAGAAAAAACTTCATATGTAATCAGTGTGGTAAATGTTTCTCACAGAAGGGCAATCTCACCACACATTTATTATCTCATTCATGTGTGATCAGTTTTAAAATGCCCCAGAACAAGAAGCCCACCACAGAAGCCACGAGCGAACACCACACAGAAACACCCGGAAGAAAGGTCCACAGAACGAAAGGACCAGCTGACCGAGCCCGCCATTCCAGACAGGCCCAAGCCCGCAGGGCTAAACAGCTCCAGGACACACCCATTTACCTTTTCTATACCGACCATTTTCCACACCTCACGTACACTAACCCCCTCGTGTCCTACACTTATTAACTACAAAGATGATGAACAGGAATATACATTCATATTAAAAACACCCATGCCTGTCCCGACGTTGAGCCAATGCCAACACATCAGACAGCCATAATTATATCTATGTATGTTCTTGCATCCGAGAAGTAGATGTTATATATCTTAGAAGTTAAAACACCCACGCTGTCCCTAGACCCCGTATATCATTTTCCATGACTAGTATAGATATGTGTAACCCGTGCTCAGTCGCCCCTTGCATTTGTTCCTCTAGTAACTAAGTCTATAATATTAACTGCCACCAGCATTGATACGACATAGCGGCACTGTCCTTGCTACAAAGATGATGAACAGGAATATACATTCATATTAAAAACACCCATGCCTGTCCCGACGTTGAGCCAATGCCAACACATCAGACGCCATAACTAGTCGCACTGGTCCTGATGTGGCGGCGTCTACGCCGTGGGGCCACCTCCCGAGGCTGCCAACCGCGGATGGCTGCCGACCCTCCACAGCCGAAGACAAAATCAACGACCAGTGGAGGAAAACCGGATGCCGGCCGCGGGGAGCAGTTTCGGGAGCCAAACCGTCACAACCATCCCCTGCCCCCTCCCTGGGGGCACGGGTCCTTGGAGCGGCTTCGGTCGCGCCGGGAATTTCCACACCTCTCACACCACACACACACATCACACAGTTTTTCCTACACCGAGAAATGACTCTCCGGCTGTCATTTCTCGAAGACTTCTTCTAGCCGGAGACATTGAGAGCAACCCAGGACCCACGTTCACATACATATGTCCAACTTGCTCAAAACCCATCACTTCGAGTCGCCATACTAAGGGTTCAGTTCTCTGCAATTCATGTGGGAACTGGACCCACTTCACCTGCACAACACTTGCCTCCAAGAAACACTACACAAACACCTGGACCTGTTCCTCATGCCCCTCCCTCTCCCAGTCAAATCCCTCGCCTAAAACCCGTCCACCTCTCCTCCCCAACCCACCTAACCTTCCCATATCATCCACTCCCCCCCCTAAAACCCGTCCACCTCTCCTCCCTAACCCACTTAACCTTCCCATACCATCCACATCCTCAACTCAACACACCACACCCCATCCTAATCCATTCCAACCCCCATCTCCTGCTCCCCAATTCCCACCCCCACCTCACCCATCCCAACCCCCAGCCCCTCCCTCACCCCCACCCCCCCCATCACCCCCACCCCCACCCCATCCTCGTGCAGCAGCACCCAACGTACATCGTGCACATAACATTAACATTCTTCAACTGAACATAGATGGCATCAACACAAAGAAACACGAACTCTCACACTTCATCAAACAACACAACATACACATTGCCATCTTACAAGAAACAAAACTCCGCACAACACAAAAAACACCCACATTTCATAATTTCACCACCATCAGACAAGACCGGGCTGTCGGCGGGGGCGGTGGACTCATCACCCTGGTACACAAAGAAATATCATACATAGTAACCAGTGTACAAACCAAATCACTCCTCCCCCCAAATGATAACACAACAGAAATACAGTCAATTAAAATACGCACTGGCAACAACTCCAACATAACCATCATAAACACATACATCCCTCCCCAAACATCCCCTACAGTACCAAATGAATACAGACCACACTTACAACACATCACAAACACCCCACACACCCCACACATCATCCTGGGTGGTGACTTCAACGCCAAGACGTCGGCCTGGTTTGTCGACAACCCCGACACAGACAGAGGGCTGGTACTACAAAACCAAACCGATAACCTCATCATACTTAACGACATCCATCAACATACCCATATTCCTCACCAAGCCCTCTATAACCCATCATCTCCAGACATCACCTTTTGCTCCCCAGAACTCGCCCCCACAACATCCTGGAGGGTGGTCAGAACCTTAGGCTCTGAGCACCTCCCGATCATTATCACCACCAAAACCAGACTCACCCCAGCTAGCCACAAACACACATACACCAATTATAAAAGAGCTAACTGGGAAGCATTCACAAATGAGACAGAACAACACTTCACAACTCTAAACAGTACACCCATCACTAACATCAACAATGCTGTACACATACTCAATAAAACTATCCAAAACGCTGACAAGAAACACATTCCAAGAGGTAACAGAAAAAGACACAACCCCAACTTCACACCAGAAATTCAAAACCTCATCAGACAACGCGACATACTGAAACACTCCCCAGCACCCCACACACAAGACATCACACAACAAATTCAAGCACTCAACACCCAAACTAACAACAAAATACAAGAACAACAAAAACTAAATTGGAATAACTTCCTACAAACACTTGATCACAAAACAAACCCCAAAAAAACTATACAAAACACTAAACAGCATCACACTTTCCAACAGCAACACAACACAATCACATGCTGCAATCACAACAACAGACTCTACTCCTTCATGTAAACAACAAGCAAACACTCTCATCAATCACTTTTCACATGTCAGCCACCTAAAACCTCACAAAGACGACCGACGTGTCATCCGACGTAAGAGACAATTCCCCACAGACCCTGACTATACACCCTTCACCAATCACCAGACAAAGCATATCATCAACAATCTCAAGCACTCACCCGCCTGTGGCCTAGACAACATAAGCAACATACACCTCAGACACCTGGGACCACAAGGCATACAAGCACTCACTAACATATCAAACTACAGCTATTCACACAACACAATACCAGACATTTGGAAGCATGGTATCATCATCACTTTCCCCAAACCCAACAAAGACCCCACGCTACCCTCCTCGCACCGCCCCATCACACTCCTTTGCTCCCCCTCCAAAGTCATGGAACGCCTAGTATTACAACTAATTACACCTGACCTACCCCTAGCTCCAACACAACATGGCTTTAGGCCACTGCACTCCACAAACACTCTTCTCACAGACCTTACACAAAGAGCTTTCGACGGCATCAATTCAGCTAGACCACCACACAGATCACTATTAGCCACACTCGACATTAGTAAAGCCTTCGATGCCATCCCCCGCCACAACCTAACAAACAAAATCTACAACACAAACATGCACAACAACACAAAACGGTGGCTGGCCAACTTCCTAGCAGGCAGATGTGCACACGTATCTTTTGCCGGTCAGTCATCTAAAATCAGAAACTTTCCAAACGGAGTCCCACAAGGATCCGTCCTATCGCCCGCACTCTTCAATCTGTACATGCACGATATAACTACACCCAATACGCCCCAAATAAACTTAGCCTCCTATGCAGATGACATAACACTCACATGCACACACCATGACCCAAAAAGAGCAACAGATCTCCTTCAACCCTATCTCAACACACTACATGGCTGGTGCACTACAAACAGACTTAATCTAGCCCCAGCCAAATCCACCGCAACCCTGCTCACAAGTTGGACAGGAGAACACGAATACATCCCTCAACTCACCATAAACAACACACCCCTAACACATACACACACACCCAAAATCCTAGGAGTAACATATGATACTCATATGACATTCAAACAGCACACCACAAACATTAAAAAGAAACTGACACCCAGACTTAACGCCCTCAGGTCACTTGCTCACACAAAATTTGGACACAACAAAGAAACTACCACCACAGTATATAAACAATACATAAGATCAGTGATGGAATACGCAAGCCCAGCCTGGGCTTCTAACCTAGCTGAAACACATCATAAGACCTTACAGACTATTCAAAACAAAGCCCTGAAGATCATTACAGGCTGCACAGCTACTGCACCCACAGATCACCTACATCAAGAAACCAAAATCCTCAAAGTCAAAGACCATCTGGACATGAGAGGCACTCAATTCCTGGCAGCAGCCTCCACGAACCAAGATCACCCACTAAACTACATGGCAACACACCCACAGACACCAAGAAATATCAAAACAACACCCAGCACACGGTATCACACACAATTATTGTCCTCTCTCCCTCCCTGCCCACCCCGAACCACATCCAGAAGCACATCCATACTCATATCTCTCACCGATCCACTCACTCACTCACAACACACAGCTGCATGCACGACCTCCCGAAATCCATCCTTCCGAATCCTCCCTTCCTCGCGAGGACAGAGTCCACCTGGCCAGGCTGAGATGCGGACACCATCCAGCTCTCCTGAGCTATCAGAAGAGACTGGATGACTCCGTTGTCGACGCCTGCCCGGGATGTAACACAGCACCCCATACCATTAAACACATCATAGAAGACTGCATTTCACACAACCACTTACGCCAACAACACAATCTACACTCAATGAGAGCTCTGTGGGAAAGCCCGATCGTGGCCATGGCCTTTCTCAGGGACTCGGGGCTGTTCGGAGCAGCTTAGGGAACAACAACTAGTCGCACTGCCCCCATTTATTACATGGCCAAAATCAAGGACATTCCTGTCGGCTTGCTAATCGACACGGGAGCTGCCAAGTCATGTTTGTTCAAATCTTACTATGAAAAACATCCCCGACGATTTGGCCCTTTGTTAAACACCAAAACAGAACTCATCTCAGATGCTGATACTTACTTAAATCTCCTAGGAGACACTTTACCCCTATCAGTAACCACTCCTGGCCCCCATGCTCGTTGTTATCACACATTTACAGTATTTTCCTCCAACTGTAAACATTATGATGGTTTCCTTGGACTTGACCTCCTTCAAAAACTAGAGGCCCAGATTGACTGCGGCCAAAGGCTGATCTCATTCAAAAACAAATTCCAGCCCAAAGCCTCTGACAAACCAATCACGCAGAAACCCATTCCCAAAAAGAAAAAACAACCTCCCCCTCAACAAAACCTGATTCAGGGTTACCAAGTTGCAGCTAGCACTAAGGTTACTCCTAAAACCTCACCTTGCCCCGAGATCTATCAAAACCTCACTCAATTCAGTAAAAAAATGCCTCAACAAACGAAAGAAGACAAGTCCAAGCAACTCCCCCTCGGTAATCCCCTCAATTCTCGTAACTCTGTCCAGAATAAATCCTCCCATGTTTTCAGGACAGACTCTGATATATGTAAACCTAATTCTATCCAATGTTTATGTACACATGTTTCCAGAGAAAATGCCGACCAATGTACCCAACAATGTTTCCCCCATGCCCCCAGAAATGTTAACAACCCCAAATCAATACACCAGTCCTACACCAATAACCCATGTTCTACACCTAACTTTTTCCCCACCAACCCTCCGCAGTCCCCCCAGCAAATCCCGTTTTCTAACTCGCTCACCTCGCACCCTTCTGAACCGCCCGCACGCGCCGTTAATCCCCCCCTCACGCGTGCCGACCGAGGGACACAACCATGTTCCCACCATGCCCCCAGAAATGCCCAGCTATTCCACCACCCCCCCAATCCCCCTTGTGACAGTTTTTCGTCAGTAGCTCCCTTCCACCCCCCCACAATTCACAACCCTAATAAACTTCAAAACCCCACACTTGACTCACCCCCTCATGACAGACAAACCCACCAACCCCAGATAACCTCTAAACAAACCGTTACTGCCACCGACAACGCTCCCCCCACCAACCCTCCGCAGTCCCTCCAACAAATCCCGTTTTCTAACCCCCTCACACCGCGCCCCACTGATCCTCTCACACGCGCCGTTAATCCCACCGCTGCCACCAATGTTATGCCCTGTTTTTCTACAGGTTTAACTTGGGTAATGTGAGTTCTGAATGATGGGTGGTATAGAAGGCTGCATGCACAATACAAGGTATGAGGAATAGAGAACACAAAATAAACACACGGTAACACGACACAAGTTCACGTTTATTGAAATAAAGAAATAAAAGCATAGTTTATTCGCACAAAACAAATGATAGAAAGGAACTGCTAGCATTAGCGGATCTGGAGCCTAGTCTCCCACTTCCAACGTTCAGGTATATTCTTCTGATCACGGGTTTAATTAGCAAGTTTATATTGTACTGGAAGACCTCAATATATTCGTATAATTCAATGTCACTGATTTTACCTCTTGCTGGCTGGTCGCGTGCCCACGTAGCAACTCACAGTTAGGATTAGACACGCGTATATTATAGAACACGGAAATCTCTAGTAACCTCATGGGGGTACTGAACTAAGTTTGATATTCTTAAGGCAGAAATATGTAGAACACAAATCAGTGGGCGAACGTTAGATATCACTAGAGTTTTAATATCTGAATAAGGTAATTACGAGAGTCAAGGTCGCCTGTAAATAAAAAAACACTGATCGCTTAGTACGTCCCAAATGGAATGGTTAAATATGAATTACACTGGGCAAGGTCTTAGCCACTTTATAGAAA
Organism: Paralithodes platypus; assembly: GCA_032716605.1. NCBI lineage: Eukaryota > Metazoa > Arthropoda > Malacostraca > Decapoda > Lithodidae > Paralithodes > Paralithodes platypus. Next base: position 30,690,750 of record CM064487.1, read on the forward strand.
GTTAATAGGTGAATATCAAGCTAGTACTATAACACTTAGTACTAGTAACATGAATCTTGAATAGTATGGGTAGATCTGGTCCTGGTTATCTTGCTTCCGGTGATGTTGGGGGCTAACGACTGGTTCCTAGGCCGTCCAGATGGTCCAAAATGTAGGAAGTTCTCAAGTCGGATCTCTTGATGATCGTTGCTGGCTACACACTTATATACCCACGAATTTGTGTGAAGGTTATAAGGTGCACGTTAGGACTTGTACATGGACAGATGCTTCTATCAGTCTTCTCTGCCACGGAGTCTGCCGGATCTGGAATCTCTCAACTCCGGAACAACACAAGGGCAGAGCTAGAGGTAAACTGCAGGTTAGTGACCACTGGTTGGTGTCTAGCTTTCAACGGATTTCACTGGGGGCGGGAGTTAGATTTATAGGCTCGGTTCTGGACCCTGTAGACAGTAGGGATCTCGAGTCTTATGGACTTAATTGAGCTCTCAATAGATATGGGGACTAGGTAAGATGGTATTTACTGTTGTGGCACAGGGCGATAGGAAGCCTTTATATTTTCATATAACTGAGCCTTAGTAAGAGGTACTATTTTGGCTATACTGGACGTATTTAGGGGAGAGAGACTGGATCTACTTTGCGAGGAGGATGGGGACAGCTGTGATAGGAGCGTCTCTCTAGATTGTTCAATCTTCATTCTATGGTATAGCTGAGGTGCTAATTTAGTGATCAGAGCATGCAAGAAAGGTAAATGGTTTATTGTGAGGTAATAGAGGTTAGTAAAGGTGTTAGTCATTCATGGTTAGTTCATTGATAGGAAGGATTCCTGTGCTACCTGGCAATGACTCGAAAGTCAAAACAGGGGCCAGGTATACCTCCGCGGGGGTGGGGGTCTCCCTCCTCGGGTGGGCAAAAAGGGGGAGCTGGGCGCCCTCTCTCTGATATAGTCGTCCGGCGGCTGTGGCTAGGGGCTTGCCATATCACCAGTGTTTGTAATAACCCTCTGTGTATGAGACAGATGTGAGTGTCTTTAATACCAAAACCGAAGGTGCCTTAACTAGCTGGTTTTACTCGGCTGGTTGTTAATTGTAGGGTTTGCTGGATATGGTGGAGACTGGGTTGCTAACTCTGCCATATTTATCTGGAAGTATGGCAATAGAAGTTAGTTACTGGCGGGGCGGCTAGCCTCGCACCGACGACCATTGGGTGCAGGGTTGTGAATGTGTTGTAAGAGAATAGATGGCATGCAAGGATGCAAGGGGCTAGTAAAGTTCTAATGTTGTTCTGGCCTACTAAGTGAAGGTAGGCTGGATAGGAGTATATATATAAAAGGTTGGAGAGCGTTAGTAACGGACAATTCAAGGATCTTCAAGAGGTATGAGAGAGAGGCTAGGTCGGACAAGAGTCGAGAAGCGCGGGTGTCTTAATGAGAGGGGGGGGAGAGTTCAAGGGCTACAGGGAAATTTTGCCCCTAAGGTCCCTGGGCGTGGGGGTGGCATTAGGCTACAATTTATATGGAAGTTTGAAAAGGCAGTAGAATACGTTAGCCAAATGCTACCGGGGAATGCAACTATGGGGTGGTATAGGAGTCTGGAAAAGATAGAGTTATGTGATCAGTCCGAGGGTTATGGATACTATTAGTTGGCCCTGGGAACTGCGTTTTCTATTAAATATAATATCAACAACAGCGGCAGTTCGTAGGGGTACTTAGTTATTGTTTCGGGGTACTTATGACAGATACTGATAACCAGGTTATCTTATATATTCTCTGGTTGGGGTAAGAGGTGTAAGACACGAAGTAAATTGGCGTAGTGTGGACTGTGGATACGAAGGAGGCAAGGGGAAGACGTATGACAATTGTGGAAAGTAAATGGAAAAAGGTGAACACAATGGCGGATAAAATACTTAACCTAAAGGATTGCCTCACGCTACAACTTACGCCCACGACAAACATCGTTTAAAACCTCCAGAAAACACACCCTACTAACCAAGTTCCGTAGGGCTGCCAGACCACTACCCTCCTCCTCCTCCTCCTCCTCTTCTTCTTCTTCGTCGAATTCTCCCCCACAAAGGGAAAGAAGACGAATAATCACCAGCAAATCACCAACCTCATCAAACAACACACGCCCCTACCCCCAACCCTCCAACTTAAATCTACACTCCTTACCCACCCGTCTAGCCCCCCCCGCATCCGCCCCTTTCCCCTCCACGATCCCCACCACCCCACCCACACACCGACCAACCTCCTCATCTCACCGAACCCCCAACCAACCCCCCCCTAAGAAAACCCCCCCCCAAAGTCACCCCCGAGAAAACTCCCACATGTCATTTACCTATAAAACATGCTTCCCCTCACTATAAAACATCGTCGAGCGACTCAAGTCCCACGACAAACATCTACCTTCCCACCAGGACCGCCAGAGGTAGAATAATCAACAGACCCATCAGATTTAAAGACAGCGATACAAAAATAACACCCCGTTCTGACACTAAGGACCCAAGCCACACAACACACATACCCCCTCCTACCCACACACCTCCTTCACCCACCTTACCTACACCGATTTTGAGCATTGCCTCACTATATATTCCCAACCTACAACACCGCCTAAGAAAACCAAATACAACCCAGACTCACATTCCCCCTTCATCCCCAGCCCTGTTGTCACGCGCGAATCCCCTTTCGGTTAGTAACCCATTCACCACACTAAACAGACTTCCTGTCAATCCCACACACCTCACTCCGACCCCCACGGGGGAAAGCTACAAACCATTCATACGAAAGGTTAAGTAAAGACCCCCACTGGACACTTGGCCCGTGTACCACACCCACACCAAGCCCGGGCAGCCGCCCGCCACAACACAGAGGACACATTCTTACAGGTATACATTGACCTGCAAAAGAAACCTGACCGTCGCTCTCGTGTTTGGTGGAACTTTCTAAATACCCTGAAAATGACCCACCATCACTATGATTCTTTTAACTTTACCCTTGAGGCTCGAGGACGAGCCTATAATGAAGGAGAGGGAAGTAAAATGCCCCAGAACAAGAAGCCCACCACAGAAGCCACGAGCGAACACCACACAGAAACACCCGGAAGAAAGGTCCACAGAACGAAAGGACCAGCTGACCGAGCCCGCCATTCCAGACAGGCCCAAGCCCGCAGGGCTAAACAGCTCCAGGACACACCCATTTACCTTTTCTAAACCGACCATTTTCCACACCTCACGTACACTAACTCCCTCGTGTCCTACACTTATTAACTACAAAGATGATGAACAGGAATATACATTCATATTAACCCTTAATTAGCGGCGAGCAACATAAGTCGAGTTGCGACTATGGCGGCGCTCGACATAACTCGGTAATTTCAGCACGTAATGTGGCTGAGAGAGAGAGACAAGTGGTGGCAGGAGACTAGCGAGCGTATGACTGCTCCAGACCACCGCGGCGAACCTACTGACACAAATCTCAGCTCCCTCCTCCCTCTCTCACTCGCTACATACTCAATTATGTACCGAAAGTACCGAATTACCTGATTTTTGCACTCGCGTTGCACGGTTATTGCAAGAAAACTATCCATCATACAAGGATCGTTATGGTGTCATTCGAAAGCTCTGCTTATGCCCTTTCAGGGATAGGTACTTGTTTTACGTTCTGGGTCTTATTTAGGCATGAAAATGATCACGTAAACAGCCCTATTTTGGCTAAAAACACCCCGCTGGGCGGTACACATAAATAAACCGCATAGGCCGCTCGTAAGGTGTTAAAAACACCCATGCCTGTCCCGACGTTGAGCCAATGCCAACACATCAGACAGCCATAATTATATCTATGTATGTTCTTGCATCCGAGAAGTAGATGTTATATATCTTAGAAGTTAAAACACCCACGCTGTCCCTAGACCCCGTATATCATTTTCCATGACTAGTATAGATATGTGTAACCCGTGCTCAGTCGCCCCTTGCATTTGTTCCTCTAGTAACTAAGTCTATAATATTAACTGCCACCAGCATTGATACGACATAGCGGCACTGTCCTTGCTACAAAGATGATGAACAGGAATATACATTGATATTAAAAACACCCATGCCTGTCCCGACGTTGAGCCAATGCCAACACATCAGACAGCCATAATTATATCTATGTATGTTCTTGCATCCGAGAAGTAGATGTTATATATCTTAGAAGTTCAAACACCCACGCTTGTCCCTAGACCTCTTATATCATTTTCCATGACGAGTATAGATATGTGTAACCCGTGCTCAGTCACCCCTTGCATTGTTCCTCTAGTACCTAAGTCTATAATATTAACTGCCACCAGCATTGATGCGACATAGCGGCAGTGTCCTTGTGTCGTATTATGCCAAGTACAGATCAACCAGGTTTCATCACCTTATTAGGACGACGACTATAATATCATCGTTCATCGATGTATGCAATCCTTTAGGTTAAGTATTTTATCCGCCATTGTGTTCACCTTTTTCCATTTACTTTCCACAATTGTCATACGTCTTCCCCTTGCCCTCCTTCGTATCCACAGTCCACACTACGCCAATTTACTTCGTGTCTTACACCTCTTACCCCAACCAGAGATTATATAAGATAACCTGGTTATCAGTATCTGTCATAAGTACCCCGAAACAATAACTAAGTACCCCTACGAACTGCCGCTGTTGTTGATATTATATTTAATAGAAAACGCAGTTCCCAGGGCCAACTAATAGTATCCATAACCCTCGGACTGATCACATAACTCTATCTTTTCCAGACTCCTATACCACCCCATAGTTGCATTCCCCGGTAGCATTTGGCTAACGTATTCTACTGCCTTTTCAAACTTCCATATAAATTGTAGCCTAATGCCACCCCCACGCCCAGGGACCTTAGGGGCAAAATTTCCCTGTAGCCCTTGAACTCTCCCCCCCCCTCTCATTAAGACACCCGCGCTTCTCGACTCTTGTCCGACCTAGCCTCTCTCTCATACCTCTTGAAGATCCTTGAATTGTCCGTTACTAACGCTCTCCAACCTTTTATATATATACTCCTATCCAGCCTACCTTCACTTAGTAGGCCAGAACAACATTAGAACTTTACTAGCCCCTTGCATGCCATCTATTCTCTTACAACACATTCACAACCCTGCACCCAATGGTCGTCGGTGCGAGGCTAGCCGCCCCGCCAGTAACTAACTTCTATTGCCATACTTCCAGATAAATGTGGCAGAGTTAGCAACCCAGTCTCCACCATATCCAGCAAACCTTACAATTAACAACCAGCCGAGTTAAACCAGCTAGTTAAGGCACCTTCGGTTTTGGTATTAAAGACACTCACATCTGTCTCATACACAGAGGGTTATTACAAACACTGGTGATATGGCAAGCCCCTAGCCACAGCCGCCGGACGACTATATCAGAGAGAGGGCACCCAGCTCCCCCTTTTTGCCCACCCGAGGAGGGAGCCCCCCACCCCCGCGGAGGTATACCTGGCCCCTGTTTTGACTTTCGAGTCATTGCCAGGTAGCACAGGAATTCTTCCTATCAATGAACTAACCATGAATGACTAACACCTTTACTAACCTCTATTACCTCACAATAAACCATTTACCTTTCTTGCATGCTCTGATCACTAAATTAGCACCTCAGCTATACCATAGAATGAAGATTGAACAATCTAGAGAGACGCTCCTATCACAGCTGTCCCCATCCTCCTCGCAAAGTAGATCCAGTCTCTCTCCCCTAAATACGTCCAGTATAGCCAAAATAGTACCTCTTACTAAGGCTCAGTTATATGAAAATATAAAGGCTTCCTATCGCCCTGTGCCACAACAGTAAATACCATCTTACCTAGTCCCCATATCTATTGAGAGCTCAATTAAGTCCATAAGACTCGAGATCCCTACTGTCTACAGGGTCCAGAACCGAGCCTATAAATCTAACTCCCGCCCCCAGTCAAATAAGTTGAAAGCTAGACACCAACCAGTGGTCACTACCCTGCAGTTTACCTCTAGCTCTGCCCTTGTGTTGTTCCGGAGTTGAGAGATTCCAGATCCGGCAGACTCCATGGCAGAGAAGACTGATAGAAGCATCTGTTCATGTACAAGTCCTAACGTGCACCTTATAACCTTCACACAAATTCGTGGGTATATAAGTGTGTAGCCAGCAACGATCATCAAGAGATCCGACTTGAGAACTTCCTACATTTTGGACCATCTGGACGGCCGAGGAACCAGTCGTTAGCCCCCAACATCACCGGAAGCAAGATAACCAGGACCAGATCTACCCATACTATTCAAGATTCATGTTACTAGTACTAAGTGTTATAGTACTAGCTTGATACTCACCTATTAACTTTCTATAAAGTGGCTAAGACCTTGCCCAGTGTAATTCATATTTAACCATTCCATTTGGGACGTACTAAGCGATCAGTGTTTTTTAATTTACAGGCGACCTTGACTCTCGTAATTACCTTATTCAGATATTAAAACTCTAGTGATATCTAACGTTCGCCCACTGATTTGTGTTCTACATATTTCTGCCTTAAGAATATCAAACTTAGTTCAGTACCCCCATGAGGTTACTAGAGATTTCCGTGTTCTATAATATACGCGTGTCTAATCCTAACTGTGAGTTGCTACGTGGGCACGCGACCAGCCAGCAAGAGGTAAAATCAGTGACATTGAATTATACGAATATATTGAGGTCTTCCAGTACAATATAAACTTGCTAATTAAACCCGTGATCAGAAGAATATACCTGAACGTTGGAAGTGGGAGACTAGGCTCCATCCAGATCCGCTAATGCTAGCAGTTCCCTTCTATCATTTGTTTTGTGCGAATATAACTATCTTTCTATGCTCTTTATTTCTTTATTTCAATAAACGTGAACTTGTGTCGTGTTACCGTGTGTATATTTTGTGTTCTCTATTCCTCATACCTTGTATTGTGCATGCAGCCTTCTATACCCAGTCATTCAGAACTCACATTACCCAAGTTAAACCTGTAGAAAAACAGGGCATAACAAGTTTGGTAAATGTTTCTCACAGAAGGGCAATCTCACCACACATTTATTAGATCATTCAGGTGAGAAAAACTTCAAGTGTGATCAGTGTGGTACATGTTTATCACGGAAGACCAAACTCACCAAACATTTATTAGCTCATTCAGTAGAGAAAATTTTGTGTGATCAGTGTGGTAAATGTTTCTCACAGAAGGGTTATCTCACCAAACGATTAATAGCTCATTCAGTAGAGAAAAACTTCATATGTGATCAGTGTGGTAAATGTTTCTAACAGAAGGGCAAACTCATCATATATTTATTAGCTTATTCAGGTGAGATTAACTTCAAGTGTGATCAGTGTAGTAAATGTTTCTTACAGAAGAGCAAACTCACCAAACATTTATTAGCTCTTTCAGTAGAGAAAAACTTCAAGTGTGATCATTATGGTAAATGTTTCTCATAGAAGACCAAACTCACCAAACATTTATTAGCTCATACAGGTGAGGAAAACTTCAATTGAGATCATTGTGGTACACGTTTCTTACAGAAGAGCAATCTCAGCACTTATTTATTAGCTCATTCAGGTTAGAAAAAACTTCATGTGTGATCAGTGTGGTAAATGTTTCTCACAAAAGAGCAAACTCACCACACATTTATTCATTCATTCAGAAGAGAAAATTTTCAAGTGTGATCAGTGTGGTAAATATTTCTCACAGAAGGGCAATCTCAGCACACATTTATTAGCTAATTCAGGAAAAACAAACTTCAGGTGTGATCAATGTGTTAAATTGGTCTCACAAAAGGGCAATCTCACCACACATTTATTAGCTCATTCCGGTGATTAAAACTTCAGGTGTAATCTTTGTGGTAAATGTTTCCTACAGAAGTGAAATCTCACCATATACTTATTAGCTTATTCAGGTGAGAAAGACTTCATGTGTGATCAGTGTGGTAAATGTTTCTCACAGAAGAACAATCTCACCATATACTTATTAGCTTATTCAGGTTAGAAAAACTTCAAGTGTGATCAGTGTGGTAAATGTTTATCACAGAAAACCAAACTCACCAAACATTTATTAGCTCATTCAGTAGAGAAAACTTTGTGTGATCAGTGTGGTAAATGTTTCTCACAGAAGGGTAATCTCACCAAACAATTATTAGCTCATTCAGGAGAGAAAAACTTCATGTGTGATCAGTGTTGTTACGCTGGCTAGCTTGCCAGAATGCACTCGTAACTCGCTAGCGCTCGCCAGGGCAGTGAAACGGTCTATAATAATCATAGACTGATGATGCTGGTCTTGAATGTGAGCTATTTGCAGACTCATTTAATCTCACTCAACTAGTCAACCAACCCACCCGTGTACCAGATAATCCTAATCATAATTCCCACCTACTGGACTTATTTTTAACAACCAATTCAGAAAATTATGATGTTACAGTGAGGTCCCCGCTTGGATCTTCTGATCACTGTCTGATACAGGCCACCTGTCTATCACCTACCACACCTTCCCACTCTGAACCTGTTTTGGTGACTAAATGGCATTACGATAGGGCAGACTGGTATGGTCTTCAAGGTTTCTTTATTGATATTCCCTGGACTTCTTTCTTTTCTAATGATGCACACTCCACCTTGAGCCACATACAAGATTTTGTAAAAATTGGAATGGAAACTTTTATTCCTCATCAAAAGTACAGTAAAAGATCTAATTCACCTAAATGGTTTGACCATAATTGTGCTAGAGTAACTGAACAAAAAGCAATAGCCTACAATGCATACACAAGATCAAAAACACATGAAGCCTTTAATTACTTTAGAAACATCAGAAATCATGCCAAAACTGTATTAAACCTAACTAAATCAAACTTTCTCCACAAGCAGGCAAATAAACTTCTAAATAATCCAAATGATAACAAAATATTTTGGTCTACTCTTAACTCATTTAAATCCAACTTCACTACTGCTTCATCTATTCCACCATTAAAATCTCCGACTGGCAATCTTGTAAGTGACGCACAAGGTAAAGCTAACCTTCTTGCAGATATTTTCTCCACCAACTCAACCTTAGATGAAATAAATCAAGATGTCCCTGTACTTAATTTTAATTCGCCTGAAATTCCCTCACTTAAGATCCACACCAGACATGTCAAAACTATTTTGCAGAATCTCTCGGTAGATAAGGCTCCTGGTCCAGATGAAATTCCTCCAATAGTACTTAAGAATTGCTCCTTGGTGCTCGCTCCTGTATTGGCAAAACATTTCCGTCTGTGTACTCATACCTCATGCTTCCCAGTACCCTGGAAAGAAGCAAACATCCATCCAGTTCCTAAAAAAAGGTGCCTCTTCAGATCCATCAAACTACAGACCAATAGCTATAACTTCCACTCTTGGTAAAGTCTTTGAAATTATATTAAATAATCACATAATTAAGCATCTTGAGAATAATAAATTAATCAGTGATAGGCAATATGGTTTTAGACGATGTCGATCAACTGCAGACATGCTTTGCCTTCTTACGCATCAAATCAACCAAGCTACAGACCAACATGGTGAAACACATACAATTGCACTGGATATATCAAAGGCATTTGATAGAGTCTGGCATCAATCCTTATTGTCGAAGATGTCACACTATGGCCTTGCATCATTAGTTCCACTAATTTCTTCTTATCTTCATAACAGAAAAATATGTGTAATGGTAGATGGCCTTTATTCACAATTTCACTCAATAAATGCTGATGTTCCCCAGGGATCAGTTTTGGCCCCAATTCTGTTCCTCATTCATATCAATGATCTCATATCTACCACTCATAATCCAATACATTCCTACGCAGATGACTCAACACTCCACAGTTCCTTCACATTTACCAATTCTTTCACCCAACCCGATCTTATAAATTCAAAAATAAACACTGCAATTTCTCTGAACCAGGACCTTTCTAGAATTAATGGATGGGGACAAAAGAATCTAGTTTCCTTTAATGCACAGAAAACCAAGTACATTAAATTTTCTAACCGACAGAATCTCACTGACTCCCATATATTTTGTAATGATGTAAATATTCCCACTTCCCCTAGTATTGACATTCTCGGTGTAACATTAACTACTAACTTGAGCTGGACACATTATGTTAGAAGCATTGCTAAGAATGCCTCTAAAAAACTGGGACTCCTGTACAGAGTTCGAGAATTCTTCACTGACGAGCAGTTGGCCGTGATATATAAAAGTCATGTGCGTTCTCAGATGGATTACTGTTCACCTCTGTGGGGTGGAAGTGGAGTGGTTGCATTGAGGCAGTTGGTCAAAATTCAAAATAAAGCTATTAGATTAATCAATAACCCTGCAATCACACAGGACCTTCCTACATTATCCATACAAAGAAACGTTGCATCCCTTGCATTATTCTACAGATATTTTCACAGCAATTGTTCCGAGGAACTTGCTTCAATTGTGCCGCCTCTCCACATCTTTCCCCGTAGAACTAGGGCAGCTGAGAGCGCCCATGAATTTACACTTTCTCCTCCACAATGCAGAACTTCTGCTTATCAGAATTCATTTATCCCCAGAGCTACTACTCTTTGGAATTCACTTCCCTCGAATTGCTTTCCACAAACTTACAATCTACAAATGTTTAAATCCAGTTGTTACAAACATTTTATTAATGGAGGATGCCTTTAGGCACATGGACCTTTTTGTTTTATCTGTGTTTTTCCTTCCTCCGTTCATTGTCTCTTAAAAAAAAAAGAAAAAAAAAAAGAACGATGTTCTTTCTTTCATAGTGTTCATGTTGTCACAGACAGATCAGTGGTGGTCTTTATTCTTGTCTGTGACACTTGGAAGTATTTTATATCATTGATAGAATATAAGATGCATTGTGTGAAGTTGTAGGGAGAAAGAGAGCGAGCAGCGTGGTGGTAATATGTGCGTGTGTATGTACGTGTGCCTCCCTCGCTCGGAGGAGTTTTCCACGCTCGTGATTGGCCGGCGGGCCTGACGCGTCATATGACGCCTGCTCCTCATGACGTAGTAGTCTGTGATTGGGTGCTGCTGCCTTTGTTAGTGCTGGGGGGCTCCTGCCCGCGTTTCTCCTGCAGAGCTTGGCATAGCGTGCTTGGTCCTACATGTCCTTTGCAATCTGTCCCCCCATAATATTATAACCCCCTATACTACTGTTTCTCTCTCTGAACTTCTTCTTTTCCAATATTTCCTCTCTTTATTCAATTACTTATCCCTTCTGGTTCTGCATACGACTTCCATAGTCAGCCAGTCGTATTACCAGCACCAGCTCTCACATTTATGTTTTGCACTAGCTTTAGGGATTAGTAGAGTCATAGTCATATGGTAGCCTAGTGTTGGGGTGCTTCTAATTATTGAGCTGTTCTTTCCCATTATTTAATGCTAGACAGTGGAAGGTATCTTTGGTCGTTGTCTGAGTTATGTATTAGGCAAGTCAGAGCCTGTACAACATCGACGAAGCTAGGTAGCCTGTAACCCTTGTGCATATTTTCCTTTGCGAGTGTAGCAGTATACAGGTGAAGGGCTTTTGCCTACACTTACCTGTATGCTTGCTACCTCATTTTGTTGACCTTGTGGAGAGCCAGGGTAAGACCAGATACTAGAGATCTGGACTTACCAAGAGAGCCTCCAAGTCACTTAACGTAACATAAGGGAAATCTGTTCAAGGGGAGACAGTAGGCTACGAGCATGCTTGCGCTCTGCCTAGTTTCCTGGTACCTTTTATGCCACTGCTAGACTTTATTAATGAGAAAGACAGCATTGTGTTTATTAACTTTAATTGTGTATGCTTTAGGAATTATTCACGCCTTATTTTAGCCTAGGTTGATGCATAGGGGAGGTTTGGTGGAGTGGTCTTGCCTCTGGCCTGATATTCCAAAGGTCCCGGGTTCAAGTCCCGATGTATCAATGGGAAGATATTATTGGGATGGAATTTGTGCTGTACCTGGTATCAGTGCATTACCACAAGCCCACCGAAACGTCAATAAAATACCCTATTCGTTCCCTGATTAAATAGCACTGTATGAATATTCCCATATTCAAAATATGATATAGGGGTGCAATGCCTGGTGAGATATCTGCTCAACAGGTGGCGTTGTGTGTCTGTAAGTGTGAGAGTCCGAGTGTAGGGGCTGAGACAGTGAAGCACAGGAACGAGGTGGCTTCAGAGATGGGGTCGTTTCGGGCCATGAGTGAGCACCGTGCCTCATGTGAAGGCAAGATGGCAGGTGCTCGTTGTACTCTACGTGCTTCACATGTCTCACTCCCTAGACTGGAACAAGACCTCACGGGCTTCACTGTTCATTGTAAAGTGGTGAATGTTAAGGCTCTCAGCCTATGCCCGAGAGGAAGTAAGTTGGAATATAGAAAAAAAAAAAAAAAAAAAAAAAGTGCACAACCCAGTTTGGCTGTTACGTTGGCTAAGGAAGTACTGTTTTGAGTGGCGATTATTAGTGCTGTCACAGAGTTGTTGCACTCCCTTGTTTCATATATATATGTATCCTACTTTTTGGTGTATTTAAGATACACGCTTTGGTGTCCTGCCCCTGCATTATTTCTGTTCTATATTAACGAGCATCTTAGAGCATCAGACGTTTTCAGAAGATTCTGTATCTGATTGCTGTAGGACTAGACTTCCAGTGTTTTCATAGAGCATTGTAGAGTTTAGTGTTGAGTACAGACTCACACTAAAGTTAACGTAAGCATATACTCCTTTATTAAATCTTGTTATAGTTTATTCAAGCATTGTTATTACTTAAGAGCATTTTATTAACGTAAAGTACTCCTGTTGTGAGTAGGCTTTGCCGTCATCGGTAAGCCTTTGTAGAAGTGCACTAAAACCCAGTTAATTGATACCCCGTTATCCAGTAGATTAACTCGGGAGGGTTTTAAGTGTTTTGTTCACCGGCGTAATAGTTCGAGGGTTTGGAATTAGCGTACCGTACCGTTGTTGCAGATATAGCCTATCATCTAGTCCATTCTTAAGTGCCCTTGTTTATTTCGTAGTGCCGGTCGTAACAAATGGCGACCTTAGACCAGTATAATTAGTGAACTGAATATTGCAGTGTTTTTTTTGGAGAAATCTTATTGCCATTTGGGGTTTAATTTATTTCTCGCATTGTTGGCAGCAGACATTGTTTTGAGGATATATAGAACTTGTTGGAGTTATTGGTGACCTAGTATTGCACTCAAGAACATCTTCGAATAATTGTTGGTGAATAAAGCTATGCGAAGGTTTGGCCACTTTTGTCTTGACTGAGATTTTTTGTTGTTGACTCCATCATGTCACTGGACGGGTCTGAGCATAGTGAGGGCACAGTGCGGGAGGCAGGCGAGGAGGTGGAGAAGGTGGAGTTGTTTAACATCGTTCGGGTTTCGGGTGGAGCGGGAGCTGGGGCATCTTCGGCCCAGCCCCCATTTCGTTCGACTCCTATCATGGCGCCCCCTCGGGTTCCGGAGCCGGGTACGTTCCCGCAGGCCGATGCCTGTTGGCGGTTGGGTATGCCTCTAGGTGATTCACAGGGTGAGTCCCAAATAATAGCACCCCCTCCTCAGGGTTTGTGTTCCGAGATGTTGTTTCAGCTCGAGCTCGCCAAACTTAAGCAGCAGGAGCGACAGGCTGAGCATGATCAGCGAAAGCATGAGGCTGAGCTTGAGCAGCGAAGGGCTGAGCTCGAGCAGCGTGAGCGAGAGTCTGAGCGCAAGTATAAGTATGAGAAGGAGCTCAAGCTGAGAGAGGCTGAGCTCAAGTTTGAGTCTGAAAGGTATTGTGCCGATGTTGACCTAGAGAAAACTCGTGTAGAGGTGACGAGGAACCGGGTCGCCCAGGGGGGTCGATCCCATGACCAGTCCCTGTCGCATCTACTTAAGTTTGTTCCAGTGTTTGATGAGTTAGGAGTTACAGAATTTTTTCTCCGGTTCGAGAAAAAGTGCCAGGAGCACCAATGCCCCGAGAAGTGGGCAGCCCTTGTTTCTTCATGATTGACGGGGAAAGCACTCAAGGCGTACGATGCTTTGCCCCTAGATTCCTGTGTGAATTATGAGTTGTTGAAAGAGGCTGTCCTGAGGGCGTATGAGCTACAGCCAGAGACCTATAGGCTGAAGTTTAGGGCGGTTCCAAAAAGAAAGGAGAGTACTTTACAGGAACACGCTAGAGAGCTGTCAGATGCACTTGAAAATTGGTTGAGGTCGGAGAAGGCAAATACTTTTGATGCAGTTAAGCAATTAGTGTTGTTAGAGCAATTTTTTAAGTGTACTGGCAGTGACTTGACTCTTAACCTGAAAGAAAAGCGACCGAAAACTCTACAGGAGGCGGCTGAGTTGGCTGACCTCAGGGTGTCATTGATTCGTGGGTGCAGGTCTGCACAGAGAGCTGAGGCAGGTAACCAGGAGCATATCACTCCACCCACCCGAATTAATGACACAACTAATTATCCATTTAAGAGTACTGTTGCCAATTATGAACCCAAGTCGAAACCCTTCCCGTTAAAGAGAGGCCAGGGCCCTTCCTCACCTCAGAGGAAGTCCAAGAGCGAAGTGGAGTGTTTCAAGTGTCATGAGAAGGGGCATATTGCGCGCTCATGTCCGAGCGCACCGCCTACAGCAGTGGTGTCACTAGTGAGCAACATCGGCGTGTCTTTGAGGTCTTCCGCGTTTGCCCGGGGTAAACAGTCGGTTGCGAAGTCATCGCCAGTGCAGATGCAGCAGGAGGGCTCGTCACCCGTCCGTGATGTTTTTTGTGGTCATAGGGGGCACGGCACTGTGAGGTGGGCTGGTGTGGAGCATAGGCTTGAGTTGCTGCGTGATACGGGCGCTTCCCAGACACTGATTCAGAATTTCACTGGCAAGCCTATTAACGCGGCTCGGGTTGTGGTGGTTCAAGGTATCAATGCTACATGGTCTTACCCGCTGGTCAGAGTAGAGCTTAAGGTGGACGGTGTGACATGGGAGTTGGATGTGGGTGTGGTGGAGAAATTGCCAGTTGAGGGGGTCGACCTCCTTCTCGGCAATGACTTTGCGGTGCCCACTTCCGAGGTTCCACCCTTAGTCGTTGCCGAGAGGGCGGCCGACACGAGTAGGGAGGGGCAAGAGGGGCTCGAGAGATCTCAGTCCGCTCAGGTGTCACAGCCTAGTACCCAAGTATTAGACCAGCGGAGGAAGGGTCGGAAGGAGAAAGTCGAGGCTGGTGGTCGGGTTGAGAGTTTGGACCCAGCGACACTCCTTGGTGACTCGGTACTTGCACCCATTATGAGCTCCGGAGTGGCCCCAGAACCTGTCCGCCCTAGTGACATGGTAGGGCGTGATGGCACTCCGCGACAGAGTAGTTCCCAGGGGACACTAGAAGATCTTAGTCTTGAGAGTTGTGGGAACGGGGCTATTGAACTCGACGAGGACGGGGAAGCATGTCATGTGAACCTGTTAAAGGAGTTTGTGAGGCAACCACCTGAGCAGCCTACTGTCCCTGTATTGGTCTGCAGCGGCCAAGGTGGAGAAGGAGAGGGGGGCAGTGGGACACAGGTGGATGAAAGTTGGGATTGTCATGTCTCGGCGGAGCAGTGGGCGGGGGACACGAGTCAGGTGGCTGTGGAAGCGCTTGAGCACCTGCCTGAGCAGCAGTGTGCAGCGCTCCAGCACCTGCTCGGTTCATACCCCACTGTTTGTGCCGAGCACCCAGGCCTCACAACTCATGCGGTGCACAAGGTTCCGCTGGCAGGTCACTTGAGTGTTAGTAAACCGTTGGCCTCGTTGTTTTAGTGGTTCAAGGTGGGCGACGAGGCTTTGGCATGGTTGTCAGGTCAGGGTCGACCCATGGCTGCTAAGGGTGGTGGTCAGAATCAGGACATTGAGCAGATTGGTGAGGTTGGCTGTGGAGTGGATGCGCCCGGCCGTCGCATAACCTCCCAATACTGCCCTAGTAAAATGCAACAGCCCTACCATAGACCGACTGTATCTGGCCATGTCGCTGAAGGCGGTGATGCTGCGCAGGCAGATGTAGTCGCAAGGAATGCGGGGGTGCGCATGTACGGTATCGGCGGGGACGCATTAGCACTTATGAGCTGTGGGAGTGACTGCACAGGTGGTACAGATTGTCCCTCTCATGACCTGGCGGTTCTAGCGACAAAGGTGGAGAAGGAGGGAGACTATAGTGTAGAAACTATGGTCCCGGCTGGGTTGTGGGAGGGCACTAGGCATGTTGTTCTCCGAGATAAGTTGCAACCTCTTGTTCCTAAGCACCAAGAGAAGATGTTTACTAGGCTGTGGCAGTACGTCCGCATGTTTGTTGATTCTCCAGGCCTGATGTACGGGGTAGAATCCGACATGGAGGCTGGAGACAGTGCAAGGCTCAAATTGGCTCCCTACCGTTTAAATCCTGCTCGACAGCCTGTCGTAAAAGTAGAGCTCGACTACATGTTGGAAAAGGGTCTGAGGGATAAGGGATATCGTGAGTGGTCGTTGCCAGTAACTTTGCAACCTGAGTTAAGTGGCAAGATCAGTGTTTGTGTTGATTGCAAGAGTGTGGAAGCATTATCCCTGACAGATGCCTATCCATTACCCAGAGTTGATGACCCCATAGACCGCATCGGGGCTGCCTCGTTTATCACTAAGGTGGAAATGGTGAAAGGTTATTGGCAGGCCCCGTTGCCGGAAAGAGCGAAGAGAAGTGCCAGTCTTGTGATGGACTGGGCAGTTTATCAGTGTCAGGTGTTGTTTTGCTGCCAGAACACAAGTTGGATGTGTGGCATGTTAAGGGCACTGATAATGTTTTGGCTGATTGTTTGTCACAGGACGGTATGTTTGAAGGAGAACCCTCGCCGTTCAGTCAGTGTTTGTTTGAGAGTGGAGAAAAATTAGGCTTGCCCCTGTAGTGCAACGCCGCCAAGAACACTATTAAAAAAATATAAAAACCTCACAAAAAAACTTTTTCTTTTTGATAAGTGCAGTATATTACAGCGAGAATCTAAGACACTCTGAGCTGTTGTCTTAGTAGGCTAGGCTCTGTGAAGCTTGCTCGTTGAGCGTGATATAATTATTATTATACTATTGTGACGTTAACCACTCCGTTAGAACCGTATGACCTGTCCTACAGTGACTCGCTAGGATCGCCAGGGCAGTGGATGGGGCTACAGTTTGTGTATTAGAGTGTGCTTTATTTCATATGGAAGCTTGTGTCATGGGCAGTCCAGAAAGGCTCTTTGTTTTCGCCCATGTCAAGGCTTTATATATTTAATTGTAAAGTATATGTTTTATCCTTAACTAGTAATGATAAGATCAGAGAGAGCGAGAGAGTAGAACAGAGTGAGAGGGGGCGCGTAGTGTTTTTGCCCCGCTCGATGACGTCACAGCTGGCTGGCCTCGTGGGGATTGGTTGAGGGAGTTCTTTACCATGCTTGGTGACGTCATGTTTTGCTAGCTACTTTGGTAGTGGCTAGAGGACTTGTAACCGCTTTTTTCCCACGCGGCTCGAGCTGGTGCGAGTATATATACAGTTCCTCGCCACTCTCTCCCTCAGATCTGGTTTCTAGAACGCACCCATCTTTTTCCCTTGCTACCTGTCACCTGCTCTGTACCTGAGAATCTTTTCCTCTGACTATCTCTCTCTTTTTTCATATCTTTCACCACCTTTTATTAATATTATATCCCCTCTGGTTAACTCTGCAAAATCAGCTTCATGCTGGCCAGTTGTATTGTGCGTTAAGGTCTGATATAACCCATGTATGTTAGTTGTTAAGATAAGTGGATCACGAAGCATTGGTTGGCATTTATATTGTTTAAGTACTGCATCCTTTAATTATTAGTGTTCTGCTGGATTAGATAATGCTAGACTAGGAGTCTGATATTATAAGGTATTGTTTCCTATGAGTGCTGGCTTTAGTTAAAAGCTGCACGACATACCTGAGAACTGGAGTTGATTGAGTAAATTCTAGTCTGTGTGCCATTGAGAATAGAGCATGCACGAATGAGGGCTTTTTGCCTATACCATTCTGCACTGTTCTAGTCTCGATTGTTTGTCTTTGAGGTACGCCAGGAGAACGCTTAATACTTCGGTATTAAGGTTTCTCAAGAGATCTACCCTTCATTATAACGTAATATTTGACGCACAGACTTGAGATTTGCACTAGGCTATGCGGCATGCCATGCGCACCAGTATCTCGTATCATTGACTCTAGCTAGACTTTATCAATCATAGTAGACATTAAGTATATTAACCTAATTACTCTTTTTATGCATACCCGTTTATGATTACACAAGCATTTCGCAGCCTAGTTTGATGTATTGAGACACAAACGACTTAGGCTCTTTTTGTTGATAGGAATACTGCATTGTCGTGGCGATTATTATTATTGTTGTTGTGTTTAGGATATTCTTGGCTCCGACGGCATTATATATATTCTGCCTTTTTGTGTGCATAGCCTGCACGAGCATTGTTCCGCTGCCTGCCTTTTTGGGTTCCATTTCCGATACGAGCATCTTTATAGCATCTAACATTTAAAGAAGATTCCTTGTTAGTGTTGAAGGACTTTAGTGCACTTTCTTTCATGCAGGAGTGCCTGACATTTATTAATTAAAGTAACGTAAGCTGTAACTTCTCTTACCACCTTACTTTGCATACCATAACCAAGCACCTTCGGTTATAGGTAGTAATAGGCTGTTTTCACATAACATTAAGCCTAGAGTAGACGCACATTTATTGAGAGTTTGATAGCCTATTATTGCATATAGAACTCTGTAGAGTATTTGTGTTCTTTGTTCACTGGGAATATACATCAGAGGTTGGAGCTAGCGCTTTCCGTTGTAACATTTATGCCATTACTAGTCCAATGAATAAGAGCCCTGATATATTTGAACCCCAGTCGTAACAAATGGCGACCTTACCTAGGATTTGGTGAACCTACATTTATTAGCAGGGAACATTTGTTGTTTTGGAGAATATTTTGCGGGGATCAGCAAGAATAATTTTTGTTGCAACATAGTATAGCCCTTGAGTATTTCCGAGAATTTTTGTGTGTATATTGAGGTATAAGAGTTTGGGGTACTTCTTTTCTGAATATTCTGGTGAGAAATTTTTGTGAGCATCATGTCTTATACCGGGTCAGAGGAGAATGGAGACACAGTACGTAATGTCGAAACTGAGGAACAGCAGCATGATGAATGGGTTAATCGGGTGAACTGTGAGGAGGATGCTAGGATATTTTTGCAATGGCCTGTTACTGCCGAGCGGTTGGAGGGTATGGATCGGTACGGTCTTCAATGCCTGGCCACAGCTATCGGTCATGCGGTTACTTGCAGCATGACCAAGGATAACTTGATAACGTGTGTACTGGGCAGGGTGACTGGTGAGCGAGATGGGTTGAGTGCTCAGAGCCCTTCGGCCATGCTTCCCCTACACTCGACTCCCAGCCATCCCAGTAGTTTGCCGACCCCGGGTACGCTTCCGCAGTTGGGTGGTGACTGGCAGGGTGGGTTGCCCCTGGGGGGACCACCGGTAATTTCAAACATTGTAGCACCTTCACCTCCTCAAGGGTTATCTCCAGAATTATTGCTTCAGCTCGAATTAGCTAAGATCCAGCAGCAAATAGAATCAGCTAAGATCGAAGAGAGAAAGGCTATCAGGGCATCTGAGATTCAACAGCAACAAAGGGCATGTGAGCTTCAGCAGCAAACAGAGCTAGCAAAAATCCAAGCGGATTTAGAGTCGACTAGGTACTGTGCCGACATGGACGTAGAGAAGTCGCGAGTAGAGGCAACGGGACAGCGACTTGGGGCTGGTAACCGTGTTCATGAGCAGTCTCTCTCGCACTTATTGAAACTGGTTCCGGTGTTTGATGAGAGTGGTGTAACAGAATTTTTCACACGCTTTGAGAAGAAGTGCCAGGAACACCAGTGGCCAGAGAATAAATGGGCAGCACTTGTATCCTCTAGATTAATAGGCAAGGGTCTTAAAGCCTACGATGCGTTACCTTTGGAGTTATGTATTGTGTACGAGGATCTCAAGGAGGCTGTCCTGCGGGCTTACGAACTGCAACCAGAAACGGACCATTTGAAGTTCCGGGGTGTAACTAAGGGAAGAGATAGCACCTTTTTGGAACACGCCCGGGACTTGTCCGATGCTATGGGGAACTGGCTCCGATCTGAGAAGGTAACAACGTTTGATGGAGTTAAGCAGTTAATGATGTTGGAGCAGTTCTTTAAGAGCACGGGCGGTGATCTAACTTTGAACTTAAAGGGGAAAAACCCAAGAACTCTAGTCGAAGCAGCAGAAATGGCTGATCGACGGCTGTCGTTGATTCGGGGTTGCGGGTCCTCACAGAAGTACGATGTAAGTGCTAGGGAACGTTATCCTCCCCCTCCCCGGAACAATGACACATTTAAACAGAAGAGCCATGAAACTAAAACTGAATCCAAACTTTACACCACACCGTATGTGAAAAGTCAGGGGCCTTTTACATCACAGTATAAGCCGAAACCGAAATTTATGTGTTTTAGTTGCCACCAGGAGGGTCATAAGGCAAATGAGTGCCCTAGTTGACCTCCTCCGGCAGCCGTGTCTTTTGCTCACGGCATTGGAGTGTTCAAGAGGACATCGGAGTTTGTTAGAGGCATTTCTTCCGAGGTAAATACACTGCCAGTGCAGAAGGATCCGGAAGGCTTATTCCCTGTCCGTAATGCCTTTAGTGACCACAGGGGACTCGGTTGTGTGGAGTGGGGGGGTGGAAGACATGAGGTGAGAATTTTGCGGGACACTGGGGCATCGCAAACACTGTTGAGAAATTTCACTGGTAAACCTGTCAATACGGCGCGGGTGGTTGTGGTTCAGGGAGTTAATGCGACAAGGTCATACCCGCTTGTAAGAATGAAGGTGGAAGTTGATGGTGTGACTCGGGACCGGGATGTAGGAATTGTGGGGAATTTACCTGTTGGGGGCGTCGACCTCCTTCTCAGCAACGACTTTGCGGGACCTACTTCTGAGGCTCCACCCTTGGTCGTTGCCGAGAAGCCGGCCGACGTGAGTAGGGAGGAGCAGGAGTGGGTTGAGAAGTGTCCGGGGCAGCCTATGGCGTGTGTTGTCACCGGAGATTCTGCATCCAGGGAGTCACATTCTGGTCAACAATCTTTAGATCAGCGGAGGAAAGGTACCGAGAAGGGGTTGAAAGTTGATGCGGTTGAGAGTTTAGTGTCAACGGACCTTCTCGGGGACTCATTATTAGGACCACATTTCGAGTCTGGAGAGGACACAGTAACTGTTCCTGAAGGGGCAGAGGATGGGCTTAAAAAGACGAAAGAGTTGAAGGAGGACAGTGATGCACAGTCGGGAGATGTAGCAACAAGGTACCCTGACGCGTACCCTATGAGAAATGGGTCGGCGAAGACGGTGGTCCGAAGCTTGCTAGTGTATTTTTCCCGGTATGGTTACCCGCAGGGGATTCAGTCAGTCCGGGGACCCAACTTCACTTCTAGCCTCTTTGTACAAGCAATGCCGCAGCATGGGATTGTTGGGGTTGTGTCATCTGCATATCATCCGGAGAGCCAGGGTGTGTTAGAGCGATGGCACTCAGCCTTGAAATCTGTGCTTCGTTGTTATTGCTTTGAGAGTGGGAGGGATTGGGATCTTGGCCTGCCATGTGTTTTGTTTGCTGTGTGGGAGGTACCTGGGGAGAGTTTGGGATTCAGCCCTAATGAGCTCGTCTTTGGACACCGTGTCAGAGGGCCTCTCCATATGGTTGAAGAAGTATGGGAGGGCGCAGAAAAACCTTGTTCTATGCTCAAGTGTGTCCTCAACAGTCGAGAACGGATGTTGCGCAGTCTGGAGTTGGCTGGCCGTAATTTGACTAGCTCTCAGGCCCTCATGAAGGACAGGTACGACCTCAAGGTTGAACTCAGGGAGTTTCACGTGGGTCAGGAGGTGTTGATTCTACTGCCCCTTGTAGGTCACCCCTTATCCGCGAAGTACGCTGGTCCTTATAGGGTGGTGGAGGAGCTATCGGACCTGGTTTACTTGGTAGCCACTCCAGACAGGCGGAAGCACAATCAGTTATGTCATGTTAATCCCATGAAGGAGTATGGGAGGCACCCCCCTGAGCCTCTCACTGTGCCTGTGATGACGTTTAGCAGTCAAGGTGGAGAAGGAGAACGGGACAGTCAAGCTCAGGTGGAGGATAACTGGAAGGATATGAAGTTCAAATGGGCGCCTGAGTGTGAGAAGGTGTTTAGAGAAGTAAAACACCTGTTGTGCACTCACCCGATCCTCAGGGCCCCTGACTTTAGCCTACCTTTCCAACTAGCAACGGAGGCTAGTGGTGTGGGGGCTGGTGCCGTCCTTGTGGAAAAAGACGATGATGGGCTGGAGCATCCTGTTAGTTTCTGCTCGGAGAAGTACAATTCGGCCCAGGGGAGCTGCTCTGTTGTCAAGGAGGAGCTGCTGGCGGTTGTACTTGCTCTGAGGCATTTCGAGGTCTGTGTTCCAGCCTATGGTCCGGTCGTTGTAGTTTACCCAGATCATCACCCTCTCAAGTTCTTGGACCAGTTTCACAATCGGAATATGAGGCTGACCATGTGGTCACTAAGGTTATTGGTATATAACCTGGACATACGCCATATTGCCGGTTGTGACAACGTGATTGCAGATGGTCGTTCAAGGGTATATGATCCTGGGTAGATTGACACACGGGTAGCCTCCTGCTTTAGTTTGAATAGTATTTTGCGCTTGGTGCTTGTTGGCTCGCGGTTGTAGCCCAGCGTATTGGGTCGTAAAGCAGGAGTTGAGCGTTTGGTATAGACGAAAAAACTAGGCTTGCCCCTATAGTGCAGCCGAAATAAACAAATTATAAACATAAAAATCAAATAAAAACTCTTTCTTTGATAGTTGAATTTTTTAGTATGTTATAGCAGTAATTCTGAGTTGCACTCCTCTCAGAATGCTGGGCTAGAGAAGCTCGCTCTTGAGGAGCATAACTACATATAATTTAACCTATGGTGTTGGGGAGGGTTATAATTTTGAAAAATGTTTTGTTGAAGAACTGTGCCAGATATTTTACTGCCGCTGGGTGATGGGAAGTGGAGATATAGCATGGGTTCTAACCATCAGATTTTTGTGAGCCTTGGGGCCTCTGAGAAAAATCTTGGGGGGGGTGTGATGTTAACCACTCCGTTAGAACCGCATGGCTTGTCCTACAGTGACTCGCTAGGATCGCCAGGGCAGTGGATGGGGCTACAGTTTGTGTATTAGAGTGTGCTTTATTTCATATGAAAGCTTGTGTCATGGGCAGTCCAGAAAGGCTCTTTGTTTTCGTCCATGTCAAGGCTTTATATATTTAATTGTAAAGTATATGTTTTATCCTTAACTAGTAATGATAAGATCAGAGAGAGCGAGAGAGTAGAACAGAGTGAGAGGGGGCGCGTAGTGTTTTTGCCCCGCTCGATGACGTCACAGCTGGCTGGCCTCGTGGGGATTGGTTGAGGGAGTTCTTTACCATGCTTGGTGACGTCATGTTTGGTAGCTACTTTGGTAGTGGCTAGAGGTCTTGTAACCGCTTTTTTCCCACGCGGCTCGAGCTGGTGCGAGTATATATACAGTTCCTCGCCACTCTCTCCCTCAGATCTGGTTTCTAGAACGCACCCATCTTTTTCCCTTGCTACCTGTCACCTGCTCTGTACCTGAGAATCTTTTCCTCTGCCTATCTCTCTCTTTTTTCATCTTTCACCACCTTTTATTAATATTATATCCCCTCTGGTTAACTCTGCAAAATCAGCTTCATGCTGGCCAGTTGTATTGTGCGTTAAGGTCTGATATAACCCATGTATGTTAGTTGTTAAGATAAGTGGATCACGAAGCATTGGTTGGCATTTATATTGTTTAAGTACTGCATCCTTTAATTATTAGTGTTCTGCTGGATTAGATAATGCTAGACTAGGAGTCTGATATTATAAGGTATTGTTTCCTATGAGTGCTGGCTTTAGTTAAAAGCTGCACGACATACCTGAGAACTGGAGTTGATTGAGTAAATTCTAGTCTGTGTGCCATTGAGAATAGAGCATGCACGAATGAGGGCTTTTTGCCTATACCATTCTGCACTGTTCTAGTCTCGATTGTTTGTCTTTGAGGTACGCCAGGAGAACGCTTAATACTTCGGTATTAAGGTTTCTCAAGAGAGCTACCCTTCATTATAACGTAATATTTGACGCACAGACTTGAGATTTGCACTAGGCTATGCGGCATACCATGCGCACCAGTATCTCGTATCATTGACTCTAGCTAGACTTTATCAATCATAGTAGACATTAAGTATATTAACCTAATTACTCTTTTTATGCATACCCGTTTATGATTACACAAGCATTTCGCAGCCTAGTTTGATGTATTGAGACACAAACGACTTAGGCTCTTTTTGTTGATAGGAATACTGCATTGTCGTGGCGATTATTATTATTGTTGTTGTGTTTAGGATATTCTTGGCTCCGACGGCATTATATATATTCTGCCTTTTTGTGTGCATAGCCTGCACGAGCATTGTTCCGCTGCCTGCCTTTTTGGGTTCCATTTCCGATACGAGCATCTTTATAGCATCTAACATTTAAAGAAGATTCCTTGTTAGTGTTGAAGGACTTTAGTGCACTTTCTTTCATGCAGGAGTGCCTGACATTTATTAATTAAAGTAACGTAAGCTGTAACTTCTCTTACCACCTTACTTTGCATACCATAACCAAGCACCTTCGGTTATAGGTAGTAATAGGCTGTTTTCACATAACATTAAACCTAGAGTAGACGCACATTTATTGAGAGTTTGATAGCCTATTATTGCATATAGAACTCTGTAGAGTATTTGTGTTCTTTGTTCACTGGGAATATACATCAGAGGTTGGAGCTAGCGCTTTCCGTTGTAACATTTATGCCATTACTAGTCCAATGAATAAGAGCCCTGATATATTTGAACCCCAGTCGTAACACTATATTTTGGGGAAGTGTTGTGCATATTTGTTTTTATAATGCAGTGTTTTATGTTTGTGATCGTACCTTGTTTTCACAACTTGGGAGAGTAGCTGGGTGATGCGGGGTTGGTGGGCATTCTGTCTGGTCAGAAGTGAAGTTCACCTAAGGCTGAAACGTCCCACATCTTGGGCGGGGCGTTACGCTGGCCAGCTTGCCAGAATGCACTCGTAACTCGCTAGCGCTCGCCAGGGCAGTGAAATGGGCTATAATAATCGTAGAACGATGTTCTTTCTTTCATAGTGTTCATGTTGTCACAGACAGATCAGTGGTGGTCTTTATACTTGTCTGTGACACTTGGAAGTATTTGATATCATTGATAGAATATAAGATGCATTGTGTGAAGTTGTAGGGAGAAAGAGAGCGAGCAGCGTGGTGGGAATATGTGTGTGTGTATGTACATGTGCCTCCCTCGCTCGGAGGAGTTTCCCACGCTCGTGATTGGCCGGCGGGCCTGACGCGTCATATGACGCCTGCTCCTCATGACGTAGTCGTCTGTGATTGGGTGCTGCTGCCTTTGTTAGTGCTGGGGGGCTCCTGCCCGCGTTTCTCCTGCAGAGCTTGGCATAGCGTGCTTGGTCCTACATGTCCTTTGCAATCTGTCCCCCCATATATCCCCCTATACTACTGTTTCTCTCTCTGAACTTCTTCTTTTCCAATACTTCCTCTCTTTATTCAATTACTTATCCCTTCTGGTTCTGCATACGACTTCCATAGTCGGCCAGTGTATTACCAGCACCAGCTCTCACATTTATGTTTTGCACTAGCTTTAGGGATTAGTAGAGTCATAGTCATATGGTAGCCTAGTGTTGGGGTGCTTCTAATTATTGAGCTGTTCTTTCCCATTATTTAATGCTAGACAGTGGAAGGTATCTTTGGTCGTTGTCTGAGTTATGTATGTGGAAAGTCAGAGCCTGTACAACATCGACGAAGCTAGGTAGCCTGTAACCCTTGTGCATATTTTCCTTTGCGAGTGTAGCAGTATACAGGTGAAGGGCTTTTGCCTACACTTACCTGTATGCTTGCTACCTCATTTTGTTGACCTTTGTGGAGCGCCAGGGTAAGACCAGATACTAGAGATCTGGACTTACCAAGAGAGCCTCCAAGTCACTTAACGTAACATAAGGGAAATCTGTTCAAGGGGAGACAGTAGGCTACGAGCATGCTTGCGCTCTGCCTAGTTTCCTGGTACCTTTTATGCCACTGCTAGACTTTATTAGTGAGAAAGACAGCATTGTGTTTATTAACTTTAATTGTGTATGCTTTAGGAATTATTCACGCCTTATTTTAGCCTAGGTTGATGCATAGTGCACAACCCAGTTTGGCTGTTACGTTGGCTAAGGAAGTACTGTTTTGAGTGGCGATTATTAGTGCTGTCACAGAGTTGTTGCACTCCCTTGTTTCATATATATGTATCCTACTTTTTGGTGTATTTAAGATACACGCTTTGGTGTCCTGCCCCTGCATTATTTCTGTTCTATATTAACGAGCATCTTAGAACATCAGACATTTTCAGAAGATTCTTTATCTGATTGCTGTAGGACTAGACTTCCAGTGTTTTCATAGAGCATTGTAGAATTTAGTGTTGAGTACAGACTCACACTAAAGTTAACGTAAGCATATACTCCTTTATTAAATCTTGTTATAGTTTTTATTCAAGCATTGTTATTACTTAAGAGCATTTTATTAACGTAAAGTACTCCTGTTGTGAGTAGGCTTTGCCGTCATCGGTAAGCCTTTGTAGAAGTGCACTAAAACCCAGTTAATTGATACCCCGTTATCCAGTAGATTAACTCGGGAGGGTTTGAAGTGTTTTGTTCACCGGCGTAATAGTTCGAGGGTTTGGAATTAGCGTACCGTTGTTGCAGATATAGCCTATCATCTAGTCCATTCTTAAGTGCCCTTGTTTATTTCGTAATGCCGGTCGTAACAGTGTGGTAAATGTTTCTCACAGAAGAGCAAACTCACCAAACATTTATTAGCTCATTCAGTAGAGAAAAACTTCAAGTGTGATCATAGTGGTAAATGTTTCTTACAGAAGTGCAATCTCAGCACTCATGTATTAGCTCTTTCAGGTGAGAAAAAACTTCATATGTGATCAGTGTGGTAAATATTTCTCACCGAAGGGCACTCTCACCAAACAATTATTAGCTTATTCGGTAGAGAAAAACTTCATGTTTGATCAGTGTGGTAAATGATTCTCACAGAAGGACAATCTCACCACACATTTATTTATTCATTCAGGTGAGAAAAACTTCAAGTGTGATCAGTGTGGTAAATGTTTCTTACAGAAAAGCAATCTCACCACTCATTTATTAGCTCATTCAGGTGAGACAAAATTCATGTGTAATCAGTGTGGTAAATGTTTCTCACAGAGGAGCAATCTTACCAAACATTTATTAGCTCATTCAGTAGAGAACAACTTCATGTGTGATCAGTGTGGTAAATGTTTCTCACAGAAGGGCAAACTCACCAAACATTCATTAGCTCATTCAGTAGAGAAAAACTTTGTGTGATCAGTGTGGTAAATGTTTCTCACAGAAGGGCAATCTCACCATACACTTATTATCTCATGATTTCCTCTTTTTATTTATATTTGTTATTGCATTTATATTTTTATTTTATTTTTATTGTTTTTTGTTTTATTTTTAGTATGGGGTACTGGGGTGGTCTCATAAGAGGTTGTAAGAAATATTGGGTCCAGTGCGCAGGTTTCGTAATCAATACGACACACACTACGAACAAAATTGGTCATATAAAGTATGTGAACGAATTTTTCCCTAAGGTGTTAGGCCTAATCTGTCTTATTTCCACCCATTTTAATAATTTGTGTATATATCGTACTTAATTTTGATGAGTAAATATGAGTCCTAGATAGTATACAATCGCGGTCATTAATTATGATACACATTATAGAGAGAGAGAGAGAGAGAGAGAGAGGGAGAGAGAGAGAGAAAAAGAGAGATAGTGGTTATGTTTTGGGGTCTTATATACAGTATATATATATATTTATGTTTTAGTTTCCTCGCTAGACCTCTATCAAACTTGAAACAAAATCTATTAGATCCCCATTCAAGATAAATTTGTACATTGTTCAATAGAAAAATTTCCCGGCCAAAGGCCGGTTCATCCAAAATTTTAGGCTCAATATCGTTTGTCAGGAAAAAAAAATCAACACCTAAATAGCACAAAAGGTCTTAATATTGACAAAGAAATGGGGCGAAAGGTCTTAAAATCGACAAACTAATCGGGCAAACATCTGAAAATCTGAAAACTAATCGGGCTAAACTTGAGGAAGAAGGAGGTTTAGAAAAAATACCCATCTTCCCTTAAAAAAAATCAAACAAATTAAAGGAATGCCCGAAATGCAATTATCATGGACACACAAAAACAAAAGAAAAATTAGTTTCATTAACCAGTTAAACAGAAACAGGTTCGATAATACCTGTATTAGTATTAATAACCCCGACTATACTGGGACAGTCTTGGTTAAGCAAATATCACACTATGCCGATTTAAGTGCCGACACTCCACGACTTAAGGATCGGGAGCAGGTCTTTGCCTACATCTCCGCGTGACGTGGGTGGGCGCCTACTCAAGAGAGCCGTCAGTAGAGGTCGTCAGGGGCCTCAGGAAAAGTTCGACATGCACAACTCTAATGAGTTGAGTCGGCAGCTAGTAAATTGGCGGGACGGTGATGGTAGGCGGGTGGCGTCGGGCGTCATCCAGTAGGCGTCAGACGGTACAAGGGTGTCGACCTATCTGCGTCAGACG
This sequence comes from Paralithodes platypus, assembly GCA_032716605.1. Taxonomy (NCBI): domain Eukaryota; kingdom Metazoa; phylum Arthropoda; class Malacostraca; order Decapoda; family Lithodidae; genus Paralithodes; species Paralithodes platypus. The sequence continues at coordinate 30,719,517 of CM064487.1, forward strand.
CCGTTTATAAGGTAGGTCGCCTTCAGGCAGCGACCCGGTAACGCCCAGGCGCCGTCATAGGGAGAGGGCATACCGTTAGTCCGCGACCTGCCAACGTCGCACGGGACATCGTTGATAGATGGTTTTGGGGGTGTTTTTGTTTTAACCTTGATGGAGGTCTAGCGAGGAAACTAAAAAATAAATCAATATATAAATAAATAGACCCCAAAAATCACCACTGTCCCCTTAATCCGATTCCATCAACGAGCTCTATCTATAAACCCTTTCAATAGCGGTGGCGTCTGTTTTGCCATAGTTCTGCCATACTTAGACGATTTTATGCAGCTTAAGAACGGTCTGTGGGAGTTAAGAGAGATAAATGAGAGGCATGGAGGTCTTGTGATTGCTACAGGCCCTTTGTAAGCATAATACAATAACCTAATAGTTGCCAGACTATAACGAGAAAGACGTCACCGGTACTCAAAGGGTTAACTATAGATGGCCTTGTTTTACCAATTACTCAAAACAAAAATAACACTTAATTAAGGGGAGATGGGCGCATTTGTTTGCTCATTTATGGATCTTTTTATTATGTTTTTAGTTTCCTCCCTAGATCTCAAGTTTAATCCCCCCCCCCCCCCCCACCCACACACACACACACACACAAACGTCGACTCCGACGGACCGGTTTGCCTCGGTCGGGATCAAGTGTGACGGAGTAGGGGTCCAGTGTGACAGGGTGGCTGTCCATCGCCGCCGTAGTATCTATCGGCGCCGCCTTACCTCCCATAGGCGCCGCTCGTCAGGAGCATTATCGCCAACCAGTTTGCGTGCTACGGCGTATGACGCCGCCCCAGCGGCGTCATTTATCTTCCTTAGGTCTTGCATGGTTGCCTCTCGATCCCTTCCAGTTGCCGTTAGGCGGCATGCTCCCAGTAGGAGTCCCGCCCCTCTATCACCCACGATACTCAGCAGTGGTCTCCCCCTTGTATCGCCACTCCTAAAGTCGTGGAGAGTCGGCACCAAAATCGGCATAGTGTGACACTTGATTTAGGAACACTTTAACATCTAGATAATAAAAATAAGACGTGGACGCTAACTATTGAATCAGTTATTTGATCTTCGTGGCTTAAATAGTTTCAAAGGGGCTCCAGTCCTGACGCTCTTCTTGGATTTTATTTATTTATGTTTTGTGTTTTCTATGTGAGTGAGGGAGGCAAAAGGCAGAACTGCCTGTATAGCGATTGCCTCCCCCAGAGTTGAAAGTGACAGGGCCAAAATCAAGGGATGTTCGAGCCAAAATGCCTGGACACACGGAGTTTGAAGCTATTGAAGTCATAGGAAGAGGGAAAGACTGATTCTGGGAGAGAGTTCTAGAGCTCAGCTGTTGAATAGAAGAAAGTCTGAGAGAAACATTTCCTCCTTGGGTTAGAGAGTTGCACAGAGTAGGGGTGGGCTTGTGTTGCAAGACAGGTACGACGTGCCCTACGTAGAGGAGGTGGTATACACTTGGAGAACTCTGAGGAACACTGATTATTATAGTAGCGTTAGAATAGCGAGAGAGATGCAACATTGCAGCGGACGGTGAGTGGACGGGAGTTAATGATACGAAAGGCCTTCCTTTCCACTTTGTCTAGGAGTGCAGTGTGAGAGGAACCTCCCCACACATGTGAACAATACTCAATACAAGGACGCACCGTGCCCTTGTACAGAGCAAGAAGATGATGGGTAAAGAACCCATTGAGGTGGTAGTGTAAGGTAGACTCGTCTGCGTATGAAGTGTTGCTTGCTCCTGAAGTCCTATGTTAACTAACTTATTAATTCAGACACAGTACACTCTAGGATATAAATTCTACTCTCTATTTATCGAATCTATCCCGTATTTGTGTTGAGTCACGGTAGTTACTGATATTAACGCTATCTAATCCTAAAGTTAACTTTTTGGACCACCCTTGTTTCGCCACATTAGTTTGGCGATTTTAAGACGTTGTGCCTCATTACGTTGGTGATTATAAAAGGTATCACCTCGTTCATGTGTCGATTTTTCAGGATTAACGAAAGCCAGCCTGCAAATTAGGGGAAACCGGCCTTTAGTTGGGAAATTTTTCTACGGAAATATATATAAAGTTATGTTAAAGGTAGGTCTGGGGTGCGCATTATTAGTTGCGGATCAAGCTAGAAAAAAGGATTAAAAACAATCAAAACCATCTACAAAAACTAAACAAAAATATCATAATAACCTCCAAGAAGTCGGATAACTTACTGTTAAGATTATATCAGTCAGTGCTGATTCTTTCTGGGATGGAAGGTTGGGTAAATGTGTAGTAGTGATACTGAATATTGCTGACATTAATGGTATACTTATCTATAAATGGAACATCAATTGTTAACATAACCATTTGTAGATATGTAAAGTAATTGACATTATCAGTATATTATAATATATATATATATATATATATATATATATATATATATATATAAATGAAAGCTTGGTCATGATATATTAATATACAGGCATTGTAAGACACACTTGTGAAACTTTCCTTCCAACCAGGATCAAAACAGAAATATAAAGGTTTGTCTAGCTGTTGTTATTGACAGTCCTTTGTAATATTTTAATAATGAATGAGTGTTTGAATCTCACAAGCATTTTCATCCAAGGTGCATCACATATCAATATCCCCATTACGAAACACTAAATAATTCCTCCTCTAGTTTCTCCCGCGAGTGTCAATATTCAGGTTCCAACAGACGCATACAAATTCAGCCATATGTAAATTGAGTGTGTGTGTGCGCGGACCAATTGTAAATACACCTTTGACGCCAACATTCAGCCATTTGCTAGCCGGGGAATTCCAAGCGTATTGTTTTTAGTTACTCTGCAACAGTTTCATTTCGGTTAACTTTCTTTGGAGGATTTGTAGATGGCAGCCTTTGGGTAGTATGACGGACGGGGTTGTGGGAAAAAAGATTAGGAAACCCTGTATATTACAGATTATTTAAAGAGGTAAACTAAATCAAGATAGATATATGTTGGTTGTTATTTATCCTTGATTATTTGACATAGCGTTTTATCTGTATGTTATATTAGGTTTTCACTACCAATATACGTTTAGAGGGTAAATTTTCATGGACACTTTAATTAACCTTTTCATTCCATCTTTTATTTGTAAATACACTTGTGCCACCCGGTGAATTTAAAGCATATTGTTTAGGTTTCCCTGACAAATCAATCAGTAAACTATCCAATCAAATATTTCAAACAGCGCCATATCCACCAATGCCAATAAAATCAGTGTAGAATTGAAGTTCTATCCTAACGTATAAGTATTGGTTGCCTTGAAACTGGTTGAGAGCTACTGGTTTAAATGGTCTACCGGTTGAGTTGTACGAGTTCCTATTTTTAGTTACCCATACGATAGCCCCTTTTCGGTTTAGTTAATTCGAGGATTTACAGAAGAAGCTTTAAAAGAGAGAAAAAAAAAAAAAAAAACATATATACAGCACATAATTTACACCTAGGCAGTCCGGGCTTCATTCTTTAAAAAAAAAAAAAAAAAAAAAAAAATGCTATAAAAGCACGGTAAGGCTAGCAAAGTATAAGGTATCCCTCCAACAAGGTTCGGCATGAACTATAGCTGGAAAAAGGGTCCCCCATTGGAATGAAAACATTTCTACTGGGAAATTTATAGTAAAGATCTAATTTGGAAAACAAATAATTACTGCTGATACTTTTTGTTTTGTGTTTTAATTATGTTACCCTAAACTCCTCGAAATAAATGTCTAAATTCGTTTTGAATGCGTTGAATGTATCACATTGAACCACTTTCCCCATTAGACAAAATCTAGATGAAAGTTTATTCCTGTGTTTCCTTTCAACCCAATTCCTCCACCTATGAAGTTCATATTAATCACAGTACCATTAATCCATGTTTGTATTATATCAAGGCGCAAATTGGCCCTTTCGGAACAGTAGGACGTTGTTGTTGTTGTTGTTGTTCCCCAAGCTGCCTGGCCGAACAGTCCCAAGGCCCCGAGCAAGGCCAAGGCCACAACCGAGCGCCCCCGCAGAACCCTCCCCGCCGACCACAATAAAGCCTGGGTGACCGAAGCCACTCCATGGCGGGGAGCTTGAGGAGGGTGTGGAAACGCCCGGGAAACCAAAGCCCCGCACCCAGGGCCCTGTGCCCCTCAGCAATTATGAAGAGAAAGTTGAGGGGCAAGGGAAAAATGTGACGCTTTGGCTTCCAATCTTGGTAGATTGGGAGGTCAATCCACGTTAGAGACGCCGTCACTTGAGATCTAGAAAATATATAAGTAAAAGGAACAGTCAGAGTAAGCTATGGGTATGGCAGAGATTGCTCAGTTCTCACTCTGATGTGTTTTCACTTTGTTGTGGTTGTTATTAGACGATTTTACTCAGCTTAGGAAGGACTTTTGGAGGATTAATTACATTCACCTCTTTCATTCTTTGAGATCCTTCCGAAACTGCATAAATCGTCTAATAGTAGCCATATTATATTGAAAAACACGTTTTCCCGTATTCTGAATGGGTTAGTTATTTAGAGGCCTTGTACTTAAGGGGAGATGTTTCATCTCTTGGTCGTTTGTGTTCATATGTGTATATATATATTATTTGTCTAGTTTCCTCCCTAGACCTCTATCAAACTTAAAAAAACAACCTCAGGATCCCCCTTCAAGATAAATGTGTAAATTTTTCGGTAGAAAAATTTCCCGGCCGAAGGTCGGTTACTCCTATAATTACAGGCTCACTATCGCTCGCCAGGACGATATTGACACCTAAATGGCACGAAAGGTCCAAATATTGAGAACAAAATAGGGTGAACAGTCTTAAAATCACCAGCTAATGAGCCGAACGTCTTCATATCTCAAAACTAATGGGGCTAATCATGGGGGAAAAGGGGAGCCAGGAAACCAACCCATTCCCCCTTAAATAATTAATATTACTGGCAGTAGGTAGTGAGAATAGCTAGTCTGGTAGGAAATTATGTATGCCCTTGATTACTATACTACAAGTCTAGCTTACAGTATTGTCTACCATTAAATTATTAAATTATGTTTGCCCTTGATTACTATACTACAAGTCTAGCTTACAGTATTGTCTACCATTAAATTATTAAATTATGTTTGCCCTTGATTACTATACTACAAGTCTAGCTTACAGTATTGTCTACCATTAAATTATTAAATTATGTTTGCCCTTGATTACTATACTACAAGTCTAGCTTACAGTATTGTCTACCATTAAATTATTAAATTATGTTTGCCCTTGATTACTATACTACAAGTCTAGCTTACAGTATTGTCTACCATTAAATTATTAAATTATGTTTGCCCTTGATTACTATACTACAAGTCTAGCTTACAGTATTGTCTACCATTACATTATTTAGATACACTAGAAACATAAAACAATTGTCCCACACCTCCTACAGCTACTTTAGAAACAAAATCGTAAAGCCTTTGTAATTTGTGAAACTGTGTTGTATTAGTTTTGTTTCATGAATAGTTGTGCTTCATATAACCAGGCAGTAGTTCAGTATGCCAAGGACGACTGCTTGGCTCACCGTACTGGTGTTTATTATTATTATTATTATTTTGTTTTATTTATGTATTGTTAATGGAATAAGCGTTAGCATGTGAGAGTCTACCCCACAAACTCGAATGTCTATGAGAAGGAGGTTTCAAGCCTGCCAAACTACAGTCCAACCATCACCCTTGCTCTTATCAGCTCGGCCACCAATCGCCCTCCAAGGGATGCGTCAATGGTCTTATCTCCCTCTCTGCTACTCTCTCCATCTCCTCTTTCTTCTTCTCTTCTCCTCTCCTTTCCTTTCTTCATTTCTTCTCTCTAATCCCTCGTCCCCTCTGTCTCTTTCTCTTTTCTCCTCTGCTACTGTCCCTCTCCTTACCCCTTCTCTTCTCATCTCCTTCCCTTTATTCTCCTCATTACTCCCTTCTCCCTTCTGTCTCCCCCCATATCTCCTTCTCCTCTTCTGCCTTTTTCTCCTTGTATCCTGTTCTCTCCCTCTCCTCTCTTATTTCACACTGCCCTTCCCATCGCTCTCTCTCCTTCCTACTATCTCTCTCCTTTCCCCTCTCTCCATCTTCTTCCATCTCTCCATCTACTCCTACTCTCTCCACATCCTACCTTCTGTCTCCTCCCTCTCCCCCCTCTTTTCACCTTGCCTCTCTCCTTCTCCTCGCCTCTCTCTCCCCACCCCCCTCTCTCCCTCTCATCCATCTATCCTTCTCCTCCCTATCTCTGCCTTTCTCTCTTCCCTTCCCTCTCTCTCCTACCATTCCTCCGTCTCTTCTACCATATCTTCCTCACCCACTTCCCTCCCTCTCTCCTTCCCTCCCTCAGTCTCTCCTACCAAATCTCCTTCACCCTTTTCCCTCCCTCTCCTACCATCCCTTACCCTCTTCTCTCTCTCTCCTACCATATCTCCCTCACCCCTTCCCTCTCCTACCATCCCTCCCTCCTACCACACCTCCCCTTCCTCCCCTCAGTACCAGCGTGACGGAACAGAGCAATAAAGGGGAGCTAGCCAGAGGGGAAAGGAGGAATGGGGGCTAAGACGGTAATAATGAGGCAGTTGATTGTATTTACTGCCTACATTGGAACTATAGGAGAGAGAGCGAGAGAGAGAGAGAGAGAGAGAGAGAGAGAGAGAGAGAGAGAGAGAGAGAGGTTCACTAACACTACCCTTTAGTGTTAAAAGTTGTAATTTGAAATGTGTTAATAACAACTCTTGATGTGAAATACTGCGCATTGAGATATCAACATTATATATATATATATATATATATATATATATATATATATATATATATATATATATATATTGTTATGGAGAGATTGTAGACACCAATCGAACAAGGCACTTCCCAGGGGAGGCCTCATAGGCATTTGATAAGTTGCTGGAACTCCTGTTTAATTTGTGTGGCTTCCCTCACTGTTTGGTTGCGTCTCATTTACATAGACTGTAATACAGCTAGCTTTCACAAACATATCCTCCTCCAATTGTGTCCGCTACATTAGACAAGCACACCACACTTCTTTCCTATACACCAAAAGAAAAGAAAAAAAAAACATTCTTAAAATAGCGACTATCACTGAACACTAGGGGAGACACAAGCTACAGTCAGCTTTTCCTGTTGTCTCCTTCATACACATAAACAAAAAAATGTATGTATGTATGTATGTATGTATGTATGTATGTATGTATGTATGTATGTGCGCCTTTAACTGTATGTAACAAATTTCAGGAACTTTCGTTGAACAATAATCCAGTACCTTGGGGTATTACGATAATGTATATCGAACATTAGGTAATTGAAAATACCTGTTCTTTTTAGGCAACACTCAGCCATTTACACAGGTAGGACCGTTAAAGGGGGGGATGAGCGTATTTATTTGCGCATTTATGTATTGTTTTGTTTGTTTTTTATTTTAGTTTTCTCCCTTGACCTCCATCAAGCTACTTCAAGATAAATTTGTACATTTTTCGATAGAAAAAATTCCGGCCAAAGGCCGATTCCTCTTGAACTACAGGCTCGCTATCGCTCGCCAGAAGAAAAAAATCGACGCCTAAATTGCTCGAAAAGTATTAATTTTGACAAATAAAATGGGCTAAAGGTCTTAAAATTGCCAAACTAATGGGTCGAACGTCTTAAAATCTGAAAACTAATGGGGCTAAACATGAGGAAGAAGGGGGAGCAGAAAACCGACCCATCTCCCCTTAAGCACAGTCGCGGCGAAAAAATAACTGAACAATCCTAACGATAGAACAAGACAGACGGTATATGCATTATCTAGCCCATTAATTAGATAGCCATAGTGTGTCCAGTCCCTAATCACCACATTAATGTTTCCTACTGTACAAGCAGACGTTATTTTATTTGTTTATTTATGTGTTATTATTACTGATATTTGTATTTGGTTTAGCTTGCTTTCTAGACCTCTATCGAGCTTATAGAAACACCATACCAAAGAACCACCTTCTAGATAATTATAAGTGTACATTTTTCGGTAGAAAAATGTCTCGGCCGAAGGCCGGTTCCTCCTAAAATACAGGCTCGCTATCGCTCGCCAAGAAAATATCGACACCTAAATAGTATGAAAGGTATTAATATTGACAAAGAAATGGACGAAAAGTATTAACATTGGAAAACTATTTAGGCTAAGCATGAAGGAAAAAGGGGTTCAGAAAAGAAACGACTACTTCCCCTTAACGCCATCTTACTGTTATACCATCAGCACAACTACTAATGTTCTTCCATCAATCTCACTCACTGTCACCGCCCATCCATCAACCATTACCTTAATTTACCAACACTAGGATGACACGTAAAGGTACGGAGGATAAAACATAAGAGATACTCCATTCCCTGTGTTTATCAACATAATCATTATCATCATTATCGTTATAATTTGTATTAATATAAATTTTCTTCAAAGTCATCCTTATGAATCAATACAATAATGATCTTCCTAATCATCATTATTATCAAAACTATTTGATTTGTCCTTGTAATTCGTTCCTTCATAGTTATGTTTATAATCATCATCATCATGATTGTACTACTTATTATCCTTCCAAGTTAGTACTCTGCAGGGTAAAGTTAGTGCTCTGCAGAGTAAAGTTAGTACTCTGCAGGGTAAAGTTAGTGCTCTGCAGGGTAAAGTTAGTGCTCTGCAGGGTAAAGTTAGTACTCTGCAGGGTAAAGTTAGTGCTCTGCAGGGTAAAGTTAGTGCTCTGCAGGGTAATGTTAGTGCTCTGCAGGGTAAAGTTAGTGCTCTGCAGGGTAAAGTTAGTACTCTGCAGGGTAAAGTAAAGTTAGTACTCTGCAGGGTAAAGTTAGTGCTCTGCAGGGTAAAGTTAGTACTCTGCAGGGTAAAGTTAGTGCTCTGCAGGGTAAAGTTAGTACTCTGCAGGGTAAAGTTAGTACTCTGCAGGGTAAAGTTAGTGCTCTGCAGGGTAAAGTTAGTGCTCTGCAGGGTAAAGTTAGTACTCTGCAGGGTAAAGTTAGTACTCTGCCGGGTAAAGTTAGTGCTCTGCAGGGTAAAGTTAGTACTCTGCAGGGTAAAGTTAGTGCTCTGCAGGGTAAAGTTAGTACTCTGCAGGGTAAAGTTAGTACTCTGCAGGGTAAAGTTAGTGCTCTGCAGGGTAAAGTTAGTACTCTGCAGGGTAAAGTTAGTGCTCTGCAGGGTAAAGTTAGTACTCTGCATGGTAAAGTTAGTGCTCTGCAGGGTAAAGTTAGTACTCTGCAGGGTAAAGTTAGTGCTCTGCAGGGTAAAGTTAGTACTCTGCAGGGTAAAGTTAGTACTCTGCAGGGTAAAGTTAGTGTTCTGCAGGGTAAAGTTAGTGCTCTGCAGGGTAAAGTTAGTACTCTGCAGGGTAAAGTTAGTACTCTGCAGGGTAAAGTTAGTGCTCTGCAGGGTAAAGTTAGTGCTCTCCCAACTTATGTGCTTTGTTCGGTTAGGATGGTTGGGGAGAGAGAGGGGAGGAGAGAGAGGAGGAGCGATAAAGGGGGAGAAAATAGATGGCAGGAGAGAAAGAGGGGTGGAGAGAGATCAAAGGGAGGAGGAGTTCGATTGAAGAAGAAATTCTTAGATGCGTGTGAGTTAAAAGATTTACCAATAATTTTGCAACCGTTTCCCCGCGTGTAATTAGATTGGTTGATAGTGAAGTACTTACTACAGTTCATATTGTCATGCCTTTGATGATTTTGAACACTTGAATTAAGTCACCTCTTAATCTGCGCTGGGCTAAAGGAAATATATTTAATTCTCTAAGACGCTCTTCGTATGGTTTGTTCTTTAGGCTAGGTATAATTTTGGTAACTCTACGTTGAATTCGTTCTAGCTTGTTTATGTCTTTTTGGTAATAAGGGTACCAGTATTGAACGCAGTATTTCAGAAGAGGGCGGACTAAGGAATTGTAAAGGGTTAGGATAACGTCTTTGAATTTATGCTCAAATGACCTGCCTATAAAGCCAATTATTTTGTTTGCCTTCTTAACAACTTCTGAACATTGTTGACTCGGTAGGGCAGAGATAGAGATAGAGTAGGGCAGAGATAGAGGGAAGAAGAGGGAGAAAGAAGGTGAAAAGTAGAGGGGAAGGAGAGAGAAAGAGGGAGAGGGAGGGGGACGAGAGAGATGGATGGATGAAAAGAGATAGAGGGGAAGGAAGAGGTAAATGGAAAAAGAGAGGGAAGGGAAGTGAAGGATAGATGGGAGGAGAGGGAGAGATGGAAGGAGAGGGAGATGGGGGAGAGGGAGAGATGGAAGGAGAGGGAGAGATGGAAGGAGAGGGAGAGATGGTGGAGAGGGAGAGATGGAAGGAGAAGGAGAGATGAGAGGAGAGGGAGAGATGGAAGGAGAGGGAGAGATGGAAGGAGAGGGAGAGATGGAAGGAGAGGGAGAGATGGAAGGAGAGGGAGAGATGGAAGGAGAGGGAGAGATAGACGAAAAGGGAGAGATGGGGGGAGAGCGGGAGATGGAAGGAGAGAGAGAGATGGAAGGAGAAGGAGAAATGGAAGAAGAGGGAGAGATGGAAGGAGAGGGAGAGATGGAAGGAGCGGGAGAGATGGATGGAGAGGGAGAGATGGGAGGAGGGAGAGATAGGCGGAGAGGGAGAGATGGGAGGAGAGGGCGAGATGGAAGGAGAGGGAGATGGAAGGAGAGGGAGAGATGGAAGGAGAGGGAGAGATGGAAGGAGAGGGAGATGGAAGGAGATGAAGAGATGGAAGGAGAGGGAGAGATGGGAGGAGAGGGAGAGATGGGGGGAGAGGGAGAGATGAGGGGAGAGGGAGAGAGCCAGCGTTAGGAAGCGATAAAATTCATCCACACTATATTTTATCCCTTCCTCTCGCTGGCTTCGGTAAATAGTCTAGTTGCCGCCCCTAACCTTCCTATAGTAAACCCTGCAATGTTAATTACTGTAAACTTTTTTTGTGGAAATTTATTATATATGGTTAGGAGAGCAAAATTAGCTTGGTTGCTACTTGTGCAACCTTTAGCATTTCTCAGAATTCAAAATGGCGCCCTCCGACATCTTGAATTTTGGCCAATTTTCAACTTTTGATCTTGATGACATAGAGGGTCGTGTAATACCTCTTTTTAGGGGTTTTCCAGGACGGGGAGTCCATTTCTGGGGTTAATTTGTGAATATAGGGTGAGTATCAAGGTCAAACCAGAGGTCAAAGATCAAATTTTGCCTAAAATCTGGAAAAATCACATTTATGTGGTTTGAATATGAATTTATTTGTCAGCCACTACAATATGCAAATATATATATATATAAAAGAAGTGAATCATATGTTTGTTTATTCATTATCCACATCTAGCTCCCCTTCTTCATCTTCTATATCCATGTGCTTCCTGGTGAAAGGACTACAGCAAATGTCTCCTCCCTCGCACTTACAGTAGTCCGTGCATGAAAGGCCTGCACTGCTGCAGCTGCATCGTGTGCCACTGCAAGCCTTGCCCTCTGCAGTGCAGCTACAGCTAACTACATCCAGGAGTGCTTGGGGAGCAACTGGCGCTGTTGAGACGGCCGGTGTGATGGTGGAGCTTTCGATGTTCCAACCAAAGTTGGCAATATTTCTAGCTCTACAGGTGGATCACGTTGGTCCGCTGCCTTCCACAGTAGCATCTGAAGATGAGCTCGGAGCACGTGCAGCTGCAGGTTCGCATCAGTCGGTGGCAGTTTCTTCAGTGCTGGAGGCTTCTTACGGGCACGGTAGAAGTGAGCACGTGTGTCATTCATTGTTGTGCAGCTCTTCTGTCCGTAGAGTGGTAAGAAGAAGGTGCATGCTGTCTCCTGCAACTGAGTGTGGGTCACGCTTGGCTGTCCGAGCACTTCATCGAGACCTGGTATATCTATCTCTAGGAGTTTGAGTGCTGACAGCTTTCCCTTTCCAAAGGAGTATGATACTGTATCGCAGCCTGACAGTGCATGGACACCAAGAAGTTGGCTGCACTTTCTCGGGCCTAACCGCCAAACAGTTTCGTTGATGTCCAATTTTTCCATTTCAATCTTGGCGGAAACTCGCATCCTCGATGTCCAGTACACCAAGAGAACAAAGACATCAGTGTCATGGTCTCGGCGCCTTCTTCCACTGCTTTCAGCATGTAGCTGCAGAGGGTTATGTCTGCCTCGTCATGGGTAATGACACATTCCAGCTTGTTGGTGAGTTGAATATTGTGTGGAAGTTGATAGCCGCATAGAATGTTGTTGAGCAGATTCTTGTTCTTGGAATTGTGAAGAATAACTTCTCGACATGGAAGGGGAGTATTTGCGGTTAGCCGAACTTCCTTGGCTCTTCCTCTTCTTGTTCGCTCGTGGTCCTTTGCACTGGGAGCTTCTTGGTCATATCTGTCGAACAGAACTATTTTCTTGGAGACAGGAGAGTAGTGGGCCAGTCTAGTGCCGAAACTTGCAGCCAGGTCTCCTGTAGTCCCGGAGACTGGCCATACAACGTGGTACAGAAGCTGACCGCCATCAACCAGCACCACATCTGGAGCAGATTGAGTCGTGACAAAGACGCCAAGAGATTTGACGAGCACTGCCTTGTCACCCTTCCTCAAGCAGCCGTACTCATCGATAAGGGCTGGAGGGACCGGACTCAGTTCAAACTGGAAGACAGTGGCTATATCAATGCTGCGCTGCTGCCCCACGACTAACAGCCGACTGAACAGAGTTTCGATGTCGTAGACGGCCTTCCCTTTGATAGTGACTGCCTTCTTGAGAGAGTCCATTGTTTTGACCTTCTTCTTTATTGTCTTGTGGAATTCACTGCTCAGCGAAGCAGAGAAGTGCCTGCTCTGCTCACTCCCGATGGCCAATGCGTTCTGAACATTCACTGTGTCTGTTGCCACTTGTCCATTGCATATGTTATAAAGACCTGGTTCCTGGTCATTGAAAGGGTGACTGTACTTCTCCAGCTCCACCGCGATCTTCCTCCGATCGGCCTCGTCCAGTCTCCTTCTTCTCTTTCCTTCCTCCTTGTGCTTACTCTTCTCTTCCCCATCTACTCCACCGTGTGGCTTCTGTTCCTCCTCAGATTCATCGTACATATGTTCCATGGCAATGTCAAGGTGGGCGCACACACTGAAACTATTCACCCACACAGCCACTTGCTCAGCGCTCGTTGAAATGCCCTTCATACCTCCAGAACCCTTCCCTCGTTTGATGTATGTCTGCTCTCCGAACTGATCTGCAGGCACTGCGGTTCCGCCATCTGAGTGCCGACACATGTGTGCACCTGCCAGTAGGTCCTCTTTGGCATGCTGGGGAAGGTTCTCCATCTGTCGCACATACCAGCTCAGATAGCGGGCATAGTTCTGATGACCTGCTGCGAAGAAGTATGGCAGCATCTCCTTGAGACAGTGGTGTTGGAGTAGGAATTCACCGTTCCTCTCTCCGCGCAGGAACATAAGCGACAACAATGTCGGTTTGACAAGGCAGTCCACCCATAGCCTCCCGGTCGGGTGTTGTCTGACTGACTCCAGGTAGACACTCTGCTCTCATAAGTCTTGGCGCCATTCGAGAACAAATTCTGCAGCAACACGGCAATGATGAGACGGTATGCCCATAGAGCATTGGTCCAGGCCTTTCCGTTGACAATGCTGGTGATGCCAGCGGCACTGATGAGAATGTCCACACCAGATGCCTTCATAAGTTTTCCTATACAGCCCAGGAAACTAATGAGAGTGTGCATCATACCTGGATGAAGTATGACGCCGGTCCAGCACAGAGGGTCGTTCCATTGAACTAGGCATGCAGTCTGATACAGTTGGAGGTCAACTGTGAGGTGAGTGTACTGCATCCCAAAACTATTGAGAGTCCTCTCAAGATACACAAGCGTAGTTATTACAGTGTCGTGGTGAGCAGGCGGTCAGTCGATCATCGGTCCGAACACGACCAGTGTCTTGGGCTTCTGGGCAGAACCTGCCGCCAATCGGTCTTGCTGAGCATTGAAGCCTGCCCACTCAACTGGCTTATCGTTCCCGTGGACTTGTGACAACCATGCCGCATCTCGCTCCTGACTGAACATGACTGATGCGGACTGAACCTGCAACTCTTCAGCGGACAGAGCTTTCATCGGAAGCAGGGGTGGATTCACCTTGGAAGGCCCCTTATAGTGCTCCAGCTGTATACTCTGGTGGGTGAATCGCACAGAGGACATGTCATGTTTCTTGAGTCGAGGAATAGTCAGCTGCATCACGCCAATGTTTCCTGTGTTGATGATACCAGCAGGATGCTGGGTGAACTCCATGACCATGGTGTGGGTGCTCTTCATTCCATTTGTGCTCGCAATGTACAAATCGTAGTTGTCAGCCCAGCTGAAGATAGGGCCGATCTCTGTGCTTAAGCCAAGTTTCTTGTGGTAATCTGATTTGTTGTCCAACACGAACTTGCCCAATGACTTGCGGAAGCACAGCACTTCATCATATGTGCTTGTGATACCATGCTCATTGAGAGTCTTGATGAGCTCTGAACTACCATGCTTGTGATGTAGTTTCACAGGGAGCCCGAGTGTAGTCTGGTTTCTGCCGGCACCGCAAATGTGCTGTTGAATGCACTGAGCTAGGGTCAGGGATGGCTTTGTGATGTTGCCTCCAGATACAAGGCTAGATACTAGTTTAAGAAGAGTAGCACTGGTGTTTTCAATGATCTTGTGACGAACATAGTCACTGAGGTTGTATTCTCCAGGCCTATGTGTCACCCTGACCTCGCCACGAATCTTCCTCACCATCTTCTCCAGCTCGTCATCGTCGCTGCTGCTTTTCTTGGCAATTTTGATAAACTGTCCGAGGCTGGCTTTAAATCCAACTACGCTTTCACAACCCTCGATGTGGAGTACAAGCAGCTTGGCGCCGAAGTAATCTGTGATGTTGGACACAAACTGTCTTCTTGTTACAGTGCCCGAAGCAGCGATGTACATGGAGTACAGCTCCGCTGTCGTCCACGTCTCTGTCATATTTTCAGCCATCGTCGTGACCACGGACCTCAGCGCCTCTTCCACAGGCGCCATCATAGAGGGGCAGGACATTGGGACAACTCGAAATTTATCATAACAGCAGACATGGTATTGTGCGTCAGAAGCATGCAGATCAATGACCCCACTGAGTCGAACAACTACCTCTTTAGCCCACTGGTCCTGTCTCTCATCACAGATGTCCTCCAAGTGTTGCTTGAACGTGATATCACCACTTCTATCTACAGTTTTACACTGTCTGACCTGCACCCAGCTGTGTGGGTTCTTGCTGTCTTTCGGCTTACACTCTTTCCCACACAGCAAACAGTCTCGCTTGAAAACAAAGTCACTACATTGAGACTTCAACAATATTTTGGAAACACCATTGTCAATTAGTGTAGACTTTCTCTTCGGCTGTTCATTGTTTCTACTTCTCGAAGTATAGCTACAGTAACATGACTTGTGAGCTAGAATATTACTTCCAGAGAGAGTTCTGTACAGTTCATCCTGCTTCACTTTGCTTGTAGCGATGATCTTCTGCACAGCGACGGTCTTGAATGTTTGCAGCGCTCCACTGGCATTACATGGACTAAACAGGCACTTCTCCCCTCCAGCAGACATGATGAGTGTGACAGCCTGAGAGTATCAATGCTGATTACACTGGTTTGTCACAATCTGAAATGAGAAGAAAAGTTGTTAAACCACTGATCGCACAGCGTGGGGAGTGCATGCATGGTGAATATTGGTGTTCAATGAACTCTGACCCATTGCTCAACCTGCTAAACAAAATTTAATACAAAATATATAATGATTCCCGGGATATACTTACATGTAGACATAGCAAACATATTATATCTACCTACCTACCCAACCTAGTAAAATGCTGGAATAGAAAGACAATGAACCACATACAATCGGTCAATATTGGTGATTTTCCAGATTTTAGGCAAAATTTGATATCTGACCTCTGGTTTGACATTGATACTCACCCTATATCCACAAATTAACCCCGGAAATGGACTCCCCGTCCTGGAAAACCCCTAAAAAGAGGTATTACACGACCCTCTATGTCATCAAGATCCAAAGGTGAAAACTGGCCGAAATTCAAGATGGCAGAGGGCGCCATCTTGAATTCTGAGAAATGCTAAAGGTTGAACAAGTAGCAACCTAGCTAATTTTGCTCTCCTAACCATATATAATACATTTCCTCAAAAAAAGTTTACAGTAATTAACATTGCAGGGTCAACATTTTGGCAATTTGACTAAAACCCATTTTTTATGTTGCAATAATGTTTAGGTGGTTTGTGTCGAAGTATGAGTAATGATTAGATTAAATACTTATGTCGTTTCTATATTTTGACTGAGTGGTTACTGTTTATTGAGATTTAGGGAAACATTGATCTAAGATAGGTATTTCAATGTACTATACAGTATATATATATATATATATATATATATATATATATATATATATATATATATATAACGATTATTGTGTTTACTTTTTTTTTTTTTTGAGAAGCGACACGAACGAAGCCTTGACCTCGGTGCTGTAGGCTATAACTCCTCCCGGACGCTGATTTATACACCAATTTTACTCCTACGGGCTGGTAAGAGAGAGAGAGAGAGAGAGGTAAAGAGAGAAAGAGAGACTTAAATAACAATTCTTGCTGTAAGTTTTAGTGATACGCTGTCCTTTACTACCCATGTTCAAGGCGTAGCTAAGAATGCGGTATGGAAATTAGGTTTCATTCAGCGAATTGTGTATCTTCTGCATGCCAATAATGTCACTACACTATATACCTCTCAAGTCCGTCTCTTAATGGAGTACCCTCAACTTTAATGGTCATCATATCCCCTAGTATATATAAAGCTACTGAATCAAATGCCAAAAAAGAGCATCAAACTTGGTCCAAATAAAAAGACAATTGAAACACAAGTCCAGATTTCACCTTCTACAACTCCACAAGGAACTGGCAGGTTTATTCGTGCTGTACACTTGTGGACAAGAATTTCCGGAGAAAATTAGAAAAAAACAATTGCGATACAAATTTCGGCGATTCAATAGTAAAAGTTCAGTTTCATATTCTTATCGTTAGGAGGGTTTTAAGCACTCATTTCCACGACTGCACAAAAATAAAATATTGAACATTCCTTATCTAACAACCCTACACCTTCTAGTTGCCCAGCCAACATTTCATACAACAAGAACAGCGTCAAAAAGGGATCATCAGGTCAGTGTGCCTTTTGGTAGTGCAGAACACTACCTTCTACCCTACTAACCATACTATGCAAGACTGTGGAACCACACTGTCCTTCATTTATCGCCTCACTACAGCAAATTAGGTCAACAAAATAGCTGCGTAATAACCAAATTCATAATGGAACATAGAGAAAAATATTAATAAGATTAATTATTGAGTCGGTGTAGTTATTAATTATTCTATAGTGTTTAAATTGCATGACGCCAACTGACAGATGACAGACTAGCAGGGAGGCGATTCTTTCTTGGCTACCCCCTAGGGGAATTAAGTGTCTGACAATAGATGGATAGACACAAGTGCATGTTTTTGTATATTTAATATTAAAGCTGCAATCACTTCAACCACAATGCATTATCTTAACGTTTAGAAAGGGAAAGAGAGGGAGATTCCAATGATGTTAAGATGAATAAGTAGAGTATTTGTATTTTTCTTTTTTCACAAAGTTAACGTATTATTCTGAATGAGAATTCTTTAGGCATTAGATTAATAACTTAAGGAACATATTTCTGGAACCTTAACTATTGTGTGAGATAAATATGAGAAAACCATGGTATAGCTTGTCATTTATTTTTTCTTCATAAAGGGCTCTTCACACATGCACGATCTTGGCCACAACGGCCACGACAATGAAAGTTGGTTCTAATATTGGGAAAAGGGGCATAATATTAACATGGGACGACTGTGGGATGGCGGTGTCAGTACAGTAAATGGGCGAGAACCGACGAGGGTATGCCGGTGCAACGACAGTGCCAAAACGGGCGCGACGGTGGGGCAAGAACGGATAAGACCTGGAACCATGGCAACAGTCAGCGGCGGCACGGCAAGAGCACAACAGTCGTTTACGACCATCATTTTGGTGTTTTACGGTCATGTGTAGCTTTGGTTGCATCAGTGTCAGTCGATGTCGCTGACGGTGTCACAACGTTGCCATAACTTTAGCAACAGCGCCAAGATCGTATACGATGGTAACGACGTGTCAAGACAGAAACACGAAAGTGCCACATGACACATTTGGCCTAAACAACATGGCCAAATGTTTAACCATCTCAAAAATTTACCACGCCAAGCCGACATGTGGGGATGCCCCAGAGCTGCATGTACTGCACATGAACAAGCCACAGATTGCACCACATTTGCCAAGTCGGGGTCGTTACGAGAATAATCACTTATGAGTGAAGGGCCCTTAAGGGGACTACTATAATCGTTTACTGTGAGTAGGTGTTCTTGGATATGTTTGTATCGGAAATAGTATGGTAATCTATTATAATGAAACGGGTATATCCCTCTCTCTCTCTCTCTTTCTCTCTCTCTCTCTCTCTCTCTCTCAAGTGAAACCAAACGTGCTCGAAAAATGTCCCTTTCACCAAGAAAAGTATAATTTGCCGCTATGTATCGACCAAACTATACCACAACTTAACATGGGCCAACATATAACACGTGCCAAAACTGATTAGAGAAAAGGAGAGAATAGAAGTTGAGAGCTGTGCTGAGAGAGAGTAATCAAAATCATGAGAGAGAGAGAGAGAGAGAGAGAGAGAGAGAGAGAGAGAGAGAGAGAGAGAGAGAGAGAGAGAGAAAACAAAAACATAATTTGATGAAGAATAAGGAGAGTTAAATATATGGATTTGTATATTAATTTTTAAAGAACCATACAAAGCAAAGCAATCAACAAAATATATCCCATGTTTATATGTGGGAAACTGTACGTCGTGACTGGCTATATTAAGGCGTTTTGCTTTAAGGGGGGTCACCGGCTTTTTTTATCTTTCTCTCCTTTTCTCTCTTTATCTTGCTTGTATCCATTTGGCCCCATTTAGCCAACTGTTTTAAGGCGTTTATCCCCATCCAGGTGTCAATATCTTCCTGGCGAGCGATAGCGAGCCAGCATTGTATGGAGAAATCCGGCTTCGCCGGAGAAATTTTTCTATCGAAAAATGTACAAATTTAGCTTGCTGTCAAACCAAAAATATATATATGCTGGCTCGCTACCGCTCGCCAGGAAAATATTGACACCTGGATGGGAGTAAACGTCTTAAAACAGTAGGCTGAATTGGGCGGAATGGATACCAGCCAAAGAGAGAGGGAGAGAAGGAGAAAAAAAGCGAGGTGGGCTCCCTTAAATTTAATTGGTGCAGCTGTTATCTTGTATTCATGATTTGTGTATGTGTTGTTATTTTTGTCTAATGCACTAATGCGTTTTTGATGTTGTTGTTGTTGGTGATCTGTTTACATAATACGAAACCTTTATTTATGAATACCAATATGATATTTAAATGGACTATGTGATATACCACTCCTTGATACAGAAGCGCTCAAAAGGCTTCATCACGTTTTGCAATTTCAACTCGAACACACACACACACACACACACACACACACACACACACACACACACACACACACACACACCAACAGACACCTACACACCAAGTTAATAAATATAAAGAACTAGCAGGGGTACCCGGCGTTGCCCGGGTAATCACCATAATCACCATCACTACTACCACCACTACTGCTACCATATTCACCATCATCAATAACTACTACCACAATCATCACAATACTACTACTACCATAATCACCGGCCTCGACTTCCCTGTGCCTCATTAAACGGCGACCTCGATTTCGGCCGCTAAATGACCTCCGATTTTGGATCTGACCTCATCCGTACCCCCATTTTGGGGGGCTGCGAATAACTTTAGTTCCATACACCTTTTCGATCGGAGGCCTCCTTCTGCCCCCAACGGCCATTTGTTCAATGTTTTTCAATTGTTTTTCAATTTCGGCCTCGAAACGACGTCCGATCGTGGCCTCGCTCCCTCTATGACCTGACCCAGGTCAATTGACACCCACATGCAAAGTTTCAGCTCCCCAGGTCCAAAACTGCGGCCGCCTATTAAGAGCACACACACACACACACACACACACACACACACACACACACAGACAATCGAAAATATTATATAGATGATATAACCTACCTACACAAGATATATACCTTTTATTTAATTTGATGGTTTTAATGTTCTTTATATCAATATCAAAATATAGTCTGTCTCATTTTTATCATATAACAGTGTGCCAGGTATTTGTATAAACGACTGTACAATCACGGTCAAAGGTCTAGCCTTTGTCCAATATACCATTTCTGATTATCTCTGTAATTATATGTTAAACATATCCTAAACAGACGCAAGAAATGCCCTTTAAAGTCAAATAGTTAATTAGTTCAGAACTATGTTTGTACTAAATCAATAGAACAATGTTAATTTGACAAAGCTATTGTCCGTGAGTGTACAGTCGTGAACAAGAATGTCTGGACAATTTATATGGGTATTATTATGAGACACTGACGAAATAGTTTGATTATCAGCTTTGGCTACACAAATTAACTTATTGAAATTCAAACGTTAATGATCACCTTCTTATTTATGTCATCAGAATGTGTGCAAGTATTACTGACCAAGACTGTACAGTCAATTCATTTAATCCGTAAAGTCTCAGAAATTGAAGTTATGCAATTATATTTTGTTCAGATTGCTGTAGGAAACCGTATTGCTTATATATTTGTTATTCATCCCTTTACCATTATTGCAAATACATTATATTCATTGGCTTTTAAGCTTCTAAAAAAGCCTAAGTATTATTCTGAGACTGCGGATTAAACGAGTTGACAGTACATATGATCTGATATTTCCACACATATGAGTTCCCTATATTAACGACACAAATTGAAATATACGCGGCAATAAATACGATATTACCTTTAGAGGGTCATACTTGTAGATTTATAGAGGCAATATATTCCTAAGAGCGGGATATATTGCTATGTATGGTCTGATGGGAATGGATGATGCTGGGGAAATTTCCACTTGAGGGATTTTTTTTTTTCTGGACCCCTTTCTCCCTCATGTTTAACCCAATTGCTTTTGCGATTTGAAGACGTTCGCCCTATTAGTATGGCGATTTTAAGAACGTTCGCCCCATTTCTGTCAATTTTAAGACCTTTCGTGCGATTTAGGTGTCGATTTCTTTTCCTGGCGAGCGATAGCGAGCTGTATTTGAGAAATGTACAGATTTGTCTTGAAAGGGGGTCTAGAGGGTGTAATTTTAAGCTTGATGGAGGTAGAAAAGGCAATTTAAATGATTGATGGGGGAAGATAAGTAGAGAATGATTGTTATCTATACATCTACGTGGGGAACACATCTGTAAGTAGACATCAAATAACGCCTGTACAATCTTTGAAAACTATAATAATTAGAGATTTACCATTAGTAGATAGAAAGATAGAGAGATAAATTAATAGATAGACAGACAGATGGACAGTAACACAAAAATGTACATAGATTCTTAAAAATATATACAGTAGATACTGAGACAAATAGAGAGAAACATATACAGTATACAGTAGATTGATATATAAATAGATGAATTAAATGATACTTTGATAGAAAGGTAGATGTAAACATAATTCAATAAATAAGACATGTACAGTTAAAAATTAAAGGCACACATATAGACAGATTAATAACACATATATAACGCCATATATATACAGTATATATACTGTATATATCTATATATATATATATATATATATATATATATATATATATATATATATATATATATATATATATATATATATATATATATATATATATAGAGAGAGAGAGAGAGAGAGAGAGAGAGAGAGAGATAGCGTAATATAAAATAAAATAAAAATAAATCATATGTGTAGGTTTTTTTATTAACATTTAGTTATTTATATTTAGTAGATAATGAACAACTCCAATTATAATTTATTTAGAGTGAGATAAGACAATTATTTGATTATCTGATTAATTCAATATTACATAAAACTACCTGGTAAAAGATTTCTTTGTACCCCCAAGTACTGCAATGGGAAAATAATATGTTATTGAATTACGAGCAAATTGATTAATATTATCCTCAGCTAAGAACAAGATATAGAGTGCAAGGGAAGTAGATTCCATGTCTAAATGGACAACGTTATTACTATAATCCTTAACCAAGTCAAAATTTACGGTGAGGTTAACTAATACTATAATCATATTAGTAGGGTTAAGAGCTAAAACATTCCTTTGACTTCAACTAGTTCAAAGGATTACAGTGTGAGAGTAAGAAACTCTAAAACCAAGACTAGTGTTAGTGCATACTGTCACCCTCAGCACTGGCAACTGAAGCACAATAAGCAACCTTAGGAGTAATATTTTCCGGAGTTAAAGTAATATGTTTGTTTCTGTTCAGCTAGATGTTCGTAATAAATTGTTGGAGTAACATGTAAGTAATATTATTTTGATTGAAATTAAAACGTTTCTTTCTTTACTCAGCTAAGTAAAAGAGGAAGTGTGTTGGACCAACAGACTGTGAGAGTAAAAGAGTTCCCCCTAACCCTTTCCCCAAGTACCCATTAAGGAGAGTGCGAGCAGCAGTGCAGTAAAGGAGGTACGCTCTGGGACGCTAGTAATTAAATTCAGGTGTATTGTGGGAACATGTCCAACCAACCATCACAAGGTCCAGAAACCGGTTAAAGACTGACATACCACTTCGTAAAATTTGAGAGCACTTATGACTACTGCGTATGAAGGAGATGGTAGTGTGTCTGTACTCTCAAAGTAGTCCAGTAGAGATTGCAATTTTGTATATGTTTGAGAGCATCAACTCATACGTAAATATGTGTTCATACACACCGCGAGTAAATACACGAATAAATACACAACACATACCCATACGAACACACAACCTATCACACAACATTCCCCTAACCTGATTAATTGATTGTGCTGCTATTGGTATCTATATATCATACACAGAACATACTTCTTGTTAATTAAATTAGTTTCCCAGAAGTTAGGTGTACTCAACCAACTTCTCGGTTTGTCTTCCCCATACAGATACTTGTTCTACAGCCGGGTCCATGTATCGTGTACAGTTCGTATTTTTATGAGGGGGTTCCACACATTCAGATCTTCTTGAAGAGATAGAATAACAAAAAAAAAATCGTCTCATCGTCTCTCCTCCTCTTATTTACTCTCTCCAACATCCTTGCATCCACCACGATGTTACATATTTGTGTATTTTTTCTCACTGTCATAATTGTCAATGTTCTTCAGAACTATATCAATGTACACTGTACCATCCCCTTTATGGAGAGTTGGTGGCAACCGACTTTCAACTCTTCTCCTCCCTATTCTGTCCAACTCAACAACCAAATAATGATCTAGTTTTCACAGTGCGTCTTCTGCTGTACACACGTAACTATTGGAAGACTCTTCCCCAGTCCATATCTCTCCCTTCCTGTTACGTAAAAAACTTCAAGATCCTCGTAACCAGGCATTTCTGCTCTAATTAACGTGCCTTCAATTTAGTTGCCAGTCACTCATTAAACTCGAAGAGACATTAGCTATAGGCAGTATTATGTTTTGACACCTTCTTTCACGTTTAGAAAATAAGACAGAACGACAACAACAACACACGCACACACACACACAACACTCACCTGATTTTATTACCATCCTGTTTGTGTGAATGGTTGAAGAACAGCCAAGAGGGACCAATAACATCACTACAGCCGTATGGCTCTCTCTCTCTCTCTCTCTCTCTCTCTCTCTCTCTCTCTCTCTCTCTCTCTCTCTCTCTCTCTCTCTCTCTCTCTCTCTCTCTCTCTCTTTTCCCAACAGGGGTGATCCAAGAAGACTATCCCTGGTTTAGATTGGGCTAAGCCTGGTAAATGTGAACTGTGGTAGCATGGAAAATATGTAGTAGCTCTGGTATACCAGGGCCGCGTTTCGATGAAGGTACCGTATCGATTTGCAAAATACACATAGATAACTCTATTCAATCACACCCTCTGCAGACAAAACCATGGAAATTGACATATTCATTCCTTTTACTAAGTCTTATAAACGAGCAGTCTCGATTGGAATATAGTTTTGTTATTACTGTTCACATTCCTTTATGTATTCCTTTGTACAAAATAGTGTCAATGTATAAGATAATTACCTCTCTCTGATGTGAGGGGGTCTTTTTAAGCCTTCCCGTTTCACTCAATTAGTTATGTGATTTATTTATATTAATTGTCTATGTGTATGAAGGAGAATGAGAAGAATGAGGTCATACAAACAGTGAGACAAATGAGAGCGGGTAAAGCAGAAGGGTACTATGGATGGTACTGCTGTGGAGTGTATTACGGGGAGGCAGACCGTTTTTCTGGACCCCCTTCTCCCTAATGTTTAGCCCCACTAGTTTTGAGATTTTAAGACGTTCGGCCCATTAGTTTGGCGAATATAACACCTTTCACCCCTTTTCGTTGTCGATTTTAAGACCTTTCGTGCTATTTAGGTGTCGATTATTTCCTGGCGAGCGATGGCGAGCGTGCAATTTTAAGAGGTACAAATTTATCTTGATGGGGGGGGGGTCTAGGCGGTGTTTTTCTAAGCTTGATGGAGGTCTAGGGAGGAAACTAAAAAAATATATGAATAAATGAATTAATAGACCAAACAAACAGTCAGTCTCCCCTTAAGAATGGTAGAGATGTGATAATAGATTGGCTGGTAAGACTATTCAATGTTTGCTTTGCTGTGTCAATAGTACCATTAAACTGGAGAAGTGCATGTATTGTGCCTTTGTACAAGGGGAAGGGAGACCGGGAGGAGTGTGCACCTTGGATGATTCCGGTGCTATTCCTCCCTCTCCGCCCTCCTCTCTCTTACTTATGCCTAATATCCTAATCTCTTCTAAAGATGTACTTTCTACCCTCTCTGGGCTTAACACTAATAAGGCGTACGGTCCGGACGGTGTTCCTCCGTTGTTCTCAAAAACTGTGCTTCCGTGCTGACTCCCTGCCTAGGCAAACTCTTTCGTCTCTGTCTATCCTCTAACGTCTTCCCTTCATGCTGGAAGTTTGCTCACATTCAACCTGTCCCAAAGAAGGGTGACCGCTCTCAACCCTCCAACTATCGTCCAATTGCTCTTATCTCTTGTCTTTCTAAAGTTTTTGAAACTATTCTTGCTTCCAAATTTCTTAAGCATTTCTATTCTCATAATCTGCTCTCAGATCGCCAGTATGGCTTCCTTAAGGGTCGCTCTACTGGTGATCTTCTTTCATATCTTACTAACTCTTGGTCATCCTCCTTCCGGGACTTCGGTGAGACTTTTTCTATTGCACTAGACATATCGAAAGCCTTCGATAGAGTCTGGCATAAATCTTTAATTTCTAAACGGCCGTTCCATAGCCGCGGTTGTGGACGGCCATTGTTCACTTCCTCACCCTATAAACTCCGGTGTTCCTCAGGGCTCTGTCCTATCTTTCTAATTTTTATAAATGATCTCCTTAACTGTACCTTAATTCCCATCCATTCATACGCAGACGACTCAACCTTACACTACTCCATTAGTTTTTCAGAACGCCCCAGCCAGCAATCCCTCAACGACAAACGTAATGAAGCCATAGAACTCTTAAATTCTGATCTAAATACTATTTCCAATTGGGGCAGAGAAAACCTTGTTAACTTTAATGAAACCCAATTTCTCCATCTATCTACCCGTCAGGATCTCCCAGCGGACTATCCCTTATTCTTCAACAATACAAAAATCAAAAGCTGGGTGTGCTCAACCGCCTTAGGGGGTTTGGGGTCACTCTTTCAACTATGGGGGTTTGCCTCCCTCAATCACATAGAAAAAAAAAAAAAAAAAAAAAAAAATAGAGGTAATTGTATTATCAGTTGTTGGAAAGCTGTATGGCAGGGTGTTGACAGAGAGGATAACAAAGGGTACAGAAGGTGCAATATGAGAAGAGCAGTGCGGTTTTAGGAGGGGAAGAGGGTGTGTGGTTCAGATTTTTGCAGAAAGACAGCTATGCAACATTTATTTAGAAAAAAGTAAAGAGATGTTTTGGGCTTTTATGGATTGGGAAAAAGCTTATTATATATTATATGGAGGGTGCTAAGGATTTATGAAATTGGAGGAAATTTGTTAAGAGCAGAGAATTGTTTTTATGAAGAGAACAAAGTGTATGTTAGAGTAAGGAATGAGTTGAGTGAAGGGTTTGTGGTAAATGTAGGTCTGCGACAGGGTTGTGTAAGGTCACAGTGGTTGTTTAATACATTATATGGATGGTGTGGTGAGGGAGGTAAAAATTAAATCTATGGGTAGAGGATTGAATTTAGTGTGAACGAATGGTGGTGATTGGGAGTTAAATCAGTTGGTGGTAGTTGGTGGTGGATTCTGAGGTCGAGAAGCTGCAGTGAGTAGTAAAAGAGTTTGGTGTGGTATGTGGGAGGAGGAAGCTTAGGGTGAATGTCATTACAAGTAAAGTGATAGTGTGTAACAGGTGCTTGTAGGGTGAATCTAAATGTACGAATGGATGGAGTGGAGTGTTTTAAATATCTAGGAGGAGTGATTATCAGATAAACAGGTGTGGGATGGGGGTAAGACAGAGAGTGTGTGAAAAAAGGAAAGTTTTCGGAGCAATGGGAAGTATGCGGACGGTGAAAAATCTTGGAATGAAAGTTAAAAGTGCAATGTATCAAGGGATAGTTGTACAAACAGTGATGTATGAGGGTGAGACATGGGGTCTGAAGGTACAAGAGAAAAAAGGTTAGATGTGATGGAGATGAGCTGTTTGAGGAGTATGTGTGGAGTAACGCATAACGACAGATTGAGGAATGAAGAAGTACGTAGGAGAGTGGGACAACAGGAACCCTTATCGGCCAGAGTGAAAAGAAGGGTGCTTTGCTGGTATAGACATGTTGAACGAATGGGAGATGAAAGGCTTACAAAGAGAATACAGTAAATATGTCAGAAACAAGGGGAAATAGTATGAGAGGAAGATCTCGGAATTGAGATGGAGAGATAGTGTGATAGAAGTGATGGAAGATAGAGAGATGACTGAAGAACAGGCAAGATCAGTGGTAATGAATCTGAATGAATGGAGAAAGCTTGTGAATAGATAGTAAATAAAGCGGTAGTAGGG